>OY731403.1:80144020-80358395 GCA_963425845.1 Sphenostylis stenocarpa | reverse complement strand
GTAGATGATTTCTCAAGATTTACATGGACAATTCTTTTGAAATTAAAATCTGATACTTTCCATGTTTTTAAGAAGTTTGCAAAATAGATTCAAAATTGTCATTGTCGTCAAAAGAGGCGGTCAGAGCGACACAGTGGTTTCTTCGACTCACGTTTTTTAAAGAAATGGTTCAACGCCTTTAGGTTGTCCGATAACCGGGTTGGACCTAAAGGCGAGGTTTTTGAAAGGTTCGAGGAGTCGCCACCAATGTTTTTACTAGAAACATTGGAAAAGGAAAAAAGAAGGTAGTGGTTTGTTTAAGAAAAACCAACTTTGGTCATTACAACCAGAGTTAGGTAAGGGACTTAGTTACGTGTAGGGAAGGTATTAGCTTCCCTACAACGCCCCTTTCGAGTTTCCTATGATGGACCATTTTTATAAAGAAATAATAACTCTAAATTATGCTTTTACCCTTATTTATTTATCGCGAAAATTAAATTATTGACTACATGGCCCTAAATGATTAATGCACAACAAACACTACCTAAAAAGTAGTAAAGTAAAGAAGGGAGTATATAGGAACCTTCAAAACAAGCTTTTATAGTAAGTTCTTTGAAAGAGGGTGCTTTTTAACAATCCCCACGCTCTATCATGATGATCGCTCTTCCTCCCAACATTATAGAATGCTTTCTAGGAGAGTAATTTGAAGATTTTACAGAAGGGAAAGTGGTAGAATGGTGTGAAAAGAGTGAGAAAGTCCCCCTTTTTATAAGAATTCGTACTTGTTAGGTTGGGACCGCCGTCTCGCCTGACATGGTCGGGACTGCTATCTCGCCAAATGAGATGGTCGTCTTGCCTTCGGCAAGTGGCGAGACGGCGGTCTCGCCAGACAAGACGGCGGTCTCGCCATTGGCGATTGGCGAGACGATGGTCTCGCCATTGGAAAGTGGCGAGACGATGGTCTCACCCTTAGCCGATGGCGAGACGGCGGTCTCGATCCTCTGGGTGGAATTTCTTATTTTTCGTGTACAAAAATACTTCTTATTCTAATATGGGGCCTATTGATCAATCCTAGGGACCTCTTAGGCTGGGCAAGATTTGGGGTCTATAGTTGCCCCCCCTTCACCTGACTAGCTGACTATTGGCTCAATCTGCCAAAAAGATCGGTTGGAGGGTGAAGCAGTTAACCATCTTGCCCGGTCGTCCTTGGGATGCTCCTTCTTGCGGTAGCTGACCCCTTGGTTGATGAGTATGAACCCCCATCCGGTTGCTTGTAGCTTTGGGATATTCCTTCTTACGGTAGCCGACCCCTCGGGTGACAAGTGGTAGAACCTCAAGATGCTCCTTCTTGCGGTAGCCGACCCCTCGGTTGATGAGTATGAACCCCCATCTGGTTGCTTGTAGCTTTGGGATGCTCCTTCTTACGGTAGTGTTAAGTGGTAAAAAGTTGATATAATTATGCCTTGAATTGTTATGAAACCACTTAAATTATGTTAATTCTAATATATTTTTCTCTCAATATAGGATGAATTCGAGAATACCTTGATACAAGAGTAAGGAGCACAATTGTCAGCATAATTGAAGTAAAATTAAAAGAAAGAAGAACGCTTAAGAGAATAAAAGATGCGAGTCCCGGCCTAAATTCTCTTATAAAAAGATAAGTTGTGTTTTGAGAAAAAAAAGCAGTCTTGGAGAAGAGGAGGCACGACTACTATTAGGGTTTCGTCTAATCTTCATCAATTTTTCACTTCTTCATCAATTGGAGCATTGTAATGACCAACATGAGTGGCTAACTTCATTCTCTTAGGATTCGGTGCACTTCCTTTGAACTCTTTTGTATCATGGTGATATTTTGAGATATTAATCTATGATTTGATGTTGTTATTCTTATCCTTTATGCTTTGGAATGATTTATTCTTGATGTTTGGGGTATGATTGGAAAATATATCTTGAACCCTAGATCACAGTAAGAATATTTGTTACATTAATTTCCAGGAATGGAATGAATGTATCAATTGCTTAACACCCTAACCCTAATGCTGAAAAATCTCTTAATTGTGTGAGGAATCAACATTTATTAGGTTTTCTTATGAATTTCATGTGTGAGGAATCAACATGGATGGTTTGAGTAGGTGGCATCAACATTGTTAGGTTGATTGACGTTCTTAATTGACATAGTCATTACAAAAGAGGGATAAGGAAGGAAGTCAATCCTAAGTACCTTTAATTGATATTTTTTCAACAATTTACAGTTCTTTGTCATTTAATTTCAATTCAACTCTTATTACAAAAACCAATCTATTTTAATCTACTTAGTAAGCATAATTGGGAATTTCCATTGAAACTGTACCTCGTGGGATCGACTTTTATTTAATCGAAATACTATACTGTGATTGATAATTTTGGTACGCTTGCTAATAATTCAACAGGTAGCCGACCCCTCGGCTGACAAGTGGTAGAACCTCAGGATGCTCCTTCTTGCAGTAGTCGACCCCTCGATTGATGAGTATGAACCCCCATCCGGTTGGTGCAATCCACTTTGTAGGACTAGTGGTGGTGGCGACTTACTGCTCTAGCTCATGCGCCGTGATTTTGCTTGTGTGCAGGTCTTTGTCTTCGGGACCTTCCTTGTCCCGAAGTGGTGGTGGCGGCTTACTGCTCTAGCTCATGCGCTGACTCCATGGGTAGTAATTTTGTTTGAAGATTTTTTTACTTGACTTTTTGTTGTAGTCGTCCGATATGTCGGGGATTCTTTGCTTTTGGCTTTTTCTTTAGCCATCCAACTTCTTGACTGCTGGGGATTGGATTTTTCCAACTTTCATCCAGCTTGTTTGATTGCTGTGGATTTGATGAATGCCTCTTAGGTAGGCAGGAATCCACTGGGAATTTGTTAATTTTGACGATGCCTCTTGAGTAGGCGGATGCTTCATTTGAATTGAAGACTTTAGTGTTTGCACTATTTTGCCTCTGAATAGGCTGACATTCCACTTGGGGTTGTTGGCTCTTTGCCCTCCAGGTCTAGCCTATGCGCAGGCAAGTGACTTTCTGAGTATGTGAATTTGTAAACTGCCTTTGTAGTAGGCTCACTAGGGATGATTTTTCCTCCTTTTTGATGATCCATCGGGGATTGATTGCCTTCCCGGGGATCTGATTTTGGTTTGACCCTGGGGGATGGAGTCTTGGCTCCTTGATTGATATAGGCGCTAGTTGGCTTTTGTGATGCTCTTATTTCGTTGGGGGGAATGAAATTTTTGATTCCTTCTTTTGGATGCTTTATTCTAAGGTGATCCACTTGGGGATTGATTAGGATTTCAATTTCTCCTTTTTTTCACGATTTTATCTATTTTTTCTCGCGATTTTGAAATTTGGCTTCTTTGTGGGGATAATGCGTGTGCCTTTTTACTTTTTAGTTTCTTTTATGCACGCATGCTTTTTCTTCTTTTTGGTGGACCTTGGAGGTTAGACTCTTTTGACTGTTGATGATGATGGGCTCTTGAAGCCTTTATTCTCCATTGGGGGATGTGGATGAGACTCTGAATGAGTATGTTTGATGACTCATGTGGTGGCAATGCTGAGCCGTGAGGTGATTTTTTGTTTTGCCTCTGGAGTAGGCAAAGATCTGTTTGGGGATGAATAAGCTTTTCCGTTGGCTTTTCCGTTCTAATGAATGTGCCTTCTCTTTATTAGGTAGAAGGATGATGGTTGGAACTTTGGCTTTGGAAGCTCTTGTTCTGCTTAAAACGCTTGATTATTGACGACTTGCT
This sequence comes from Sphenostylis stenocarpa, assembly GCA_963425845.1. Lineage (NCBI taxonomy): Eukaryota > Viridiplantae > Streptophyta > Magnoliopsida > Fabales > Fabaceae > Sphenostylis > Sphenostylis stenocarpa. The sequence continues at coordinate 80,354,652 of OY731403.1, read as the reverse complement.
CTGTTTTCTTGAGGGGAGCTTTATTTGGAGACTTGTTTTTAGTACTTGGTGTTTTCAAACACAAACATGGAGCTAGTCTCCTTATATGCATGAATGCTTTTCATTTTTTGTTATTTATTTGAGGCAATTTTTTTTTTGTTTTTTTTTTCGATTTTGACAAAGTCGTTTTGTGCGACTACTTGTGTGGATGCCCTAAATGCAATCTATTTTTATTTGATGCATCTAGAAAAGTGATTGGCATTCTCCAGTTGGACTCATGATTATGCTGGTGGGCTCCTTTTTTATTCATTTTTTGTTAAGCTGTAACTTTTTCCTAGACCGCCCTTTTGGGGTTTTCGATCTAGCGAGCTGCCTTAATTTTTTCCTAGGATATCTTAGTGGGCTTTTTCCTTTTTATGAGTGCCTTAACTTTTTCCTAGACCGCCCTTTGCGGGTTTTCGATCTAGCAGGCTGCCTTAATTTTTGTCTAAGAATCTCCTAGCAGACATCATTCTTTTTATATTTATTTTTCTTTTTCTTTTTCAACGCTTCCTTGTTTATGATGCATGAAAAGACCTTGACGAAATGACTTTGCACATATTTATGATTTATCAATGTAGAGGAAATTTCATAAACTGGTCAAGAGAAATGAAATGAATGAGAATTTTATTGATATGTATGAGCAAATGTTTATTATTTTCACAGAAGGATTACAAATAGAATTTAGAAGAACGGCTAGCCTAGGTTGGCTACACTATATGGGCTTCAACAATCATGTCTTATGATATCTGCCCCGCTGGTTCTCCTAATTGCCTTAGTTGAGATGCTCGAGCCCGAAGTGAAGACTATACAAGGCTGCTTGATTCTAGAAGTGTGTGACCTTAGCCGCCATTCAATTTTCGACTAAGGCAACCATTGCTCTTAGGGGATTTTTCTTTCTTCTCTCCTTCCCCTTTTCTTCTTTCTCCCCCCCCCCCTTTTTTTTTGGAAAAGCCTCTAGATTCTGCCTAGGACGTATCCTAGCAAGGTGAGTGGACCCTAACTTTTGCCCAGAATGTCCTTTGCGGGTTTTCATCCTGGCGAGTCATGAGCAATGCCCTTCAAGCATAATTCTTCTTCACCGTATCAGAGTTAACCGGATGTCGAAGTTCCTTTTTTATCCATGTTAGTGAGGGTAAGATTTCTTCTCGAGAAAACTCATTTAATCGCAATTTGCCGCCCATTTTCCTATTTTGTCTTTTTGGGCCGAAATCAATTTGTTTACCATTAAATTCCATCTCATGGTAAATATGGGGGTTGACCTTGTTTTATCATAAGCCCTTCGATCTTTTTTTGGTGGGCTTGTCCTCGACATATGGCGTCTAACCGTTCCTCTTCGATTAGGTTTGAGTGGTTGCATCGGCTTTGGACCCACTAAGCTTTTGTCAGTTTTGCTTCCATTGTAACTAGTCAAGGAATGTATCTCGACCTCTTTTGTGAGTACGACCTCCATGCCATATGTAAGGGAGAATAGAGTAACTCTCGTGGAGGTTCGTCCAGACGTTATATATCTTATGAAGGGCAGATGATAACGATCCTTGTAGGTTTAGACCATGTTCCGGATGATCGTCTTAATGTTCTTATTGGATGCCCCTTACTGCATCGTTCAGTTTAGGTCAATAGAGAGAGGGTTTATGGTTTTGGATTTTGAGATCTTGGCATGTCATACGCATGCGTCCACATACTCTCTTGGCAATTGTACCAATCCTTCCCTGACATTTTTGTTGATTCGGGTATTTTCCTTCTTATCGTTTCCTTGCCCCCAAATCGATGACCTCGGTTTCTTCCTTAATGAGCCATATAGATTGAGCTTCTCTTTTTTTAACAGTCTTTGTATGTTTGGGAAGACGATCCCCTTCTCACTGTCTGACTCGGTCCATTTGCCTTCGACTTTCGAATTCCCAAAGAGTCATCCATCATAGACATGATTGTTTTTATTTGGTTCTGTTTAGGCTTAGATTTTATCATCATTTATTTTGAAATAATAATGAGGGAGAAAAGAATGAAAAAGAATATGAATATTTATACAAATGCTTCATTGTATTGATGAAAACAAAATATTTACAAAGCCCTTTCAATCAAAGATCTCGCGGCCACGGGCGGGGACCACGAGAGATGCAGGAAGCTTAAATATATGAAGAACCCTAATCAGTTAGCCTTCTCTTATCCCAACCCACTATTCTGGTTGTGATAGAGGCATGGTATCCATGTTGGAAGCGTCGAAGGTGATCCACCCAACATCCAACAACTTTTGGACCTTATACTTCAGGGTCATACAATTCTCCACGGAATGCCCAGGAGTGCCAGAGTGGTAATCACGTTTTTCGTTCGGCTTGTACCAATCAGGGTAGGGTGGATCCATCCTCTTTGGAGGGACACGTACTAGGAGGTTGGCATCTACCAGCTTTGTCACCAGACTCCCATAGGATGTTGGAAGGGGAGTAAATTTTATCTATTGATTCCTCGACTACCTAGCTGGTCGTGAAGAGGAAGGAGTAGCAAGGTTGATGGCATTCAAACTTCTCTCCTCCCTCTTGTTAAGGAAATTTTTGAATGAAGCATTGAATGAGGAAGGTTGTGCGATCCTCCCACTTTTCAGTCCTTACTTCACTCTCTCGCCGATGGTTACCACATCCGTACAAAGAGTCGACGTGCTTCTTATCATCTTATCATAATAGGGGCCCGTTAACCAATTGATGAACAAGAATATGGTTTCCTTATCTGATAGCGGAGGATCTACTTGGGCGGCCAACTCCCTCCAATGTTGACCATATGCCTTGAAGGGTTCGTCGTTTTTCTTACTCAAAGCTTGTACATCTAACCTATGTGGGGCTAGATCGATATTATATTTGTAGCGATGAAGGAAGGCGTCTGCCAGTTGTTTCCAGTTTTGGACTTGCCCCCCCTCTAGTTGCATATACCAGTTCAAGGCCAAATCGGCCAAGCTCTCCTGAAAACAATGGATCAGGAGCTCTTCATTATCGACATATGGAGCCATCTTACGGCAGTACATTGTAAGATGGCTCTTGGGGCAAGTCATTCCCATGTACTTTGGGAAATCTAGAACCTTGAATTTGCGGGGAAATTGGATATTCTTAACGAGGCACATGTCGACCGCTTCTTTAACGTCAAAATTATGCCCCTCCATAGCCCTTAACCTCTCTTCGAGGGCAGAAATCTGTTTCTTGAAAACTTCAGGAGTTTGGATGATTACTGCCCTCACTTCAGGCTGTACGTGAGCTCCCTGCTCAAGCTCATGGTCGGAACCCCCTTCTTCCTCATGATGTGAGGCGTGGTGACTGTGAGGGTTCTCCTTGTGTAGGCTCTGCTAACGCATTATCTCCATTAGCTGCGTCATTTGTTCTTTCATGGAGTTAAGATCAACGGTGAGCTTGTGATTTTGCTCTCTAATTGTTCCATCCTCTTGGCTTTTCGCGTGCGAGTGAGGACAGGAAGAAGACCAGCCACTTTCTAGAGTGCATAATGAATTAGGGTTTTTATTAAAAATGAATGATTGGTGTGGGATAGATACACCTTAAGACAATAGCTTTAATATCATCCTTAAAGCTTTACGCAATGGCTCCTTCCCCATCATGGTTTTGACAAGTATAACGAAGGTCACCATATACCTTAGTACATTTGTCCCTTCCTTGTGGATGGTTACAAATGTTCTCGGGGCCTCTTTCGCCTTTGTCTTAGGGATATCTAATGCCCCCTAACATGAATGTGTTTATGCATGCATTAGTGCAAAAAGGTGGAAGATGTTCAAAGTGAGATAACTTTTGACTGGGATGTCGGATTTGGACGCACAACATATCAAAATAAAGAGAAAAAGGTGAAGAACAGGTGACAAAAGGGGATTTGGCCCAACAATTTTCCCAAAAAATGCTCCTAAGACCCATTTTTTGAGAGATTTATTAAGATGATGTGCATACATGCTTGCATTTATTTCCCCTCTTGGTTTTTCCACTTATGAAATGATGCGATATGAATGATACGACTTTGTCAAAGTTCTTTTTATTGTAAAATGTATTTATCTTTTATTGCTTTAAAATGTTTTTATTATTTTAAACCCTTTATCTCTTCTGTCGGTCCACGTGGCTACTTAGCTTACAAAGAACCTGAAACCAGGCTAGCTAAAATGTGAACTGTCCGAGATAAAGTTGTTTATTATGAAAATTTGGTTTTGTAGACCCTAAATCTTTCTCGGCCTCAAAATAAGAGTAGAAGACCTCCTATTTGAAGATGGATGAAGCCTAACAAGCCACTAGGAGAGACTATTAGGCCCCATATTAGAGTAGGAAAGATTTTCTGTACAAAAATAAGGATTTTCGCCTTCAGGGGTCGAGACCACCATCTCGCTTTTCGGGACCGCCGTCTCGACCATTGGCAAGTCGAGATTGCCGTCTCGTTTGGCGAGACCGCCGTCTCGACCTTACCATTGGCGAGACCCCCCTCCCGTTTGGCGAGAAGGCCTTCTCGCCAATTGGCAAGTCGAGACCGCCGTCTCGCCACTCATTCAAGTCGAGACCACCGTCCCGAATGGCGAGACCGCCGTCTCGACCTGACGCGAATCCCTATAAATAGGGGGCGCTCTCCCCTTCATTTCAGAGAGTTCTTCCACCTTACCTTCTACAATTTCTCAAAATTCTTCTCCTAAAGCCCCTCCGAAGCATTTCCAGAGTTTCTGAGTGCTAAGAGAGTTTTTATAGCATTTTCGAGTGAGATTTCGAGGTTGTAAGAGCGAAGGGCTGCCAAAACGCACCCTATTTTTCAAGAGTATTAATCAAAAGCTTGCTTCGGAGGTTTCTTCACTCTCTCCCTCTCTTTTACTGTCCTTTTTATTCATATTAAATTGCGTAATAGATATTAGGGCCATGTAGTCATTATTTTAATTCCGCGATTAAAAGGGTAAAAGTGTCATTTCGAAAGTTTATTTATAAAATAACTGGCCCGTCATAGGGAACCCGAAAGGGGCGTCATAAGGGAACTAACACTTCCCTTACACGTAACTAACTCCCTTACCCAACTCTGGTTTTAACGACCAAAGTTGGTTTTCGAAAAACCAACGCCTTTTCTCCCCTTTTTCAATGTTTCTGGTAAAAACATCGATGGCGACTCCATAAGAACTCTTTCAAACTTGTTCTTAGGTCAGCCCGGTTTAGCCCCTTTCAAAAACCTCGCCCTTAGGTTTAGCCCGGTTATCGGAAAACCTAAAGGCGTTGTAACCTCATCCATAAAAATGCGAAAAATGGAAAGTCAGAATCATCGCGTCGCTCCGACCGCCTCTTTTTGACGGCGGCGACAGATGGCAACTCCACTGGGGAAGCCTAGAGAGTTGATCCCATTTAGTGATGGATCAGTTTAATAAATAAACTTAGAAATTTTGGTTTTACCCTACCTTGTATTATAACATGCTCTAATTGATTGGCTTTAATAACTGTTGTTTGTTTATTATACGCAATTTTTTGAAATACAAACTGTACACAAACCTTTGCACACAACAGTTCGCTCTATACCCCAGGGCAAGAGAGAAATCCATAGGGAGTGGGTGGCAGGTATGGTTTGCCGTAGTGAGGGCCATGTGCCCACCGGTATGATCGGAAACCACCACTCAAGGTGATAACCTTCCTCTTTTGGCACAAAGACTAACTATGGCCTTAGTGCTAAGCATGGTCGGAAGGCTGGAGAGTGGGGACCCTATAATGGGGGCACCTTGGGGGCCTAAGCCTTGGTGAGAACAGTTAGAACCTACGTTTGCCAATGCACTTTTCTGCAGGAAAACCCTACCTCATGATTAAAACGACTTCTCGCCTGTTCACGGATGAGTGAATTGTGTGTGCATTTGTTTGTTGAATTTGATTGCATAGCATAACCAAACAAAAGTTAAAAAAAAAATCTTTTCACAGTAAACACCCTTATCTCGGACAGTCTACCTTTTAGCTAGCCTGGTTTCAGGTTCTTTGTAAGCTAAGTAGCCACACAGTCCGACAGAAGAGATAAAAGGTTATGAAATAAGCCAAATGAAAAATAATAATTTTGACAAAGTCGTATCATTCATATTGCATCATAAGTGGAAAAACTAAGAGAGAAAATATATGCATAAGGAAAGTATGCATACACATCATTTTAATAAATCCCTAAAAAATGGGTCTTAGAAGCGTTTCTTGGGAAAATTACTGGGCCAAATCCCTGTCGAAAATTTTCAACTTGATTCTTCACCTTTTTCTCTTCGTTTTGATATGTTGTGCGTCCAAATCGGACATCTCAGTCAAAATTTATGCCACTTTGAACATCTACCGCCCTTTTTTATCATAAAAAGTCCTTTTTGTACTAGCACATGCACAAATACATTCATTCTAGGGAGCACTAGATATCCCTAAGACAATGGCGAAAGAGGCCCCGAGCACATTTGTGACCTTCGTGACAAGGAAGGGACAGGTGTACTAAGGTGTGATGGTGATCCCCATTATACTTGTCAAATCTGTGATGGAGAAGAAACCATTACACCAAGGTGGGTATGATACCCCACAAAGCATAAGCTTTAAGGAGGATACCTAAGCCATTGTCTTAAGGAATATCCATCTCATAAATCATTCCTTTTAAACAATAAAAATCTTTTTGCATTTTAGAAAGCGACTGGTATTCTTCATGCCCTCATCCGCATACAAAAAAAAACACAAAATCCCAAACACTATCATACATCATGTTAGAAAATAAAGCATGATAATGTTTAGGAAAAAACAAACACTTGCATACATGCATCCACCAAACATCATCCTCATAACATGCAGACAGTCGAAGAAGTGGACATTCCTCAATACCATGAAAGGAGGTTAGGGCATTCGCATGCCATGCACGGGAAGTCAAAAAGAAATTAAATAGAAATTCTAACCCGCCTATTGGTTCATTTAGGCTTCTCCGCTTTTAAAAAAAAAATGTACTTCGAAACATTGCATTGAGGAATGTCCACTGTCTAGATGAAATAAATAAAATTGTTTGTTTTCATCATCTCTTCAACCGTCTATTGCATTCATTCATTCTAACTTTAATAATAATAAGATAATTGTCGTCGCCGTCCGTTCCGACGTCTAGGGACATCTCGAACGTTTATGCGAGCGGTCGTGAAAAAGATAGTTTAGACTCGCGTTTTATTTTAAAATGTGTTTGTTGCTTCGAAGGTGCTCAACAACTGAACTATCTTCTAATAAAAGCAAGGTTTTCGCAAAAGAGTTCTTATGGAGTCGCCACCAATGTTTTGACCATAAACATTGGGAAAGGATAAAAAGACGTTGATTTTAAGAAAAACCAAACTTGGCCATTATAACCAGAGTTAGGTAAGGGAGTTAGTTACGCGTGGGGAAGGTGTTAGCACCCCCATGACGCCCCATTCGGGTTCCCTATGACGGATTAATTCATAAAGTAAAGATTAAGAGAGATTACGCTATTACCCTATTTTATTATACAATATTAAAAAATGGCTATCTACATGATTCTATTTTCTATTGCATACATAAAGCAGTAAATAAAGCAATAAAAGAGAAGAGAAGTGAAAAGAACCTCCGTACCAAGCTTTTTATTATAACTCTTCAATTGTGAGGATGCGTTTTGGCAATCCCCCGTACTACAAGGACTCTCCTCCCCGAATACAAGACCGACTCTACTAAAATTCTAAGAAGAATCGAATGCCGGAAGAAACATCCTTAACCGATTGTTACCTTATAGGCAATCGGAGAGATCATTCGAAAGAGGGAGAGAAAAGAAGAGTGAGGTGTGTCTAAAAACGCTCAAATGAGCTCCTATTTATAGTTTTTTCAGTCTGGCAGCTCGGGATGCCCGTCTCGGGTGCAGAAAATAGGGACGGCGGTCCCAAGTGTCAAATTTGAGTGAGACGCGCGTCTCACATGTAGGACGACTGTCCTGGCTTCTAGGACGGCTGTCTCGAGTGTTTTGGCCAAATTTTGTGTTCTGGGACTCCCGGGAAGCTTTCCTTTCTTCAGACGGAAGCCGATTGATGTCGATAGACGTCCACCGAAGCTTCATCTTCAGATAGAAAGTCTTCTGGTCTTTATTGAGAGGTCGGGCAAAATTAGGGGTCTACACCTGCCCCCCTTCACCTGCCTGACTAACTGTTGGGCTAATGTTCCCACAAAGTTAGTTGGTAGGTGAAGGAGTTAACCCTTTTTGTCCGGTCATCCTTCGAATTCTCCTTTGCTAAAGTTTGTTGATCCTCCAGATGATAAATATTTTTGATAGGTACCAACCCCTATCTGGTTTGAACCTTTCTTCTATATGGCTCTGGTGAGTACTTGCCCTCACCAAGTACGAGTCCGCATTTTGCTAAACTCTTGTGGGTACCCACCCCCACCTAGTATGAATCTGCTTTTGCTAGATTCTGATGAGTACCTACCCTCACCCGGTACGAACCCCATTCTGCAAGGCTCTTGTGGGTACTTACCCCCACCTGGTATGAATCTGCATTTTGCTAGATTCTGATGAGTACCTACCCTCACCTGGTACGAACCTCGTTCTACAAGGCTCTTGTGGGTACCTACCCCCACCTAGTATGAATTTGCATTTTGCTAGATTCTGATGAGTACCTACCCTCACCTGGTACTAACCTCGTTCTACAAGGCTCTTGTGGGTACCTACCCCCACCTGGTATGAATCTGCATTTTGCTAGATTCTGATGAGTACCTACCCTCACCTGGTACGAACCCTGTTCTACAAGGCTCTTGTGGGTACCTACCCCCACCTGGTATGAATCTGCATTTTGCTAGATTCTGATGAGTACCTACCCTCACCTGGTACGAACCCCGTTCTACAAGGCTGTTGTGGGTACCTACCCCCACCTGGTATGAATCTGTATTTTGCTAGATTTTGATGAGTACTTACCCTCACCTGGTACGAACCCCGTTCTACAAGGCTCTTGTGGGTACCTACCCCCACCTGGTATGAATCTGCATTTTGCTAGATTCTGATGAGTACTTACCCTCACCCGGTACGAGATATATTGGTGGCTTACTGTTTCTGATCATGCACCTATTTTAATGGAAATTGATTGATTTTGTTTTTGACTTTTCTGTCTTTAGTCATCCAGTTTTACTGGGGATTCTTTTTCTTGGCTTTTCTGTTTAGCCATCCGGTTTTGCCAGTGTTTTCTTGTTTTTGGCTTTTTTAGCCATCTGACGTGTTTTTTGTCGGGGATTATTTGTTGGTTGCCTCCTATTTGGGCAGGAATCCATTGGGGATTTTTTTTTATTTTTGTTGATTGTGCCTCTTGATTAGGCAGATGTTCCACTTGGGGATATTTGCTCTTGATAATGCCTCTGAGAAGGTAGATGCTTCATTGGTAATGAAGACTTCGTGTTTGCTAGATCTTGCCTATGCATTCCATTTGGGATTTCCATATTGGGCGTTATAGGCAATTAACTCCCTGAGGATATGAATTTGTAGTTTGCCTTTGTCGTAAGTTCACTTGGGGTAATTTTTCTTGTTGATGATTCACTGGGGAATTGATTGTTTTCCCGGAGATCTATTTTGATTTGTCCCCTAGGGAGGAATGGAGTTTTTGACTCCTTGTTGGATGTTGTTATTTTGAGTTGGCTTTTCCTATGCTCTTATTCCGCCGGGGAATGGGTTTTTTGATTATTTTGCCTTTTTCTTGCGTTTTATCTCTTTTTCCGCGATTTTGAAATTTGGCGGTCTTTATTTTGGATAATGCGTGCGCCTTTTTTCATTTTAATTTCTTTTATGCACGCAAGTTTTTTCTTCTTTTTTGATTATCCGCTAGGGATGAAAAGATTTTCTTCTTTTTCTCTTTTTTTTTTTTTTTTTTGCGATCCACCAAGGAGTTCGTTGGCTTCCTGGAGGTCCAACTTTGATTTGATTTTTATGACGGAGTCTTGGCTCCTGGCTTTGTGAAGCTCTTTATTGAACTGGAGGATGAGAATTTTCTTGTTTTCCTCATTTTGTAGATTTTTCTAAGATGCTCTACTTGGGGATTTTTATTCAGCCTTTTTCTGTTGTGGCCTCTATTGGGTAATGAAAGGTTTTTCTTTTCTTTCTTTTTTTGTTGAACCCCAGGGGATATGGAGACTTTGACTTCATATCTTCTTTGGTTGATTTTTATTCTCCTTTTGAAGTAGCGAAGATTCTGGATGAATGTGCTCGATGACTCATGTGGTGATGAAGCTGAGTCGTGAGGTAATCTTTTTGTTTTGCCTCTAGATTAGGCAAGGATCCGCTTGGGGATGATCAAGCCTTTCTGTTGGCTTTTCTATGTTGATGACTTCCTTTTTCTTGGATGGAAGGATGGTGGTTGGAGCTTTGAATGACTATGTTTGATTACTCATGTGGTGATGCTGAGTCATGGAGTAATTTTTGTTTTGCCTTTGGAGTCGGCAAGGATCCGTTTGGGGATCATCGAGCCTTTCCATTGGCCTTTTTCCGGTGCAACTTCGTTTATTGGGGTAGAAGGTTGGAGCTAGTTTCTTTTAAGCTCTTTATTCTGCTGAAGTGGTTCTGATTTCGCCTTTTCTTTCGTGATTTTGATTTTTCTCGCGAGTTATTTGAAATCTGGCTTTTTAATATATCACGTGTGCCTTTTTATTTTATTATAATAAATTTTTTTGTACACGTGGGCTTTTGGAATGTAAACAGAAATAACAACTTTTTATTTATTACTTCCCCTTTTTCTTTTTTTTTTTCGGGTGATACATTCAAACATTCTTAGATTAACAGAAAATATCTAGAAAACATCCTGATCATCAGCTTCTGGGCTGGAGTGGGAGGATTGTGCTAGCGAAGGGATGCTGCGGAGCATGCGACGCTGGAACCTTGCCTGAGTCTGGACCAAATTTTCTATTTGGCGGTCCGTCCTTTCTTGCCTCATGCTCAGTTGACTGAACTGTTGTCGCATGAACTGGAATTGCCCTTCCATGTAGGCGTGCTCGTCATCCATACGTCGGTATAAGCCAGCGAAATCTGGATCATATGATTGCTGTTGGGACTCCGAAGTCGCGGGGATATCCTGTGGTATGCCGAAATCATGCATATCTAGTGAATTTGAGAGCATGGGGTGTAAGACAAACCCGGATCCTTGTCAACTAAGGATGTTCATGTGAACTAGTATTGCCCCATTAATCGGTTCTGGTTGGAGGCTTGCCGGGATGTCTTCTCCGTCAGTACATCCCCAATATTCGGCTAAAGGGGTGAGAAAAGGAGCCAACATGATAGCTCCTGCTGAGCCACGAGTTCCATAATCCTTTAAGGCTTTAAGGAAGGCGTACCCTGGGTTACACCGATGCCCTTGATGCATGCAATAGACAATAAAGAGGTCAGTCAACGTCACCTTTCCTTGGCTTTATTTCCGGCTATGTATGGTCCCAGCTAGCAATTTGTGGCATATGCGGAGTGGAGGAGAAAAAGCTGCACCCTTCAGATGTGATGCCAGGATTTGTGCTCCGGTGAGGTCTTTCCACATGTTGGTGGTAGTGAGAGCAGTGGGTTTCTCATAGTATGCAGACTTATATTCTGGCGTTCTCGTATCCGCTCGTTGGCAGAAACCCATTATGACGTTGAAGTCATCCAGCATGGTGGACCGGTATGCCCCATCCATCCAATAGGAGACAACCTGAGTAGGGGGCACTCTGGGGGTCATAGACGGCATCTCCACCAAAGTGACGGAGGCAAGGAATTCCAGCGTGGCGGTACGGTGGATTCGAGAGGGTGGCTTATGAAGCAAAAAATCCCATCCTATGTTTTGGATGAACCTTCTGACATCTTGATCCCAGCCAAATGTAGTTAGGATTTCAAAATCCAGACATAGCATGGGGTGCCAGGAATACTGGTGGATGTTTGCCAGCCTCAGTTGATGCGATTCTGCTAGCAGAGCGTTGGTGATGGGAGCTCTTCTGGTGGAGGTCTAAGTGTGTTTCCTCCTAGATGAAGGCTCTCCTTGCTCCATTTTATGCCTAACTCACTCAAGAATGCTAGAAATGTGTAGAAAGGGAGAAGAAGCAAGATGGAATGCTTGGAATGGGATGCAAATGCAAGGATCCGCGCCCCTTATTTATAGGAGAGGTCTGGAAGGTCGAGATGGCCGTCTGGGAGGTGGGACGGCCGTCTCGAACCAACGGTTACCTTGGGACGACCATCTGGGAAGTGGGACGGCCGTCTCACTCAAATTTTTGCCTTGAGACGTGCGTCTCAGATGTGGGACGGGCGTCCCACTTGAATTTTGGCATTTGGGACAACCGTCTCAACCCTTTGGACGACTGTCTCGAGCTTTTTAAGTTGGTTTTCATGTTTTTTTATGAGAAGGAAGATAAGACTCCATTCATTGATGTTTTAATGCATGTAATGTTTCATGATATGCGTCCTATGATCTATTTCAGTTAATATTTCGAAAGTTTTTAACTGATGTGCTTTGACTTTGGGCGCATTCTCGGTGTAGTACCTTTCTGTCATCATGTTTTTCAATCAATAAACTTAATTGTACTTATTTTCCGTATCAGACTTTTCTTGCTATAACCAAAGAGTAATCTTTTGGACGTAGAGCAACTGCCATGTCGATGTCCCTCTTCCTTTCCTTAGGGATTTCAACCCTCCTATTGATCAATATGTTTCCACATTCCAACTTTATTACTTGAATGCTTTATTGTGAAATGGTCAAGAGAAGAGAAAGAAAAAGGATTTAAAACAAGGGCTTGTGTTTGAGAGGAATTTTTTTTATAGAGGTTTATGTAAGAATGGCTAGCCAGGGTTGGTCAATGTTTTTAGGCTAGTTTAGACAAACGTTTTGTTCTTATGATGTGGCGTCTTTATTTACTGTTTTGTGGCTCCTTTTTGTGATTGATTAACTTTCCTAGTCTGCCCTTTCAGGTTTTCAGTCTAGAATGTTGTGCTATGTCCTAACTTTTGTCTAGGTTCCCTTTTATATTATTTTTAGGAATACCTAGCGGACTTTTCGTAACCCTAACTTTTGCCCATGCTACCCTTTATTATTGTTCGGGTCTCCTGCCGAGTTTACCCTAACTTTTGTGCAGCCCCCTTTGTGGGTTTCTTGCCAGGTATTTTGCCCTTTTATTTTTTTGTCTTGGCCTTTGGCCTTGACGGGCTCTTTTTTTTTTAAAGAGAATATATATATATATATATATATTCACAACATTATCGAAACTTGGTTCTATCGAGATAGATCTTATTCATGTTTCTAGTTAATCGATTGTATTTGACTTTGTTTTGTGACGCTTTAATTGTTTTGACGCATTTGGAACAAAACGTCTATCTAAACATTGTTTATTTAAAATGGGGTATAGACATATTTAGCAAGAAGAGAAGCAGATAGTAAGAATAACATTCTTTTGTAATTTTAGGGGAAATGTGTGCCCTAGAGATGCTCGGGGGCCGGGCCTATCCCGAGAAGTGATCTCTAATAGTCATTAGGTTTACATCCCTTAGAATTGGAAGAAGGAAACTTAATGACTAACGCTACCCTTTGCACTAATACCCCTCCTTTTCGGAATATCGTCTTTAAGGGGTAAGACTTTCCTGTTTTCCGTATAGCTTGATCTTTTGTAGGGTCATACCCTAAGCCATACTTTAAAGGATTATCTTTGAAATCTGGTGGCTCTTTCATTCCTTGAGCATTCTTTCCAAGCCCCTGTCCTGGACGATATCCATATCTTTTCATCATATGGGCCACTTTTGTATTACTAGGAAGTCTTTCTATGTTGGCAATTTCGAGCGCTTGAAAAGATGTTTCAAGAGCTTCTTCAGCTGCATCCACATATGGTTGGACAGACGATTTACTAATCAAAATATCTTCTTCAACTTGAACCGTGACGAGTTTATCATTTGTCACAAACTTGACTTTCTGGTGGAGTGTTGAAGGTATTGCCTTAGCACTATGAATCCAAGTTCTACCAAGGAGACAACTATATGCTAGAGTGATATCCATCATATGGAAGTCTATGTTAAAAATAGTAGGGCCAATTTGGATTGGTAGACTAATATCTCCTACTACTTCACATCTTGATCCATTAAAGGCTCGAACAATTGTGTTACTCGGGCGCATGTGGGTTCCTTACACTGTTATCTTGTCAAGTGTGCATTTAGGCATAATGTTTAAAGATGACCCATTATCCACAAGAACTTTGGAAATGAGATATTCCTTGCATTTGACCAAAATATGCAAGGGCTTGTTGTGATTTGACCCTTCTAAAGGGAGCTCTTCATTTGTGAAGGTAAGATGATCATTGGTTGTAATGTTACCAATGAATCCCTCAAACTTGTCTTGGGATATTGCATGCAGAACGAATGATTCATTCAAGACCTTTGACAGTGCATTTTGATGCGGCTCCGAACTCATTATCAGTGATAACAAAGTTATCTTTGCAGGAGTGCGATTGAGTTGATCGATGATGGAGAACTCACTTTGTCTTATGTACTGGAGTAACTCATCTGTCTCCTCCTTTGATTCTTTTTCCTCTTCGGTTTTATTTTTTACCTTATCTTTAGGAATATTATCTTGTAATTCCTTGGGGGAATATATTCTTCCACTTCTAGTCATGCCCCCAATACCAGCTATGTTGGAGATATCTTGATTGACTGGTGATTCTTCTGCGTATCTCCAAGGTACAGTTTTATTTGATGAATAAGGGAAAGGACGAGGCATGAATAAATGTAAAGGCATTATTGCCTCTTCCCTTTTACTGATTGGAATGACCAACGATGCTTGTTTGTTATCATTTTTGGGTCTATCGACCGTTGTAGAGATTTTGATGATGAAAGGCTTCCTTTCCATTTATTCTGATTTGTGGAAAGCACATCAATTAATCCTTTATTTTTATTATCTTTATTATTAAAATGAGGAGGGATGTATGAATGTATGCAACTTATGAATGCAATACACAGTTTAAAGATAATCCTTTTTATTTCATCTAGAAAGTGTTCATCCTTCTATACAATGCTTTAAAGTAAGTGTTGACAAAAACGGAGAAGCTTGAAGAATCCTATAGGTAAATTAGGTTTTCTTCGTAATTCTTCTTCAGCTACTCTCACAAGATTTCTGAGCGCCTTAACTTGCTCATGTACCGCCTGGCTCATATTTTCACTATATCGACGAGCCTCTTTTATCTTTTTCTTCCTGATGAACGATCAAGGCTTGCTGTTGGTCAGACCTCTCTATTACTTGGTCTCTTTCACGAAGTAATTGACCATACTGAGCTAATCCATCTCTTTCTTTATCATGTAGCTCATCCAGGCTTTCTCTATATCTTTCAGCAGTTTCCCACCACTTTTATGCTTCTGACCGAGTTTCTGCTAGGTCATCTTGTATTAACTTGATCGTTTTTGCCTATTCTGCAAGCGCACTCTCAAGATGTGCTATTTCATTATTCATGTCCCGAAATAGACTATCTTGTTCAAGCCTCAGAATTTTCAATGCTTGTTTAGTCTCTTCTTGGTAATCAGCACAATCATTCTTAAGGCGCTCTATCTCATGATCCTTCTTTTTACATTGCCTTTTTAAACCATCTATTATAAGGGTTGATTCTTGCTCTTTCTCTTCAAAAGCCCTCAACTGAGCTTCCATTACTTCTACCCTTTTATTTAAGGCATTGACCTGCAATTGTAGCTCTTCATTAACTAATGTTGTGGTGAATGTAGTGGATGGTTAGGGTATCCTTCTACTTTTCCTCCACTCCTCGTATTCATGGGACGTAGACACCTGAACCTTTCCGAGTTCTTTATCTCCTATATAGACTGGTCTTTCCCATGCTTTCCGGACAGCAGATACTTCTTCAAAGCTATGGGAGTAGTGGCATAGACTCAGTCCTCTGAGCTCTTCTTGAGTTGGCACAGTTTGGGTTCTCATGAGTTGTCTCATAGCTATTTTGGGAGAGTAAGCTATGCAACCCCTAAGGCCTAGTAGTGGTATGCTCAGGTAATCTCCGCATCATATAAGAATATAACCGGGTCGGAACCAAGGGCAAACCCATGATACATGCTCTATTTTCCAGTTTTTCAACTCGGTTTTCCATTCTAAAGCTTGATGATGCTGAAGAGGGATTTTTGAAAAACTCCTTAAAGGATCAGGGAATATGCCCATGTAGCTTGAAGCATAGAAGTGAGTAATGCCCCATACATATAGTAATGAAGTGCAACATCTAAGAGTTTTCCCCTGTTTCTGTCGGCAAAAATCTATTGAGAGCAGGGTATCAACGAGAATTGCAGGTATAGGACTCTTAGAGTATAATGCATCCATTGCAACATGATCCACAATGTTCACATGAAATGGGAATAGTATGATTCCAAACATTGCCAATGCTAGATTTTGTTGAAGGTAGACCAATCTTTATTTTCAGCCAATGAGATTAAATGGTCTTCTATTATTGACATTTTCCAACCTCGGATGTTCCCTTTTCCTCTAGGATGGATTGATGAGATGACAATCGTATAATAGTAGCAACCTTACTCACGGCAATATACACTCCTGAGCAGACATAGACCCTGACTAACTGAGGCCATCTAACAATGATTTCATATTCTTCTAAGGTTGGTACTAAATCAAAATGCGAAAACTCAAAGCAGTGCAGATTGGGATTCCAGAAGTGGACTAATGCTCTAACAAAGATAGGATCGATGCTGCTTTTCAGGAGGTCAAGAATCCTTCCATAAGATTTCTCAAAATTAGCACTGACCTCCGATAGCATATATGAGCACAACTGTCTTAGCTTCTCTACACGGCATAGAAGGAGTTCCACTTTCTTTAACTGTCTAGTACTGGATCCCTCCATTATCAAAGAAATGAAAATGCATGATATGAGGATGAGTCTTTGTAAATGCATGCATGAAAGTGTTTGTTTTTTCTAAGTATTATCATATTTTATTCTTAGTATGATTACATGATAGTGCTTGGTTTTTTCTTGAAAAAGAAACTATCTATATGAATGTTTATGGATTTTGATGAAGAGAGTCCTATTTTCTCCTTTTATTATTTTTATGAGCAGATGTTGTATGAATAATAGTACGTTGTCAAGAATCTTTTTATTGTAAGAGGTATTTTTTATTGGTTTAAATTGTTTTTCATATTTTTTATAACCCTTTATCTCTTCTGTTGGTCAACGTGGCTACTTAGCTTACAAAGAACCTGAAACCAGACTAGCTTAAATGAAAACTATCCGAGATAAAGTTGTTTTATTCTTATCACTTTTATGGTTTTTAGGATTTTTCCTATTTTTGTTTGTTGTATGATTACCCTATGCTAATGCATCAATACAAATGCAGCAAACGAATGCACACATAATTCACTCATCCACGAGCAGAGCCACGCTTATTTAATCACGAGGTAGGGTTTTCCTGCAGAAACGTGCTTGGTTAAGGTGGTTCTAAACTGTTCTGACCAAGGCCAAAGGTCCCCAAGGTGCCCCCATTATAGGGACCTCTCAATCTTTCAGTCTTTGGATCATGCACGGAACTCCGTGTTGACATCCTTGGACCAAAAGAAGAGAGTTATCACCTTGAGTTGGTGGTTTTCTAACAACGGTTGTAGCCCTGTGTGCCAACAAGCCGGTTGTATCTGCCACCCACTCCCTATAGGTATTCACTCTTGCCCCTGGGTATAGAGGGACTGTAGTGTGCAAGGGTTTTTGTGTACAGTTTATATTTCAGACAATTTGCAGAAAATAATCATACAACAGTTATTAAAGCCATATAATAAAACATAAAACGGAGGGTAAAGGCGTAATTTCAAATCTTTACTTAGTTTGAATTTATCCGTCACTAAATGGGATCAACTCTCTAGCTTCCCCAGCGGAGTCACCATCTGTCGCCACCGTCCGTTCCAACATCTAGGAACATCTTGAACATTTATGCGAGCAGTCGCGGAAAAGATGGTTTAGACTCGCGTTTTATTTTAAAATGTGTTCATTGCTTTCGAGGTGCTCAACAACTGAACTATCCTCTAATAAAAGCAAGGTTTTCGCAAAAGGGTTCTTATGGAGTCGCCACCAATGTTTTGACCATAAACATTGGAAAAGGATAAAAAGGAATTGATTTTAAGAAAAACCAAACTTGACCATTATAACCAGAGTTAGGTAAGGGAGTTAGTTATGCATGGGGAAGGTGTTAGCACCCCCACGACGCCCCTTTCGGGTTCCCTATGACGGATTAATTCATAAAGTAAAGATTAAGAGAAATTACGCTATTACCCTATGTTATTATACAATATTAAAAAATGGCTACCTACATGATTCTATTTTCTATTGCATACATAAAGCAGTAAATAAAGCAATAAAAGAGAAGAGAAGTGAAAAGAACCTTCGTACCAAGCTTTTTATTATAACTCTTCAACTGTGAGGATGCGTTTTGGCAATCCCCCGTACTATAAGGACTCTCCTGCCCGAATACAGGACCGACTCTACTAAAATTCTAAGAAAAATCGAATGCCGGAAGAAACTTCCTTAACCGATTGTTACCTTATAGGCAATCGGAGAGATCATTCCAAAGAGGGAGAGAAGAGAAGAGTGAGGTGTGTCTAAAAACGCTCAAATGAGCTCCTATTTATAGTTTTTCAGCCTGACAGCTCGGGACGGCTGTCTGGGGTGCAGAAAACAGGGACTGCCGTCTGCAGAAGTTGGGACAGCCATCTGGGATCTGGGACGACCGTCCCAAGTGTCAAATTTGAGTGAGACGCGCGTCTCACATGTGGGACAACCGTCTGGCCTGTCTGGGACGACTATCCTGGCTTATGGGACGGTTGTCTCGAGTGTTTTGGCCAAATTTTGTGTTATGGGACTCCTGGGAAGCTTTCCTTTCTTCAGAAGGAAGCCGATTGATGTCGATAGACGTCCACCGAAGCTTCATCTTCAGATAGAAAGTCTTCTGGTCTTTATTAAGAGGCTGGGCAAAATTAGGGGTCTACAATAATAAAAAGAAAGGATTATTCGATGTGCTTTCCACGAATCAAAGTAAGATGAAGAGCAAACCTATCGTCGTCAAGTTCTATCCATTGGTTGATCCGCCTAAGGAGGATAATAAGTCTCAATCGTTGGATATCCAAGTTAATAAGGAAGAGGGGGCAAGGATGCCGCTATGTTTGTTCACGCCTCGGATAAGGCTGCACCATGGAGATACGCAAAACATCGCCCATTAACAAGGATATTGTTGAAACATACAAGGACTTGAATGTTGAAGTTACATGAACATGAAGCTTGTTGATTTTGATGATGATTCAAGAACAATGGACTTAGAGAGTTGAAGACTTGTATTCTTGTGTAATAACTCTGTTTTGATGATTTTGAGTCTGTAATATTAGAGTCTAAGATAGCCAGCACATAGTCTACTCTTTAGAAGCTTCAAAAACTCATTTTTATCAAAAACACATTGGTTTAATTGATTAATAGGCTAAATAATCGATTATTACAGAGAGAAAAACCATTTTCTATATCAGCTCTCTAGAATAATCGATTAACAGCTGAAATAATCGATTAACAGGGCTGTTAATCGATTAACAGCCCAAATAATCGATTAAGACAGTGCGTTATGGTTCCTGTTGATTTTGGCTCTGTAATAATCGATTAACACTTGAGATAATCGATTATTTCAGTCAGATATGCATTTTGAACTTCAAATTAAACCAAGTTTCGAAAACCCTAGTCCCAATACACCAAGTTTCGAAAATCCCCAATTCCTAAACCCTAATTCATCTACTTAAGGTTCTCTAAGGCTCTCTGCAAATGCAATAACCTTTTTCAAACAAAAGTTGAGAGTTGTGATTGCCAGAGAACTGTTTCTTGGAGGAAAAATGGGCTTTTGGAACCTAGTGTGGGCTAGAAGCGATAAGAATCACTAAGTGGAGTTCTTGGTGGATTGTGTGCTGTGTCGTCTCTAGGGAAAGTTGTTCTTCATCTCTTGTGTGACTCAAGAGAGGTGTTTTCGTTACCTTATCTTTTCATTTGTAATTTTCTTGTATAACTTTGATTATAGTGACAACGTTAATCCTCTGTTTGAGTGATTAACAACTGGACGTAGGGTCTTTTGATCCGAACCAGTATAAATCTTCTGTGTAAGACTCTATCCTTATTCTATTTACGTTTACTCAACATTTTAATCGGTAAAATTTGGGGAAAATTTTTAAAACCTAATTTTTTTTAAGAAACCAATTCACCCCCCCTCTTGGTTTTGTCCGTTCACGCAAACATTCCGCTGCGCGATTCTAACAAGTGGTATCTGAGCTTGCTTTGATAGTCATTCAAATTTTTCGAAAATGGCCGGACAAAATCAAACTTTTGCCGAAGGTGCTTCTATCAACAAACCCCCACTTTTTGTGGGTCAAAATTATCCTTTCTGGAAAGTTAGGATGCAAATCTTTTTAGAGTATGTTGATAGAGGTGTTTGGGACGCTATTTTAAATGGTCCCTATATTCCTAAAGTTTCTGAAAACGGAGTAGATGTTCCTAAACCATTTTCTAGATGGACAGCGCAGGAAAATATAAAAGCTCAATTTGACGTTAGGGTTAGAAAATATTATTTCATCTACGTTAACCCTTGATCTCCATTTGTAAAAGTGCTCAAGAGATGTGGGAAATGTTGAGAGTGACCCACGAAGGTACCGATGACATTAAGAGAGCACGGAAAAATTCTTTAATCCAAGAATATGAGATGTTCCGAATGCAACAAGGAGAAATGATATTTGACGTTCAAAAGCGTTTCACACACATTGTGAACCATCTCACTTGATTAGGTAAAATATTTTATTTTGATGAATTAAATGTGAAAATCTTGAAATCTTTGGATAGGAAATGGCAACCTAAGGTGACAGTCATCTCGGAGTCACAAAACCTTGCCACAATGTCTATGGCGGCGCTCTTTGGAAAGTTGAGAGAGCATAAGCTAGAACTAGGAAGGCTAAATGATGAAGAAGGTCAACACCATAAGAGGAACTTATCCTTCAAAACTGAAATTTCCAAAGGTAAGAGTAAAAAGGAAGAAGAAGACTCGGAGAATGATGAAGAATAATTGAGTCTCATGATTAAGAAGTTTACCAAATTCATGAAAGCCAAAGGAAGGCATCCATTCAAAGGGAAGGGAAAGGTAAGAGAAAATACTTCCGTAAATATCAAATGCTATGGTTGTGGTGAAACAGGACATGTGAAGACCGAATGTCCAAACAAGAAAAATGAAGATAATAAAGGCAAAAAGTTCTTGAAGAAGAAAGTCTACATCGCTTGGGACAATAATGATTCGAGTTCGGAGTCAAGTGACTCGAAAATTGAAGCTAATATTTGCTTAATGGCAAATGACAATATATCTTCCGATTTTGAGGTAAGTGATTCCGACTCATCTTCAAGTGATGATGAAAATAATTTTGATGAATTGCAAAATGCATAAATGAATTGTTTAATTCCTTTAAGGACTTGAAAAATGAATACAAAGTTGTGAAAAAGAATTTAAATAGATCCAAAAAGGAGGTAGAGTCCTTAAAAACGAAAATTGCATGTTTAAAGGAAAAGGAAACCATAGAAACGAAAATTGTATGTTTAGATGCAAAAGATGATAAGAATATAGCATGTGCATCATGTAAAGAGTATGAATATGACATTGATATACTTAATCATTTGCTTGATAAAGCTGAGAAGAAATTAAGTAATAATAATAAAGATAAAGTTGTTATTGCTCAAAATAGTGTAAACCATCATGTTCCTTTGAAAAAGCCTAAAATTAAAAATAGAAGAGTATGGATTGAAAAAGGAACTAAAGCATCTATTGTTAGAAATGTATCATATTCAAAAGCTACATCTAAAGCATGTTTTTATTGTATGGAACATGGTCATACTTCAAATAGATGTAAAATTAAACATTTTGGTGTTCCTAAAGGAAAATATATTTGGGTTCCTTTAGTTAAATGAATTGTTTGTCTCTAACCCCAAGGACCCAAAAGTTATGGGTACCTAAGTTTACAATGTTCTTGTTTTGTAGTGATAATTCTTTGTGTGTAGAATTTTTTAAGATAATGCAGGGAGAATTTGAAATGTCTATGATGGGAGAATTAACATTCTTCCTAGGACTTCAAATCAAACAACTTAAAGATGGCATTTTTGTCTCTCAAACCAAATACTGCAAAGAGATTCTCAAAAAGTTTGGAATGGACACTTCAAAGGAAGCTAACACACCCATGGGAACTTCATGCTTTTTAGACAAGGATGAATCAGGTTTGGAAATTAATCAATCTATGTATAGAGGTATGATAGGTTCATTATTGTACTTAACTGCAAGTAGACCTGATATTATGTATTCTGTCTGTGTGTGTGCTAGATTTCAAGCATGTCCATAAGAATCTCACCTAACTGTAGTTAAACGAATTTTAAAATATTTAAAAGGAACTACTGGTTTTGGTTTATGGTATCCATCTGAAGCTTGTACTAGTTTAACAGGTTATTCTGATGTTGATTATGGTGGATGCAAAATAGATAGAAAGAGTACTAGTGAAACTTGTCATTTATTAGGATCATCATTAGTATCTTGGCATTCTAAGAAACAAGCATGTGTTGTTTTATCCACTACTGAAGCTGAATATATTGCTGCTGGTAATTGTTGTGCTCAAATTTTATGGATGAAACAATAACTAGAAGATTATAGTATATTGCTAAATGATATTCCTTTGATGTGCGATAATACAAGTGCAATCAATTTTACTAAGAATCCAGTAATGCACTCAAGGACTAAACATATAGAAGTTAGACATCATTTCTTGAGAGATCATATAAGTAAAGGAAACTGTAAAATTTAGTGTGTTGATACAAAACATCAATTAGCAGATATTTTTACTAAGCCTCTTCCCAAGGATAGATTCTATGATCTTAGAAGAGACTTAGAGATATTAGAAATAGCTTAAATTCTGCTTAATTAAACAGTTTTTGGATGGTTGTAATGTTATAATCAATTATGTAGGGTATTAATAAATTATCAAGTGTCTAAACCTCAAAAATTTGATGAACTCTCTGGAATAATCGATTATTTGAAGTTATAATCGATTATTTGCACCTAAGAAGTCCAAAATCTGAAATTACTCACTGGATTAATCGATTATTTCATCAAATAATCGATTAACTACAGCTTTAATCGATTAACAGCTTGATTTAATCGATTAAAGGGGTTTGTTACTGGTTTAATCGATTATTTCAAGTTTTAATCGATTAAACCTGATAGTTTTTGCTTTCTAGTTGTTGCCAACGGCTCTTTTGGCCCCTATGCACTCCCAAATGACCGTTGGATATGTTGTTTATAAATAGGAAGCCTTCATTTCACTCCTCCACACCTCAAACTCTTGAATCCAAGCATTCTAGCATCATTCAAGCCTTCTTGCCTTCTTCTAACATCACTTGTCTTCCTAAACTCTCTTGTTATTCTTCTAAATCTAAAAATGGCTTCATCTTCTCGTGCTAAAATTCCCACCAGAAGAAGATCTGCACCTGTCTCTCATCCCCGTCCTAATTCTGTCGAAGGATGGATCTCCGATGCTGAGGGCCGACAGGAATTTCTCGCTTTTTGGAAGGAATGAGGTATTATTACTCCAAAATTCTTTATTGGTGATCAATTCATCAATAGGGGATTTTATTTTCCTAATCTTCTTGAAATTCAAGGTGTTCTCCCTTTTATCCAAATGCAAGGTACATACTATCCTGACTTAGTTAGGGTATTTTACTCTCGCTTTAAATTTAGAGGCTACCTCTCGTGTTAAGGGAGTAGCCATTATTCTTGATGACGATATATGGGAAAACGTTGCACATTTTCCTATAAGAGATGATGCTATTAACATTTTTGCCGAGTTAGATGATTTTGACAGGATCATGGCTTACCGTTCTTTTCTTCGTAACCCTTCCATGGAGATTGGGCATCTTCTTCTAGCCGGACCATTAAATAAGGAGGAACGCCTGCTCCATCATCTACTCGTCTGGATCTTATGTCCCCGGGCAACCAACCATGCCCAATGCTCTTCAATAGATCTTCGCATTATTCATGCAATAATGAATAATGAGCCAATAGATTGGGGAAGTCTTGTCACCATGACTATGTTCAAGGCCAAACGTCATACTACTTTCAAAATTCCCTATGCTCTCCTTATCTCTCGC
Source organism: Sphenostylis stenocarpa (assembly GCA_963425845.1). Lineage (NCBI taxonomy): Eukaryota > Viridiplantae > Streptophyta > Magnoliopsida > Fabales > Fabaceae > Sphenostylis > Sphenostylis stenocarpa. Next base: position 80,330,500 of record OY731403.1, on the reverse strand, counting down.
ATTCTTGAGTACAAAGGAGTGAATGTTGAAGGGGAATAAACTGTACGTACGATAAACTTAAACCGAATGTTGGACAACACATTAACCCAACTTCAAATGGTGCGTGCCAATAATATTTATGTTCAGAAGGATGACATTCCAAACATAGATGTAGATGATGAAGATTCTGACGAAAAAATGCCTCCTGCTGCTGAGTTTCCCTCTGATCAGATTCAAAGTGCTGGAACATCTTCTGCTCCTCCTGAAACTCGTCAATATATGGAAGACATGTTATCTGATATGAACCAGAGGATGCAGACATTCTTCACTCTCTCTGGTGTACAACATGAGGAAATCATTCACCGTATCTCTGACGTAGATGATAAAGTGTGTCACTTAGAGAATAAATTTGATGCTCACTTTCATAGCGATAGTAAAGAATTTTAATATTGTTTTCATTTCTTGTGTTGTAAATTACTTTCACTTATGAAATAAAATTTGTATTCTTTTATTGCTTTGTTTGAGGTAGAGTTATTTCCAAGTCATGCATATTTTGAGGGGGAGTTATTTCCAAGTCATGCATATTTTGAGGGGGAACTCTTAATTTTTTTATCATAATCAAAATAGGGGGAGAAATATTTAAAGCCTCTTATGATTGAATTTAAATATTATATAGTATGTTTAATGTTTTTGTTAGTGTGACAGATAAAACAGGTTATTACAGGCTTTAAAAGAATATTTTGATCATCATCAAAAAGGGGGAGATTGTTGAAGCATACAAGGACTTGAATGTTGAAGTTACATGAACATGAAGCTTGTTGATTTTGATGATGATTCAAGAACAATGGACTTAGAGAGTTAAATACTTGTATTCTTGTGTAATAACTCTGTTTTGATGATTTTAAGTCTGTAATATTAGAGTCTAAGATAGCCAGCACATAATCTACTCTTTAGAAGCTTCAAAAACTCATTTTTATCAAAAACACACTGGTTTAATCAACTAACAGGCTAAATAATCGATTATTACAGAGAGAAAAACCATTTTCTGTATCAGCTCTCTGGAATAATCGATTAACAGCTGAAATAATTGATTAACAGGGCTATTAATCGATTAATAGCCCAAATAATCGATTAAGACAGTGCGTTATGGGTTTCTGTTGATTTTGGCTCTGTAATAATCGATTAACACTTGAGATAATCAATTATTTCAGTCAGATATGCATTTTAAACTTCAAATTAAACCAAGTTTCGAAAACCCTAGTCCCAATACACCAAGTTTCGAAAATCCCCAATTCCCAAACCCTAATTCATCTACTTAAGGTTCTCTAAGGCTCTCTGCAAATGGAACAACCTTTTTCAAACAAAAGTTGAGAGGTGTGATTGCCAGAGAACTGTTTCTTGGAGGAAAAAGGGGCTTTTGGAACCTAGTGTGGGCTAGAAGGGATAAGAATCACTAAGTGGAGTTCTTGGTGGATTGTGTGTTGTGTCGTCTCTAGGGAAAGTTGTTCTTCATCTCTTGTGTCACTACTACAGAATGATCATTCAACGTCGGTTATACAAGGCATTCAACGTCGGTTCCAATGACGTCGTTGATTCAGGCGTCGTTGAATGTCAAAGGATTCTACGTCGGTTCAGAATACCCAACGTTGAAAGTGATATATATCTACGTCGGGTAACCAAATGTCCGTCGTAGAAATTAGTAAATTCTACGTCGGTTATTAAACTAACCGACGTTGAAAGTCCTTTCTCGCTCAAGCAATCGGTGTACTCGCTTGAGCGACGAAGCCTTCAAACAAAGGGGACTCTCGGGTTCTGTATCGCTCAAGCGACCTCTGTATCGCTCAAGCGACCGACGTTACAACGTCGGTTAATGCAATAACCGACGTAGAATATCCCTTTTTTTTAAAAAAAAATGTTGGTCTGTTTTAGTGCCACCAACACACGACCTACTATAATCTCAGTCCAGACAGTATATTTATTTCAGATAATCACTAATATATAAAATGATAGATATATATGTCAAAATCAGCCAAATTATGTACAAAATACACAAAAAATTATCAATCAATCCTATTCCTAACTACTTGTACAAACTTTTCTGCCCATTTGTTTCTAACCATGTCTATAGTATCCATAGGCAAAGGTTCTATATCTTTAAATGCCTGTAAGAAGTTGACAATAATAGAATTAAACCCTAAGCAATAAAAATAAAGGAATTGAATATAATAGCAAATGTCAACTTACCTCATTCCAACTATCCTGAATGCTACCAAAAATGATGAGCCACATCCAATACATTACATAGTAGCCGCACTCGTATCCTCCATTTTGTTTGTTACACTAAAAATGACTAAATATGTTAAAAATAACTATTAAATTTGAACATAAATTAATAGATAGTATAATATATATAAAGGCTACTTACTTTGATAAAATTCCAATTTGGAGCTGTGCTTTTACTTGTGTGTTTTCCACCTAATGTACTACAAACCTTGAGAGCACTATATATTGAAAAGAAGGGGGTTAGAAATAGAATAATCAAGATGTTTAGACATAATATAAGAAATACTTACTCGTTTACAATATTTTTTAGCTCCATGTCAGGTTTCCTTCCCAATGAGCAGAACCAACACACAAGATTCTGCTTTGGACAAATAACTAATAGCTGCCAGTGGTTTCTGTATATACACATGATTAGAATCTATTAAAAAAACTTGTGTAAAACCAGAAGAGGCTGGGATAACTTACGAATGATGGTATGCTCCAAGGTAAATATCTCTTTTAGAATCAGTGATCCAATTCTGCATGTAACTGAGAATTTGATCACGCTTATTCCCAGACTTTTGTATGGATTGAGGCTCGAAGAATCCATACACATGACCAATGCCCTGCTCCACTATCATTTCGTGCATCATCCTAAAATATGCCAATTTAAGTGAACTTATAGCTTATATGTTTACTAAAATGAAAAGAGTCATGAAAGATATGAACTTACAATGTCCAAAATTGTAAAACAGCTATATTTAGACATTGATTGCCCATCCCAATCTCCAGGGCATCAGTGTGGGAAATGTATAGGGGGATATTGCTAGAAGCCATCCCAAATAATGTACAATCCCATGGAACTTGGAATGACTCCAGATACAATTGTGGGGAAAGAGACAAGAGATCAAAAATTGGATTTGGAGAAGTCTCCACAACTGGTGTCTTCTCCTTAGATGCAGAAGGAGTGGCAATAGCTTTACCCAAGTCTTTTGGCTGCCGAACATCCTACATATTTTATAAAATATAATCATAAACAATAAATCAATTTATTTATGTGTTAGATGTATTATAACCATACATATACATACCTTTGCCATTATTGACCTAACTAAATGTCGGGGCCAAGTAATGAAGGTCTGAAGGGCTTGGCCCACTGTCTGCACCTCTTCAGTGGGGATAGGGACACTAGCCGCAGCGTCAACCACCTTTTCAACCACTACTTTGACCAAGTTAGGATCCAAAGGCACATTGTGGATGGTTGAAGCCCCTTCATGAACTGATCCATGGGCCACTAGCCTTAGACCTTCATCTACCTCAACCCACAAGCCATATCGATCATCCTTTGTGGATTCAGGATGAATAGATGCCACCTCAGGTGTGACCTCGATAGTGGCTTCAGCACAACTGCCCTTTGTGCTAACTCTTGGACCTACAAATACAGTAAATTCCAATAAGGACTAAGATTTTAGAAACATAAGTCAAGTACCAATTTGTGGTTGAAAATGCACCTGATGGAGGATGAGCATCAGCAAATGAAGTACCCATGGAGGTCATACGCAGGAACTGCTCCTGCACACGTGCAGTGATGGTCTCCTCAAGTCGTGCGCTGATGGCAGGAGTCAACTCTTCCTCCAATTTTGCCCTGATGGCTGGTGTCAATTTCTCTGTGAGAGCCATCTCCAAGGCAGCAATATCTTCTTGGCTCAGGGATGTGGAGGTGCGGATATCCTGTGATGGTGGTCCAAAATAGTGTCGGACACCCACACCTTGGCCAACAGCTCGAACACGACCTGGATGTTCTGGTCGTCCAATAGCAGTGGTCAAGATATCCTGACGACCAGAAGGGATGAAAGTTCCCTGTGTACACTGCTCCTCCAAGGCATCCTACATTATAAAAGTTAATTTTATTAATGAACAAGTTACATATAACTAATTCAAAGTAAATTAACTTCTTTTACTTACAATCCGGGCAGCAATTTCTCGGGCTTCCTGCGATGTCATGTCACCAGAAGGCTTTGTACGAGCCCTCTTCCACTTCTGGTGACGTTTTGGAGGAGATGGTGGAGGAATCTGCTATTCGCTTAAACCAGAAGAGGCTAACTCCGACTGTCGAAGTCTCATCTTCTCCTCCATCATCTTCTTTGTCAATAGGTCGTACCCACTACGAGACAGAAGGTGGGGGGCGACATTCTTGCTCTGAATGTCTTTTTCTTTTTGTCTTCTTTCCTGCAACATAATTGAACACAATATTAGATACACAACTCATTATAAAATGTTCAAGTCAATTAAGCAATTAACATTACCTCCCACTCTGAACCAGTCCTACTATGTACAAACTTCTTCCAAGTCTCCTCATCTATGCCATATCTTTGGCAAGGGGTTAATCCCTTCCTCACTTTGTCCTCAACATACACCCATTTAGTGGTCAATGTGGACTTGAACTGTCTCCACATTTTTGCTATGGCTGTCATTATCTTCCTCCTCACATCCTCAGAATTGACTATATCGAAGTGTTCCTACAGTAGCAAACAAGTTTTAGTTAACCAATTGATAATAATGTATAAACAACTAAATACACATACTTACAAGAAGATCTTGCCATAACAAGTTCTTCACAGTTTCCTCCACATGATCCCAAGTAGGATGGAGAATAGATATCTACACAACATAAACAACATAAGTATCAACAATATATTTGAAATGAAATTAACTTTGAAATAGAATAAATACCTTCTCTCTAGCTTGTGTACCCAAGTAGCTACTAAATTGGGTACTAAAGGGACTTGACACCTTGCCAGTCCTAGGATCAACAGACACAGATAACTTCTGGCCAGATATGTGTCTAATGGTCAAGCCTTTCAACCGTGTAGATTGTCGACTCCTCTTACTGGAAAATGTCTTTCCAGGATGCCTGAGGAGATGGTGGTGGAGATGGTGGAGATGGTGGAGGAGATGGTGAAGGACATGCCATTTACCTGTAATGAAAAAAACATAGAATTATATCAATACACATGCAAAGTCTCCTCAATTACATGTTAAAAAAATAAACAAATAGAAACATAACTTAGATTGTATTAATATTTTCCCATATGCCTTCATCATGGTCATTGCGAGTAGCATGAACAAAGTCCTCTTCCAATTGGGATATAGCAATAGGCAACCGTGGTGAATTTTGAATGTTAATAAAATCATCTAATTCTTCTCCATTCTCATTTGTGACATCAATCATTTTTCCTTTGAGGACAACTGACCACCTATCATTTCATGGATCAGTGACATAAAACACTTGTTTTGCCTGGTATGCCATTATGAAGGGTTCTTCCTTATGACCAATCTTGTTTATATCAATCAAAGTAAATCCCATTTGGTCTCTTTGGACACCAGTATTGCTATCAACCCATTTACATTTAAATAAAGGCACTTTGAATTTAGTATAGTCGACCTCCCAAATCTCCTCAATGACTCCAAAGTAACTAATTGATGCCATGATGGGGTTTTTGTCCTTTGCACTAGAAAAGTGCATAGATGTTGCCTCAATAGATACTCCACTATTCTGGACTGTACTTTTGCCATCTTGTGCCTTCGTATAGAATGAGTATTTGTTAATGTCATACCCTTGCCAAGTTATAACATTATATCTAGGCCCATGTGCTAGCCATTTCAATGTATCAGAGGCATTGTCACTTGAAAATATTTTGCTTTGAAACCAATTGATAAAGTTGTTGTTATGCTCTTTCATCAACCACCTTTCACCCATTTTGGGGTTTAGGTCCTTTAACATTACTTTATGCGCATCTATGTAAGGAATAACCTCTTCTGTATTGTTCAAAATATACAAGTGGGCAGTGGTCAACTCTACATGATCTTTTGTTTGAATTCTAATACCACGAGTTCCCTTACCATTTAGCCTATCATCATGATGATTTCTAGGTACACCCACAGGTACAACTCTTGCCAAGTAATCTGAACAAAATTCTATGGCTTCTTCTGCAATATACCACTCAACAATTGAAGCTTCAGGTCTGTATGGATTGTTAGAATACCCTTTGAAGATCTTCATGTATCGCTCAATTGGGTACATCCACCTCAAATAAATCGACCCACAAATTCATATCTCTCTCACAACATGAACTATTAAGTGAATCATTATATCAAAGAATGATGGAGGAAAATACATCTCCAATTGACATAGCACAACCGTAGCCTCATTTTCCAACTCATCTAGTGATTTTTCATCGATAACCTTGGCACAAATAGAATTGAAGAAAAAACATAGTCGCATAATGGCATGTCTAACATTCTTAGGCAATATGTTACGTATAGCCACGGGTAACAACTGTTGCATCAAAACGTGACAATCATGGGACTTTAATCCAATTAACTTCAGATCTTTCATGGATACAAGACTCTTAATATTTGAAGAGTATCCTTGTGGCACTTTAATACTTGCAAGATAATGACATAAACTACGTTTCTCCTTCTTTGACAAGGTGTGACATGCTGGTGGTAGATATGTTCTATTGCCTTCAGGCCTTGGATGTAATTCAGGACGTATTCCCATCTCACAAAGGTCTTGACGTGCTTTGATCCCATCCTTTGACTTTCCTTGAATGTTTAACAATGTGCCAATGAGACTATCACATACATTCTTCTCCACATGCATAACATCAATACAATGTCGTACTTCTAAATGGCTCCAATATGGAAGATCAAAGAAAATTGATCTCTTCTTCCACATGTTCTTGTCAGAAGACCTTTTTTGGGTCTTTCCAAATGTAATGCTTATGTTCTTCACTCGATCGTAAACTTCTAAACCAGTCAATGGTTCTCTGGCAATTTCATCCTCATGTATGTCATTAAAAGCTTTCTTCAGTCTACGGTATGGATGGTCATGCGGGAGAAATTTTCTGTGCCTGTTATAAACTGTCTTCTTTCCATGTTTCAATTGTATATAACTGGTCTCTTCTTCACAAATAGGACAAGCATAATGCCCCTTCACACTATACCCACTCAAGTTTCCATAGGCAGGGAAGTCATTAATGGTACAAAATAACATTGCATGCAACTTGAACTTCTGCTGCTGATACCCATCAAATGCATCTACTCCTTCCTCCCATAATAGTGTTAAGTCTTCTATCAAAGGACTCAAATACACATCTATGTCATTTCCTGGCTGTCTTGGACCTGAAATCATCATACACAACATGACATATTTGCGCTTCATGCATAACCATGGTGGAAGATAGTAAATCATCAATAAAACGGGCCATGAACTATGGTTACTACTTAAATTTCCAAAAGAATTCATCCCATCTGTTGCTAATCCAAGTCTAAGGTTTCTTGCATCACTACCAAAACTTGGAAATAGACGGTCAAAATTCTTCCATTGGGGAGAGTCAGATGGATGTCGCATTTGCCCATCACATGTTTTTCTCTTTGAATGCCAAATTAAATTTTCAGCATCTTCGTGAGCGTACAACCGCCTAAATCTTGGAATTATTGGAAGATACCATAAAACTTTTGCAGGAGGACGTTTTTTACCACTCTCCTGACTACAATCATCACCATCCTTCGCTTTGTAACGTGATACACCACATGTTGGACATTGGTCTAAAGATGAGAATTCATTCTTGTATAAGACACAATCATTAGGGCAAGCATGTATCTTCCTATATTCTAAACCCATCGGACATAGTATCTTCTTCGCTTCATACATACGGTCCGGCAAGGTGTTATTGTCTGGGAGCATCTCCTTCAAAAGTTGGAGTAATTCATTAAAACTTGTATCACTCCAACCAAATTTTTCTTTTAGATTGACCAATCTTAACACAGATGACAACCGTGTGAAGGTTGTACATCCGGGATACAAAGGTGTCTCTGAATTGGTCCTCAATGTATCATATATAGATGCATGTGCTTCAAGAAAGCTCTCTTGACCCACATCACAAAGCATGTCCTCTATTCGATCTTCGCAGGTTACATCATCCTCAATAGTTTGTGATACTGTTGGAATATCAACCACTTCACCGTGCCATGTCCATATGGTGTAATTCTTCATCATCCCATCGCAAATAAGATGTTCCCGCGTTGTGTCCATCTCTTGTACTCTCCCATTTACACAATTAACGCATGGGCAATAGATTTTTCCATTCATTTTGGGAGCATTTTGTTCGGCAAATTTCAAAAAGGAGTCAACTCCATTCTCATACTCTTCTGACATGCGACTTGCATTGACCCAAGTTCGATCCATCTAACTACACAAAAAGGCTTGCCTAGATATTCAAGGTTTATTAGAAAAGGTTTAGCAAAACAATACAAAAAAATTTGTGTACATCTCATTTCCCACATCAAGATTGGGAAAATAAAACGTGTACATCTACATGAAAGAGTATATACCACTTCGAAACCGAAAACAAACTTCCAAAATCCTAAACGAACCTATATCAAATCAAACCATACAAAATCATCCATCATCTTTCTAATGTTCATACGCAGGAAATGCTGTAAATAATCCATATTTATGTTAAATGCATGCTGTAAATCATCCATACAACTTAATCTAACCTGATGAGAAGGGGTTTCCTTAGGGAAACGAGGGCTACCACACACACGGCAACAACGAGGGTACGCCGCGTAAGGGGCGGCGAGGGGGCGGCGAGGGGGCAGAGCACGACAGTGAGGACTGAGGCAGCAGACCACAGCGAACTGAGGTAGCAGTGCACGACAGTGAGGACTGAAGGAGGGAGGTATGTGGGCACGAAGAAGAAGCAGAAGGAGGGAGGTATGTGGGCACGAAGAAGAAGCAGAAGAACAACTTCGCACCTTGGAGTCTAGGTATCATAGGACATTCAACGTCGGTTATTAAAAAACCCGACGTGGATAATGCTTTTGACGTCGGGTAAATCATGGAACCGACGTTGATTTTGGGATTTCAACGTCGGTTATACATAACCGACGTTAAATTTAAACATTTAACGTTGTCTGTCATCTAACCGACGTTATTTGTCCGTTACTACGTCGGATTTTTTATAACCAACGTTAAATATTGTTTCTTAATTACAAGTTTGCCACCGCGTCTTGTACAACGTCGGTCTTCATAAAAACCGACGTTGGATGCTGTCGTAGTAAGTGTTTTCTGTAGTAGTGTGTGACTCAAGAGAGGTGTTTTCGTTACCTTATCTTTTCATTTGTAATTTGCTTGTATAACTTGGATTATAGTGACAGTGTTAATCCTCTGTTTGAGTGATTAACAGCTGGACGTAGGGTCTTTTGATCCGAACCAGTATAAATCTTCTGTGTAAGACTCTATCCTTATTCTATTTACGTTTACACAACATTTTAATTGGTAAAATTTGGGGAAAAATTTTAAAATCTAATTTTTGTTAAGAAACCAATTCACCCCCCCTCTTGGTTTTGTCCGTTCACGCAAACATTTCGCTGTGCGATTCTAATAGATATCTCCAGCATAACCGGCATCGGGGAGCAGGATTAGAAGTAGAAGAATCTACTCCCCCGAGGAGCTACAAGATAATGCTCCCAAAAATAAAGGAAAAATAACAAGATCGAAGAAACACATAATCCAATGAGGAAATTGAGTACACTTTGGATTCACAAGGAAATTCTTTCAATGCTCCACCAAAAAGACAAATTCACGGTAGGCGACAAGCTGGTCACGATTTGAGCTAAAGACGACATTCAGATCAGCAAGCCGTCTGCCCTACCTTGAATGAAAATGAATGAAGAGGACCTTTGAAATATCTTTTGCCAATATGAAAAAACTTCCCCAACAATATGAAGGTGACCCATATGATGAGGAAATATGGATGCCGCCCAAACCAAAGGCTTATTAGAAACTCTCAAGGAATAAGGGAGCCACCAGATTTTAAAAGACAATCCTTTGAAGCATTATCCTACAAAGGATCAAGCTGCATGGAGAAAAGGGAAGTCTCCCCTCCGCACCGCACCTTGAATCAAATTTTCCCAAACGAAGGGGTCAAAGCATCGAAAGCAACTTTAGTCATTAGGTGTTCTCCTTCTGATTCTTAGGGTTTGTAAATCCAATGACTATTAGAGATTACTCCTCGGGGCTAGCCCGACCCCTGAGCATTGTAGGGCACATATTTCCCTATTAATTACAAAGAATGTCATTCTTACTATGTGCTTCTCTTCTTGCTATTCATATCTAAACCTCATTAATAACCATGTCTAAGGAAACGTTTTTAAAAACGCGTCAAAATAATCAAATTGCGCCATTAACCAAAATAAAAGTCAAATCCATCACCACTGATTGACTAGAAGCACAAAATAAAGCTTTACCTCGTCATAAATAAATTAGTGTTTCGCCAATGTTGTGCAAAAAGAAAACAAAAAGAAACCCATAGAAACTAAAAGCCAAAAAGAAAAGGCAAGATACCTGGTAGGAAACCCACCAAAGGGGGATATGCAAAAGTTAGGGTAAACCCGCTAGGAAACCCACCAAAGGGGGCTACGCAAAAGTTAGGGTAAACCCGCTAGGAAAACCGAACAACAATAAACGGTGGCCTAGGCAAAAATTAGGGTTACAAAATAAAGTCTGCTAGGATTCCCAAAGCAAGAAAAGAGGAAATCTAGACAAAAGTTAGGACGTAGCACAACATCCTAGGCTGAAAACCCAAAGGGCGGGCTAGGGAAGTCAATCAATCATAGCAAGCACCATAGAATGAGACATCATTCCATAAACAAAACGTTTGTTTAAATTAGCCTAAACACTCTAACCAACCTTGGCTAGTCGTGCTTACAAAAACCATTTTTTGTCAAAATGAAACACTTCTAAAACACAAGCCTTTGAATTAAATATCCTCTTCCTTCTTTTCTCTTGACCCTTACCACTACGACATTCTAGTAATTAGTAGGGAAATGTGGAGATAGTAATCAAGAGGAGGATTGACATCCCCAAGAAAAGGGAGGGGCGCACTGACATGGCAAGTCGCTCTACAATCAACACATTCATTCTTCGGTCATGGCAAATCCAAGATGGCAAAATCGGTACAGCCTATCTTGTCGACGAAAGCACATAACGTCAGAAGCTCCTCAGAAGTAAAAACACATTGATTAATCCTTTTGAAATATTAATTGAAATAGTATTGTAGGATGCATATCGCAAACATTGCATGCATATTAAAAAGAAGAGAAACAAAAATGAAAATAAAAAGAATAATGCCTGCTAGGAGATTCTTAGGCAAAAGTTAGGGTAGCCCGCTAGATCAAAAACCAGCAAAGGGCAGTCTAGGAAAAAGTTAGGGCATTCATAAAAAAGGAAAAAGCCCGCTAAGATATCCTAGGCAAAAATTAAGGCAGCTTGCTAGACCGAAAATCCCAAAAGGGCGGTCTAGCCAAAAGATAGGGCTAAACCAAAAATGAATAAAAGAGAGGGGCCCTTCATCATAATCATAAAAAGCCAGCAGGAGAATGCCAGTCACTTTTCCAAATGCATCGATCAAAAGGAATATATTGCATTTAGGGCATCCACACACAAATAGTCACACAAAATGAGTTTGTCAAGGTAAAAAATGAGAGAAATAAAAATCACTTCAGATAAATACCAAAAAAAAAAGCATTCATGCATATAAGGAGACTAGCTCCATGTTTGTGATTGAAAACAGGATCACCGAGACCGAGTCTCCAAAAAAATGTCCTCAAGAAAATAGAGCAAGTCGTCAATCAAGCTCCAACCGCCATCCTTATACCCAGAAAAGAAGGCACAAAGAAAGTAATAAGTCTTCAAACATTGCTCTCCCTCAAGAAAGAAGAGCAAGTTGTCGTCATCAAACAGCTTAGAAGAAATTAGAAGCTTCCAAAAGCCAAAGCTCCAGTCATCGTTTTTCTACCCAATAAAAGAGAGCACAATCATCAGACATCATAAAAGAAAAGCCAATGGAAAGGCTTAGTAATCCCCAGAGGATCCCTGCCTACTCCGAAGGCAAAACAAAAATACTCCGCACGGCTCAGCATTACCACTGCATGAGTCATTGAGCACACTCAACCAAATCTCCGCCACATTACCCAATGGGAGAATAAAGGCTTCAAAAGCCCATCATCATCAATAGTCAAAAGAGTCCAATCTCCATACCATCAAGGGCTCAACAAAAAGAGGAAAAAAGAAGAAGAAAAAACCCTTGCATCCCCAGCAAATATCAATAACAAAGGGCTGCAACAAAGAAGGTTGAATAAAAATCCTCAAGTGGATCTCCTAAAAAGTCTACAAAAAGGAATTAGAAATTCCCATCCCCAGTGGAATAAGAGCTTCACAAGTTTATCTCGCATCAACATCAATCAAGGAGCCAAGACTCCATCCCTAGAAAAGAAAAATCAGATCCCCAGGGAGTCAACTAATTCCATGGTGGATCACCAAAGAAAGAAAACTTCATCCCTAGTGGACCTCCCAAAAAGAACGAAAAAAGCAAGCGTAATCACTAGTGCAAAAATGACATTTTACATCACCCAATTGTCGTCGCATGTCAAAATATTCGACGTAAATAAAATGCGGTGGCAATTTTGTAAATAAGAGGTGAAACTTTTACGTCGCATATTGTATGAGGTGACGTTAAAAACCTCTTTTACATCGCACCTGGTACAACGCGACGCAAAAGAGAGCTTTTTAAGTCACGTGGGGTGTGCGCGACATAAAAAGTGATACTTTTTACGTCACGTGGGGGGTGCACGACGTAAAAAGTATCATTTTTTACGTCACATGAAGGTGCGCAACGTAAAAAGTGATACTTTTTACATCACGTGGGGGGTGCGCGACGTAAAAAGTATCACTTTTTACGTCACATGGGGGTGCGCGACGTAAAAAGTGATACTTTTTACGTCGTGCACCCCCCACACGACGTAAAAGAGGCTTTTTACGTCACGTGTTAGGGTGTGCGACGTAAAAAGTTCTTTTTATTCTCTTCCAGACCCACTCCCGCATCTCGCGCCGCAAGGGTTTTTTAGAACGACAATGAGAACGACGACGACAGCTATCTTTCCACACCATTTTTGATCATTTTGGCAGTGAAAAACATCAACATTGTATCTCATTTTACGAATTTGACATTTCTCCCCGATTGGATTCGAGTTTGAAATCGTTTTCGTGTTTACTCGAGGTTAGTGTTCTATGTCTCCTGATATATGTTCAAATTGAATCCGTGATTGTTTTTGGGGATCTCAATCACGTCATTGTATGAATCTCTCCACTGGATTGTTATTGGAATGTCATTATTTTGTTTGAGTGCATTTTCGGTTTACACACTCCATATACGTGCTTTGTTGTTTGTATATTAATTTTTTTTTAAATATAAATTTTGAATCTCTAGGAGTGACGAAACTTTATAACATAATATGAATCGAAGTTGGATGAATGCACGTCGTATTAGTGAAGAGTACGAAAAGGGAGTTGATGAATTTTTGAAATTTGCTAGTGAAAATGGAAAAGGTATTGAATAATATATGGCTTTTTTCATTTAGAATCGTGTCTATAACTAATGTTCTAAGTGGAAAACCCAGAACAAAGACTTTGTAGTTCATTTATTCTAAGGTTAGAAACTTATTATAATAAGTGAATACCATAATTATTGTTTGTATTTAAATTTTGAAAATAACATTATATTTTATTCATCATTTTAGTGTAATAAACAAACAGACTCATTTGAATGTGGTTACTATATTATGTATTGGATGAGAGCCATAATTTGTGCGGGTATAACTGATTCTTGGACGAAGGTAATTGTTTTCAGCATTAGTTAAGTTTATTTAACTTTATGTGTGTTGCATGTTTACAAGAGTCAAATTAATGTTTCAAGTATTTCAAGATTCATCTCCATTGCCAGAATATGATATCACACAAATTAGAGAATAATGGGCAAGGTTTTTTGTTCAACAATTCTAGTACTTAATTTTTTAGGTTAATGTTTATATTATATTGTGTTTATTATGTAGTTTAGGTAGTTTAGTTTGTACTAACTTTTAGTTTGTATTAACTTTTAGTTTGTAATAGATTTTAGTTTCTAGGTTATTGTTTGTATTATATTGTTTTATTATGTAGTTTGAATTATATATAATATTATATTTTTTAATTACATAGCTAAAGAAACCTCAACCTCTGGATTGTTTGGTTATAATATATATTTGTAGGTTTTGGTTGTAAGATAAAATAAACCCAATTTTTTTTAAAAAAGGAACAAATTTACGTCGCATATTGGTATATGCGACGTAAATTTACGTCGCGTATACCAATATGCGATGTAAATTTACGTCGCGTATAACAATACGTGACGTAAATTTGCTCCAATTTTTTTAATTTTTGATACTTTTTACGTCTGTTTAGTGTAAATGCAACATAAATTAACGTCGGGTCTCGATAACTGACGTGAATTTACGTCAGGCTAAGGGTCCGACATAAATTTACGTCTCCCGTTTTAACGTTAGTCTTAAATGCGACGTAAAAAACCTAAAATACCTGACGTAAAAAGCCTTTTTTGCACTAGTGAATAAAAAGAGACTAAAAAGTAAAAAGGCTTGTGCATTATCCCGAAAAAGCCAAATTTCAAATTGCGAAAAAAAGAGATAAATCGTGAAAAAAGGCGAAATCAAATGAAAATCCTTGCTCCCTAAGTGGGTCACCTCAGAAAAAGGAAAAATCAACAAAAAAGAAGGAATTGGAAATTTCATTCCTTCAACACAATAAGAGTATCACAAAAGCCAGCTTGCACCCATATCAATTGAGGAGCCGAGACTCCACTCCCCCAAAGGGCTACCAAAATCTGACCCTTGGGAAGTCAACCAATTCCCCGGTGAGCCTACTGCAAAGGCAAAACATCAGATTCATCCCCAAAATGTCATTTGCCTACGCATAGGCAAGACCTGGCAAGCAAGAACCAGCATCCCCATAAGGGAATATCAGCCTAGTCAGAGGAAAAATAATTGTAGCCAAAAGTCTTCACTTCTGATGAAGCATCTGCCTACTCAAAGGCATTACCAAAAACTCAATGGAGTATCTGCCTACTCAGAGGCACCATCAAAATTAGCAAATTTTCAATAGGATATCTACCTACTCAAGAGGCGTCACCCAGATCAACAAATCCCCAGAGGATTTCCTGCCTACCTAAGAGGCACTCAACAAGAATCCCCAGAAAACAACAAGCTGGATGACCATCGGAAGACTTTACCAGAAAAGTCAAAAACATTCACCAAAGCATCAATCACTCCCCAGGAAACCGGCGCATGAGCTAGTGAGCAGTAAACTGCCACCATCACCAGTCCTACGCACAGTGGACTGCAACTACCAGCCTGATGGGGGGTTCATACTCATCCAGTCCTACGCACAGTGGACTGCAACTACCAACCTGATGGGGGGGGTTCATACTCATCCAGTCCTATGCACAGTGGGTTGTAACTACCAGCCTGATCGGGGGTTTATACTCATCAACCGAAGGATCGACTACCGTCAGAAGGAGTATCTTGAGGTTCTATCATGTGTCAACCAAAAGGATCGGCTACCATCAGAAGGAGCATCCTAGAGGCGCACAACGTACTCTTTTCCGAAGGGATCAGCTACCGTCAGAAGGAGCATCCTGGAGGCATACACTTTTTTCTACAGAGGATCAGCCGCCGCAAGACGGAGCATCCGAAGGGTAACCGGGAAAGAGGGTTAACTCCTTCACCCTCCAGCCGATCTTCTTGGCACAATAGGCCAACAGTCGGCTAGTCAGGTGAAGGGGGGGGCAGCTGTAGACCCTAAATCTTGCCCGGCCTCAAAATAAGAGCAGAAGACCTCCTATTCGAAGATGGACGAAGCCTATCAAGCCACTAGGAGAGACTATTAGGCCCCATATTAGAGTAGGAAGGATTTTCTGTACAAAAATAAGGATTTTCGCCTTCAGGGGTCGAGACCGCAGTCTCGCTTTTCGGGACCGCCGTCTCGACCTTACCATTGGCGAGACCCCCCTCCCGTTTGGCAAGAAGGCCTTCTTGCCACTTGGCAAGTCGAGACCACCATCTCGCTAAATGAGACCGCCGTCTCGCCACTCATTCAAGTCGAGACCGCCGTCCCGAATAGCGAGACCGCCATCTCGACCTTGCCAGTCGAGACCGCCGTCTTGACCTGACAGGCGCGAATCCCTATAAATAAGGGGCGCTCTCCCCTTCATTTCAGAGAGTTATTCCACCTTCCCTTCTACAATTTCTCAAAATTCTTCTCCTAAAGCCCCTCCAAAGCATTTTCGGAGTTTCTGAGTGTTTAAGAGAGTTTTTATAGCGTTTTCGAGTGAGATTTCGACGTTGTAAGAGCGAAGGGCTGCCAAAACGCACCCTATTTTTCAAGAGAATTAATCAAAAGCTTGCTTCACAGGTTTCTTCACTCTCTCCCTCTCTTTTAGTGTCCTTTTTATTCATATTAAATTGCGTAATAGATATTAGGGTCATGTAGTCATTATTTTAATTTTGCGAATAAAAGGGTAAAAGTGTCATTTCGAAAGTTTATTTGTAAAATAACTGGCCCGTCATAGGGAACCCAAAAGGGGCATCGTAAGGGAACTAACACTTCCCTTACACGTAACTAACTCCCTTACCCAACTCTGGTTTTAACGACCAAAGTTGGTTTTCGAAAAACCAACGCCTTTTCTCCCCTTTTTCGATGTTTCTAGTAAAAACATCAGTGGCGACTCCATAAGAACCCTTTCAAACATGTTCTTAGGTCAGCCCGGTTATTGCATGATCTAAGAACGCCCTTTCAAAAACCTCGCCCATAGGTTCATCCCGGTTATCAGACAACCTAAAGGCGTTGTAACCTCACCCATAAAAACGCGAAAAATGGAAAGTCAGAACCATCGCGTCGCTCTGACCGCCTCTTTTTTACGGCGGTGACAAGTTTTATCTCCCCTTATCTCTTGTGTCGGTCCACGTGGCTACTTAGCTTACAAAGAACCTGAAACCAGGCTAGCTAAAATGTAGACTGTCCGAGATAAGGGTGTTTATTATGAAAGAATTTTGAGAGATTTTTCTTTTTATTTTTCTGTTGTATGATTATGCTATGCAACAAACAGATGCAACAAACAAATGCACACACAATTCACTCATCCGCGAACAATAGGACGACATTTTTATCACGAGGTAGGGGTATCCTGCAGAAGAGTGCATATTCAGGGTAGTTCTAAATTTCCTCACCAAGGCTAGGCCCCCAAGGTGCCCCTATTATAGGTTCCCCACTCTCCCAGCCTTTAGACCATGCATGGAACTAGGGCCTAGTCAATCTTTGGGCCAAAAGAGGAAGGTTATCCCCTTGAGTAGTGGTTTCTGACCATATCGGTGGGCTCATGGCCCTCACTACGACAAATCATACAATGCCACCCACTCCCTATGGATATCCCACTTGCCCCCGGGTATAGGGGGAACTGTTGGGTGCAAGGGTTTGTGTACAATTTGTATTTCAAACAATTGCATAAACATACAACAGTTATTAAAACCAAACAATTAGAACATGTTATAAAATAAGGAAGGTTAAAGGCACAATTTTAAGTTTTATTTCTTAAAAGTAGTCTATCACTAAATGGGATCAACTCTCTAGTTTTCCCAATGGAGTTGTCATCTGTCGCCGCCATCAAAAGAGGCGGTCGGAGCAACATAATGGTTTCTTTGACTCGCGTTTTTTAAAGAAATGGTTCAACGCCTTTAGGTTTTCTGATAACCGGGATTGACCTAAAGGCAAGGTTTTCGAAAGGTTCGAGGAGTCGCCACCAATGTTTTTACCAGAAACATTGGAAAAGGAAAAAAGAAGGCAGTGGTTTGTTTAAGAAAAAATCAACTTTGGTCATTATAACCAGAGTTAGGTAAGGGAGTTAGTTACGTGTAGGGAAGGTATTAGCTTCCCTACAACACCCCTTTCGGGTTCCCTATGATGAACTATTTTAATAAAGAAATAATAACTCTAAATTGCCCTTTTACCCTTATTTATTTATTGTGGAAATTAATTATTGACTACATGGCCCTAAATGCTTAATGAACAACAAACACTATCTAAAAAGCAGTAAAGTAAAGAAGGGAGTATATAGGAACCTTCGAAGCAAGCTTTTATAGCAAGTTCTATGAAAGAGGGTACTTTTTGGCAATCTCCACCCTCTACATTGATGATCTCTCTTCCTCGCAACACTATAGAACGCTTTCTAAGAATTCTAAGAAACTCTAGAAATGATTCAGAGGGGTCCTAGGAGAGTAATTTTAAGATTTTAGAGAAAGGAAAGTGGTAGAATGGTGTGAAAAGAGTGAGAAATTCCCCCTTTTATAGGAATTCACACTTGTCTAGTCGGGACCGTCGTCTCGCCAAATGAGATGGCGGTCTCGCCTTCAGCAAGTGGCGAGACGGCCGTCTTGTTAGAT
Organism: Sphenostylis stenocarpa; assembly: GCA_963425845.1. Classification (NCBI taxonomy): domain Eukaryota; kingdom Viridiplantae; phylum Streptophyta; class Magnoliopsida; order Fabales; family Fabaceae; genus Sphenostylis; species Sphenostylis stenocarpa. The sequence goes on along the minus strand of OY731403.1, from coordinate 80,311,864 downwards.
GAGACAACCATCTCGCCATTGGTGATTGGCAAGACGGTGGTCTCGCCCTTAGCCGATGGCGAGACGGCGGTCTCGCCAAACGAGACGGCAGTCTCGACCCTCGAGGTGGAATTTCTTATTTTTCGTGTACAAAAATCCTTCCTATTCTAATATGGGGCATATTGATCAATCCTAGGGCCCTTTTAGGCCTTGCCCATCTTCGAATGGAAGTCTTCTGCTCTTTATTTTGAGGCCGGGCAAGATTTGGGGTCTACAAAAATGAAAAAGGCTATTTCATCTCAAATGAAAATTTTCAAAGTGATCATGGGGGAGAGGAAAAATTATGTGAAAAACATGGAATTAATCATAATTTTTCTGAACCTAGAACTCCTCAACAAAATGGTGTAGTTGAGAGGAAAAATCATTCTCTTGAAGAGTTAGCTAGGACAATGCTTAATGAAAAAGCATTACCAAAATATTTTTGGCCTGATGCTGTAAATACTGCTTGCAATGTACTAAATCGTGTTCTAATTAGACATTTTCTCAAAAAGACTCCCTATGAATTATACAAAGGCAAAAAGCCAAATATAAACTACTTTAGAGTATTTGGATGTAAGGTCTTTGTCTTAAACAATGGAAAGGAAAATCTTGGAAAGTTTGATTCCAAATCAAATGAAGGTATTTTCTTGGGTTACTCATTAAATAGCCATACCTATAGAATCTTTAATAAAAGGATAAAAACTGTAGAAGAATTATCTCATGTTGTTATTGATGAAACTAACCCAGATATGCAGAAAAAACCCGAGTTCAGTGTAGATGATGACATTTTAATTGATAAAATGTATCAGTTAAGATTACCAGAATAAACTACTTTTTAGAATCAGGAGGAGTCTATGGAAGAATTTGAGGAACAACTGCCTAAAGAATGGAAGACTCCAAGGAATCTTTCAATAGACAACAACATTGGTGAAATAAATTAGGGAGTTTCTACTAGTAGATCTTTAAACAAATTTGGTAATCACATGGCATTTGTATCTCAAATTGAACCAAAATCCATATCTGATTCATTAAAAGATAACAATTGGATTAATGCTATGCATGATAAATTAAACCAATTTACAAGAAATAACGTATGGGAATTAATTCCAAAGCCAAATGATGCAAATGTTGTAGGAACTAAATGGGTTTTTAGAAATAAATTGGATGAAAATGGTATCATTACGAGAAATAAGGCAAGATTAATTGCTAAAGGGTATAATCAGCAGGTTAGACTTCTGAAGAAATTGATTTTGATGAAACATATGCTCCTATTGCTAGATTAGAAGCTGTTAGACTTCTACTTGCTTATGCCTCAATAAAAAATTTCAGGTTATTCCAAATCGATGTCAAAAGTGCCTTCTTAAATGGCTACTTGAATGAAGAAGTCTATGTTGCTCAACCTCCTGGTTTTGAAGATCATATTCATCTAGAATTTGTCCCTAAAGAAAGCATTATATGGTCTAAAGCAAGATCCAAGGCAATGGTAAGAAAGGCTAAGTAATTTTCTCTTATCTAAGGGCTATCAAAGAGGTGTGGTTGATAAAACCTTATTTCTTAAGAACATCAATAATGATATCATACTAATTCAAGTATATGTTGATGACATCATATTTTGAGCTACTAATGATTTCTTGTGTAAAGAATTTATCAAAGATATGCAGGGAGAATTTGAGATGTCCATGAGGGGGGAACTTAATTACTTCCTTGGGTTACGAGTCAAACAACTTCAGGGAGGGAACTTTCTTCATCAATCAAAGTACTGCACAGAGCTTCTAAAGAAATTTGAAATGCAGCACTGCAAAGAGGCATCCACACCAACGTCCACAAACTGCTATCTTGATGCAGATGAAAAAGGGAAGCTAGTTGATCAAATAAAATATAGATGGTTTATTGGTTCCTTATTATATCTTACAGTAAGCAGACCTGACATTATGTTTAGTGTTTGTATGTGTGCCAGGTTCCAATCTACACCAAAAGAATCCCATTTCTCTGCTGCAAAAAGGATTCTCAAATATCTTAAAGGAACTTTGAATGTTGGATTGTGGTATCCTGGTGAGTCTAAACTAAATCTAATTGGATACTCTGACTAAGAATTTGTAGGATGTAAGCTTGACAGAAAATGCACAAGTGGCACCTGTCATCTTCTTGGAAGCATCCTAATTTCATGGCATAGCAAAAAGCAATCATGCGTTGCTCTTTCCACAACTGAAGTCGAGTATATTGCAGCTAGAAGTTGTTGTGCTCAATCCTTATGGCCCAAACAACAGCTTGAGGACTACGATTTGATTCTCAGTAAAATTCCTCTATTATGTGATAACACCAGTGTCATCATATTAACAAAGAATCTAATTCAGCATTCTAGGAAAAAACACATAGAAATTAGACATCATTTCATTAGAGATCATGTTTCAAAAGGTGATTGTTAAAATTTTTTTATAGAAACTGAGAAACAGTTAGCTGACATATTCACAAAACCTCTTGCTCGTGATCGCTTTTATGAAATTCAAACTGAGTTAGGCATTTTAGATGCATCAAACATCACTTAATTTTCGTTTTCTGAGTTTTTTAATCGATTAAAATTACCTATAATGAGACTGATCGTACTATTTTAATCGATTAAATTTCGATTTAATCGATTAATTGATCTCAAGTTTTAAATATACATTTTTCATTTCTGTTTTAATCGATTAAAAATTTATTTGTATCAATTAAAATCATTAAGAGGATTGATTTAATCGATTATGCACTGTTCTCAATCGATTATTATTCTACAAAACAAATCAAAGGCTTTAGTTAATGGCTTTTTTGGTAAACATGCTAATAAAGCAAGGTTCCCTTATCTTTACACGTATTAATTGTGTTCATCACAAACTTGTTAAGGAAGATAAGATTGAATCAACTTTAATTGTGTTGGCAAAATTTGGGTCATGTATATATATGATACATAATTTAAATGTGTTAGGCCCATTATTTATTAAGCCAAATAATAAAGTGATCTGACTAAATTAAAGTTTTGGCTAAAAGCATATGTCATGAAAATAAAATTGTGTAGAGACCATTGAGCAATTTCTAATTTAATGAGGGGCCAAATTGGAAATACTAAAACTTAAGTAATTAACCTAATTCTAGTTATCTAAAGGGTCATGGTCCCCTTCTGGGAGCACACACACAGAACGTAACTATCAGTCCCGTTCCTTTCTTTCTATCCCCATCAAGAGAGAAAATCAAGAGGGAAATACAGGTGCTCTTCAGGTGGAAGACCATAAGATCAATATAGTGCTCTACAAAGACATCATCATTATGACTAATTCAGGCACGCTTTTGCATTCAGTTTACAACATGTTTATCAAGTATGGGATTATGTTTATGTTTGATCGTTAGAATCAAAATCATGATTATTATTATTATTATTATTATTATTATTATTATTATTAATTTTCCAACAATTGGTATCAGAGTCGCCCATATTTGATTCATGTCTGTTTAATTTATAGAACCCTAATTATGAAAATTAGGATTAATTTTGTTTTAAACAATTCAAATTACCCAATTTTATGAACCCTAAGTGGAGAATAATCTCTAATTTTTGTGAACCCTAAAATTTAAATTTGGGGATAACATCCCCAATCTGATTCTGCTTGCTGATGGAATCGTGGAGGAAGCTTGAATTCTTCTTCTTCTTCGTTTTTCCCTTTTTTTTCAATTTAAGTTTCAAGTTTTACTGAGAAAGAAATAGTGTTTAAAATTTCAATCTTTCTTGTATTGGGTTCTTTGTTCTCTTTGAATCTTTTGTTTTTGTTTTTATTTAATTTTATTGGTTTGGAATTGGGGGTGGTGTTTGTGGAGTTCCCAACACGTACAATATTAGGTAAATGATGAATGTTTCAACAGGTGTGATTGTGTTTTTTTTAGGAGAATTTGATCTTAAATTCCCTGTTTAAGGTTTGAGTGATTACTGTTTAATCCCTTTTAGGGTTTAGAGCAGTATGCTAAAGAGACTCATAACTATCTCTGTTTCATCCCTAGTGTGATTTTAGGGAGATGTTCATCCTTTATGTATTGGTGGAAAATGAGGCCTTTTTTCATCCTTTGATTTGTTCAAATGAGGTGTTCATCCCTAATGAGATTCTAGGGAGGTGTTCATCCTTAGTAGAATTCTAATGAGGTGATTCTCTTTTGAATTAGTTTTCAAATATTAAATATTTGGTTTTGTTATATAAATAAAATATTCAATTTTTTGGTAGTTTAATATTTTTTGTGAGCAAATTGAGTCAAGAAGTCACCAAAGTAACCTCTCTTGATTTGGGCAGTTCATGAAAAATATTGAATGTTAGTGTTTGTGTATATTCATGCAAGTATTAGTCGACCCAAAGGAAGATTAATATTTGGCTGAATTGCATACACACTTGTAATGATAAACATGTGATAATTATAAAGATTTGCTTTGTCGATGATAAATCAATCCAAAGACTGGTTTGTTGTTGGACGTGTTTTATTGTCAATGTTTGATTATTACAACAAGATACCTCTAGCAGTTAATATTACTATCCAAAGACTTGATATTGATGGTGCATTGGGTGTCTTGAGATGGGTTAAACCACTATTTGAATATATATTATTTATTTTTTATATAATGTGAGCATAATTAGTTTATTTCTCGTGTTCTAAATTCAGCTACAATTGCTTCTGTATCTGCCAATTTAAATTTTGTTCCGGTCCTCAATGGAACGAATTTTAAGGACTAGAAAGAGAACATTGATATTATTCTTAGTTGCATGGATATGGATCTTGCGTTAAGGACTGAGCAAACCCCTACTCCTACGGATTCAAGTACCTCTGAATAGAAAAGAGATTATGAGAAGTGGGATCGCTCAAATTGCATGAGTCTAATGATCATTAAGCGCGACATCCCGGAGGTTTTTAGGGGCACTGTTTCTAAAAACATCACAAGTGCCAAAGAATTTCTTGCTGAAATTGAGCAGCGCTTTGCAAAAAAAAAGCGATAAGGCAGAGGCAAGCACTCTTCTTCAAACTTGATCTCCATGAAATATCAAGAAGGATAAATGGTCTCTTAATGAGCTCATTTCACATTGTGTACAAGAAGAGGAAATACTAAAGCAAGACAAGACCGAAAGTGCTCATTTTGCAAGCACCTCCAAGGCTAAGGGCAAAAGAAAGAGATCAGAGGATCTCGAGAAAGAAGCTGCTAAGGGTCCAAAATAAAAGAAACAAACTCAAGAAAACAAATGTTTCTTTTGCAATAAGATTGGACACGTAAAGAAGAAATGTTCTAAATATCATGCTTGGCGTGAAAAGAAAGGGTTGCCTAAACTACCGGAAACCAATTGATTCTGAAAGACGAATTTATGTTGGAGATGGCAAATCGGTAGAGGTGGAAGCTATAGGGCATTTTAAATTGTTATTGAGTACTGGTTTTTTATTTGGATTTGAAAGACACTTTTGTTGTTCCGTCATTTAGACGAAATTTGGTTTCAGTTTTTTATTTGGACAAATTAGGTTATTTGTGTTCATTTGGAAACAATAAGTTCAGTTTGTCTTTTAATTCAGATATTGTTGGAACTGGTTCACTTTTGATTTATGATAATCAGTATTTACTTGATATTGTGGCCACCTATAATGAAACCCTTAATACAGAATAACTTGGTACTAAATGTAAAATTGAAAATACTCACTCAGGTGCATTATGGCACAAGTGCTCAGGTCACAATCAAATCGTGACGTTTGGGCTTGTGTTACACTCTTAAAGATATGGTAGAGAGTATGATTTGTCATTTCACCTTACTGGAATCACTTTGGGGAGAGACACTAAATATGACAACTTATATTCTAAACAGAGTACCAACTAAAGCAGCTACCAAAACACCTTATGAGCTTTGGATTGGGCGACAACTTAGTATGAAGCATTTCCATATGTGGGATTGTCTAGCTGAGGCAAGACCTTATAAGCCAAATGAAAAGAAATTGGACTCCCGAACAGTAAGTAGTTATTTTATTGGTTATGCTGAAAGATCCAGGGGATATAAATTTTATGATCCCACATTAAAGATAATTTTTGAGACGGGAACTGCTACGTTCTTTGAGGATATTGAGTTTGGGGGGAAGAATAATATTAAGAACTTCATCTTGGAGGAAGAATCCGTAACAATTTCAGAACCGATTCAAATAGTTACTTTTGATAAAGTAAGTTCGGAACCTCCACAAGGCATTGTTGATGAACCCCTTACTCAAGATTATTTGGTTGTTCATGAAGAACAAACCACTAGAGAAAGAAGAAGTGTTATTTCGGATGATTACATGGTATTTCTTCAGGAACATGAGGAAAATAATGATATAATGGAAGATGACCCAGTTAACTTCCGTCAAGCTATACAAGGTTCTAAATCTCAAAAGTGGATTTAAGCAATATGATAAGTATAAGTCCATGCAAGACAATAAGGTTTGGGAACTTGTCCCTTTACCAGAAGGTATGAAACTCATTTGGCTTCAAGATGAATATTGTTGATGATTGTGTGTATCACAAGTTTAAAGGGAGACAAGTTTAGTCTCAATCAGTGCCCAAAAGGGAATTTGGAAATTGAGGAAATGCAAAATATTCCCTATGCATCAGTTGTAGGAAGTTTGATCTATGCCCAAGTATGTACGCATCCAGACATAGCATATATAGTTGGGGTTCTAGGCAGATATTTAAGCAATCCAGGAATAGACCATTGAAAAGCAGCAAAAGGGTCATAAGATATTTAAAGAGAACAAAAGATTATATGCTCACATATAGGATGTCAAACCAGTTGGAGATCGCTGGGTTTTCTGACTCAGATTTTGTAGGATGTCAAGAATTTGTAACATGCTATGTGGCATCAAATCATGGAATATGGCTGAGAAATTTTGTCACAGGGTTGCAAATTGTGAAAGGCATTGAAAGACCGCTTAAGTTATATTGTGACAATAAATCAGCTGTATTGTTAAGGAAAGAGTAGAAAGTGGACAGATTTCCATAAAACACTTAAGGACAAACTCCATGAAAGCATATCCTCTAACTAAAGGACTTCCACCCAAGGTCTTTCATGAGCATGTTGCTCACATGGGTGTTTTACAGTTTGAGGAATTTGTGGTTTAGTGGGAGTTAGTCACTTTCATATATTTTATGTTCTATGTTTAATTTCATATATGTATACATTGATTTTTGGACATATTTGGTTATCTATACATATGCGGTTTTTTTGTTCATTCATTACACTTTGTACATTAAGGATATTATATCGATCTCGATAAGTTAAAGTTTGGACCAATTGAAAATAGATGTGTACAGATCACCTTCACGTAATTTTTCATGCTACACATTTCATGATGAATCCATGTCATTTGGTTATGTTAGGATGAGTAATCATTGTTGGTTTTAATTGCGATGATGCAATGAAAATCTGGTTTGGTTCTATATCCTGATATGATTAATGGACAGGACTTTTGGAGTATGCTAAAGAAATATAATTGCAATTTTGAGCTCATAAAGTCTAACACATTTGCAAGGTTGTAAGGACATATATATTTGTGACCAGTGGGAGATTGTTGGCAAAATTTCGGTCATGTATATATATGATACATAATTTAAATGTGTTAGGGCAATTATTTATTAAGCCAAATAATAAAGTGATCTGACTAAATTAAAGTTTTGGCTAAAAGCATATGTCATGAAAATAAAATTGTGTAGAGACCATTGAGCAATTTCTAATTTGATGAGGGGCCAAATTGGAAATACTAAAACTTAAGTAATTAACCAAATTCTGGTTATCTAAAGGGTCATGGTCCCCTTCTGGGAGCACACACATAGAACGTAAGTATTAGTCCCGTTCCTTTCTTTCTATCCCCATCAAGAGAGAAAATCAAGAGGGAAATACAGGAGCTCTTCAGGTGGAAGACCATAAGATCAATATAGTGCTCTACAAAGACATCATCATTATGACTAATTCAGGTACGCTTTTGCATTCAGTTTACAACATGTTTATCAGTATGAGATTATGTTTATGTTTGATCGTTAAAATCAAAATCAGGATTATTATTATTATTATTATTATTATTAATTTTCCAACAATTTGTCCTTGATACAATAGTATATCTTTTGTTATGACCAGAATACGTCTCAAAATATTTTACATGTTTGTTATATGCCTTTTTCCTTCCTATTTTTGATGAAGTCAAAGGGGGAGAAATGATTAATCTGTTAAAAACCAAAGTAATCGGTTAAATTGTTCTTAAGAAATAGTTTTAAATGATATGTTTTTCAAATAATCGGTTAAAACCATTTAAAACATTGTTGGAGCTGTTTTAATCGATACACCTTCCAAATAATCGATTATTTTCATTAAACGAGTATTTGAAAACCTTCTTCTAATATTTTAACTGATATAGATTTGAAATAATCGATTAAAATTACTTAAGATGTTTGAAAAAGTGTTCTGGCAGTATTTTAATCGATGCAATTTCAAAATAATCGATTACAATCACTTAAGATGTTTTGAAAAGTGTTTTGACAATATTTTAATCGATATAACTTCAAAATAATCGATTAAAACCACTTGAAGTGTTTTGAAAAGTGTTCTGCCAAAATTTTAATCAATGTAACATCGAATTAATCGATTAAAACAAATTAAAGGAATTTCGGTAAAGTGTTTTAATCGATTAAAACTTGTTATCGGTTAAAATCACTTAGGAAGTTTTGTGAAAATATTTGGCAGAATATTAATTAATTAAAACGCGAATTAATCGATTAAAACAACTTAGAGAATTTTGGTTTAACTATTTTAATTGATTAAAATGTCATCACATAAGTTAAAATAAATCTGGAAAATGATTAAGCACATTTTAACCGATTAAAAGAAGAATTAATCGATTAATCAAGATTTAATAATCAATTAAAAGAAATTTTTAATCGATTAATTAAACCAGTTAGTTAGAAATTACTCTATATAAACATATTTGATTCAACGTTTTAACACACATCTTTTAGCAATAAATCAAGCAATCATAAGAGCAATTTTCAAGAAAGAATCATGCAAGTTTTGTGGAGTTTTTCAAAGTTCTTTCTTGAGGCACTTTTACTTTATTTTGGTGAAGAAACTCATATTGCAGTGAAAGTGATGAAGATCTTATTGAATCATTTGATAAAATGAAGATCTTATGGATTTGATGAAGTCAAAGGCCACTTGGGTTAAAGGGTAGAGTGATTAGTGAATCTGCATCTATACATAAGTATAATCATTCATATCTCTCTGTTGCATGAGGTTTCATCATTTGAAAGAATTTGAAAATGCCTCTAAAGATATTTTAATATGTAAAAAACCAAAGTAATCGGTTAAATGGTTTTTAAGAAATTGTTTTAACTAACATTATATGAGCTTTATCAATTAAAATGTTCTTAAAACTTATATAAAAAAAAATTTAACTGATAGGTTTTCGAAATAATTGATAAAAACCATTTAAAACATTCACTGGAACTGTTTTAATCGATACACTTTCAAAGTAATCGGTTATTTTCATTAAAAGTGTATTTGGAAACTTTCTGCCAGTGTTTTAACTGATATGGATTTGAGATTAAAATCTTTTAAGATGTTTTGAAAAGTGTGTTGGCAATATTTTAACCGATTAAACTGCAAAATAATCGATTAAAACCACTTGAAAAGATTTTTAAATAATGTAATCTCATATATGACCGATCAGAACAAGTTTTAATCGATTTAATCTAAAAAATGATCGATCAAAATTATTTTAATCAATTAAATTGCAAAATAATCGATTAAAAAAACTTAATGAACTTTTTGTTAACTGTTTTAATCGATTAAAACTTGTTGATATCAGTTAAAATCACTTAGAAAGTTTTGTGAAAGTTTTTGCAGAATATTAATCTATTAAATTGTGAATTAATCGATTAAAACAACTTAAGGGACTTTTTATTAATTATTTTAATCGATTAAAACGATGTCGCATCAGTTAAAATAAATCTACAAAATAATCAAGAATATTTTTAACAAATTAAAAGAAGTTTTAACCGATAAATCAAAGGCTTTTAACAAATTAAAAGAACGGTTTAACAGATTAATTAAACCAGAAGTTGAAAAACTTTTCTATATAACCGAGACTTGATTCAACATTTTAAAATATACTTTTGAGCAATCAATCAAGCAATCATAAGAGCTATTTTCAAGAAAGAATCGCGCAAGGTTTTATGAAGTTTTTCAAAGTTATTTCTTGAGGCAATTTTTGTATTCTTTTTGTGAAGAAACTCATTCTACAAGAGTTGCATAATCCGGGTTTGATTGTTCTAGTTTCTTTTCTTTGTTCTTTCAATTTCTTTACTGTATTGTGAGTGTCTGGAATTGTTGGGCACTAGTTCTGTAGCTGGAATTTGGCTGCAAGTTGGTACAAGAATTAGAACTTGGTTCTGTTGAAACATTCAAGGACTTGATGTTGAACTTGATGGACATAAAGCTTGTTGATTTTGATGATGATTCAAGAACACAAGACTTAGAATGTTGAAGACTTGTTTTATAGTGTAATAACTCTGTTTTGATTAGATTGAGTCTGTAATGTTAGAGTTTGAGATAGCCGGTACATAGTCTGCACCTTAGAAGCTTCAAAAAGCTCAAATTTATCAAAGAGGCTCGGCTTTAATCGATTAATTGGTGAAATAATCGATTAAAACAGTGAGAAAAACCATTTTCTGTATCTGCTCACTAGTTTAATCGATTAACAGGTCTTTTAATCGATTAAAACAGAGAGTTTTGGGGTTTTGTTGATTTTGGCTCTGTAATAATCGATTAACACTTCATTTAATCGATTATTTCAGTCAGATTTTGATTTTTAACTTCAAATCAACCCTATTTTCGAAAACCCTATTTCCAAGAACCCTAGTTTCAAAAATCCCAATTCCCAAACCCTAATTTCTCTACTGAAGCTTCTCTATGGCACTCAGAAAAGAAGAACAACCTTTTTCATACAAAAGTTAAGTGCTGTGAGTGCCAGAGAACTGTTTGTTGCAAGAAAAAGGGGCTTTTGGAACCTGGTGTGGGCTAGAAGCGATAAGAATCACTAAGTGGAGTTCTTAGTGGATTGTGTGTTGTGCTGTCTCTAGGGAAAGTTGTTCTTCATCTCTTGTGGATTTCAAGAGAGGTGTTTTCTTTACTTTATCTTTTCCATTGTAATTTGTTTGTAACAAACTTTGATTATAATGACAGCGTTAATCCTCTGTTTGAGTGATTAGCAACTGGACGTATGGTCTTTTGATCCGAACTAGTATAAATCTCCTGTGTAAGATTCTATCTCTTCTCTATTTACATTTACACAGTTTTTAATCAGTAAAATTTGGGGAAAATTTTGAAAACCTAATTTTTGTTAAGAAACCAATTCACCCCCCCTCTTGGTTTTTGTCCGACCACGCGAACATTCCGCTGCGCGATTCTAACAAGTGGTATCAGAGCTTGCTTTGATAGTCATTCAAACTTTTCGACAATGGCCGGACAAAATCAAACTTTTGGCAAAGGTGCGTCTATCAACAGAGCCCCACTTTTTGCGAGTCAAAATTATCCTTTCTGGAAGGTAAGAATGCAAATCTTTTTAGAGTCTGTTGATAGAGGTGTTTGGGACGCTATTTTAAACGGTCCATATATTCCAAAGTTACTGAGAATGGTGTTGACGTTCCCAAACCTTTTTCTAGATGGACAACAGAGGAAAATAGAAAAGCACAATTTGACGTTAGGGCTAGAAATATAATTTCATCTGCTTTAACGCTTGATGAGTTTTACAAGATTTCTGTTTGTAAAAGTGCTCAGGAGATGTGGGAAATGCTAAGAGTGACCCACGAAGGTACCGATGACGTTAAGAGAGCACGGAAGAATTCCCTAATCCAAGAATACAAGATGTTCCGAATGCAACAAGGTGAAACGATATTTGACGTTCAAAAGCGTTTCACTCATATTGTGAACCATCTCACCGGATTAGGTAAAATCTTTGACGTTGATGAATTAAATGTTAAAATTTTAAAATCTTTGGAAAGGAAATGACAACCTAAGGTGACGACCATCTTGGAGTCTCAAAATCTTTCCACAATGTCTATGGCGACACTCTTTGGAAAGCTTAGAGAGCATGAGCTTGAACTTGGAAGGCTAAATGAAGAAGAAGGACAATACCAAAAGAAGAACCTAGCCTTCAAAACCGAAATTTCCAAAGGTAAAAATAAAAAGGAAGAAGAAGACTCAAAAAATGAAGAAGAAGAGTTGAGTCTTATGATAAAGAAGTTCACCAAATTCATGAAAGAAAAAGGAAGGCATCCATTCAAAGGTAAGGGAAAGGTAAGAGAAAGTACTTCCGTAAATATAAAATGTTATGGTTGTGGTGAAGTAGGACATGTAAAGACCGAATGTCCAAACAAGAAAAACGATGAAATCAAAAGCAAAAAGTTCTTCAAGAAGAAAGCTTATATTGCTTGGGACAACAGTGATTCAAGTTCGGAATCAAGTGACTCGGAAGTAGAAGCAAATATTTGCTTAATGGCAAATGACAACATATCTTCCGACTTTGAGGTAAGTGATTCCGACTCATCTTCTAGTGATGATGATAATGACCATGATGAACTGCAAAATGCATATAATGAATTATTTAGTGCCTTTAAGAATTTGAAAAATGAATATAAAGTTGTGAAGAAGAATTTAAGTAGATCCGAAAAGGAAATTGACTCTTTAAAAACGAAAATCACATGTTTAGAAGAAAAGAAATTATTAGAAACGAAAATTGTATGTTTATATGAGAATGATGATAAGAACTTAGCATGTGCAACTTGTAAAGAGCATGAATATGACATAGATATTCTTAACCATTTGCTAGACAAAGCCGAAAAGGAAATAGATGATCTTAAGAAGCATGAAATGGTGTTTGCTCAAAATAGTGTAAATCAACAAGTTCCTTTGAAAAAGTCTAAAAGGAAAAATAAAAGAGTATGGGTAGAAAAAGGAACTAGAGCATGTTTTGTAAGTAATGCATCTTATTCTAAAGCTACATCAAATGCATGTTTTTATTGCCTGAAACAAGGTCACACCTCAAATAGATGTAAAATTAAACATTTTGGTGTTCCTAAAGGTAAATACATTTGGGTTCCTATTGTTAAATAATTTATTTGTCTCTAACCCCAAGGACCCAAAAGTTATGGGGACCTAAGTTTACTATGTTCTTGTTTTGTAGGAAACTTCCAAATCTAAGAAGTCTATGTGGTATCTTGATAGTGGATGCTCAAAGCATATGACCGGTGATAAATCAAAATTTGTGAGTTTCAAAGCTAAGGAACAAGGATATGTAACTTATGGGGACAACAACAAAGGGAAAATTCTTGGAATTGGAAACATAGGTGGTGAAAACACTTTGGAGATTAAGGATGTGCTTCTTGTTAATGGATTAAAGCATAATCTCCTTAGCATAAGTCAACTATGTGACAAAGGATTTAAGGTAATCATTGAAAGTAAATTTTGCACCATACATTTGATAGATTCCGAAAATGTAGAATTAAAAGGCATTAGGCATAACAACATATACTTGATTGATTTGGATTGTTTACATGATTCTAGTATAACATATTTAATTGCTAAGGAAGAGAACCCTTGGTTATGGCATAAGAGAGCAACTCATATAAATATGCATCATTTGAACAAATTGATTTCAAAAGACTTAGTTATTGGTTTGCCTAAGTTAAAATTTGAAAAAGATAGGTTGTGTGATGCATGTCAAAAAGGTAAACAAGTAAAATCATCATTTAAATCAAAGAATGTTATTTCCACTTCAAAACCCCTAGAATTATTACATTTAGATTTATTTGGACCTTCTAGGATAAAGAGCTTTGGTGGAAATTATTATGGCCTTGTGATTGTTGATTATTACTCTAGGTATACTTGGACATTTTTCCTAACTATGAAAAGTGAAGCCTTTAAAGTCTTTAGAAAATTTGCAAAACAAATTCAAAATGAGAAAGACTTGAGAATTAAAGTTTTAAGAAGTGACCATGGTGGTGAGTTTCAAAATGAAAAGTTTGAAAGTTATTGTGAAGAAAATGGAATATTACATAACTTTTCTGCTCCTAGGACTCCCCAACAAAATGGTGTAGTTGAAAGGAAAAATAGGTCATTAGAGGAACTTGCTAGAACTATGTTAAATGAATCTAATGTTCCTAAATATTTTTGGGCTGATGCGGTTAGTGATATGAATCTCAATTACACAAGGGGTAATTTAGGATCTTTAGGGTTAGAACCTTGTAAGAAATTTAGGAATTAGAAAGAAGGTGGAAGGAAAAAATCACTCTTTCCAAGGGAGGCAACACACAAAGGATGTGACAGTCCTTTGATACAGCCAAGGGTTCTTGAATCACTCAAGAATTTAGGAGAATCACTCTCACTAAGATAAAAGAGATAAACTCTAATATTTCTAAAAATAAACTCAACTTGTTATTTCGATAAAAATGGTTCAGATTGATATAGAAGCTTTGCCATCAGAGTTACAAAAGACTCAATAAAAGAAAATAAATACTAATAATAACCCATTAATCTAGGAATTGAAAACTATTTAATGGAAACAAATAAAGGCTAATAATGATCCATTAACCTAGGAATTGAAACTACTTAATGACTGATTGTATCTGAAACTGTGACAACCAAAAGTCAGCTATGCACCTCTTGGTCTCCCAAAGGCTGATGACTAAATTTTCAATTGGGCCCTTATTAGAACTTAAAACAAAATCAAACTAAAGTTCATTAATTGATTAATTCAAACCATAATTTGGTCAACCAACAATATTTGTTGAAGAGCTTCCTTTATTTCCCTTACTTTAGCCCTTATCATAAGTCATGTTCACATCAGTTAGTACTACTTGTTATATTTTAAATAGAATGCTCATTAGGTCAATTATAAAATCAAATCCCTATGAATTATTTAATGGTAGACAGCCTAATGTTGCTCATTTGAAAAATTTTGGATGTAAGTGCTTTGTGTTAAATAATGGAAAGGATAACTTAGGAAAATTTGACTCTAAAGCCGATGAGGGCATTTTCTTAGGTTATTCATTAACTAGTAAGGCTTACAGGGTGTTTAATAGAAGAACCTTAAATATTGAAGAATCTATTCATGTTACATTTGATGAAATTATAGACCTTGGGGGAAATCCTCTTGAGTCAAATAAAGAACTTGAAGGTGATGATGAATATATAAGAGAGGCTCTTGATGAATTGTATTTGGAAGAAAATGATCCTTCTCAAACACCTGAATTAGCAAAAGAATGGCAATCACCAAGAGGACTCTCAATGGACAATATCATTGGTGATATCTCAAAAGGGGTAAGAACTAGAAATATGACTAACTTCTGCATGTCTGTAGCTTTTGTGTCTCAGATAGAACCCAAAAAAGTTGAGGAAGCGCTTAAAGATGACCAATGGTGCATAGCCATGCAAGAAGAACTTAACCAATTTGAAAGGAATCAAGTTTAGGAATTAATCCCAAGAGAAGAATCACATCAAGTTATTGGAACCAAATGGGTGTTTAGAAATAAACTTGATGAAGATGGAAACATAACAAAGAATAAAGCCAGACTTGTTGCCAAAGGCTATTGTTAGGAGGAAGGTATAGACTATGATGAAACTTATGCTCCTGTTGCCAGGTTAGAGCCTATACGCTTACTTCTTGCTTATGAATTTTTGATGAAATTTAAATTATATCAAATGGATGATGTTAAGAGTGCATTTTTGAATGGTTTTATTAAAGAAGAAGTTTATGTGGAGGAACCCCCTGGATTTGAAGATTTTAGTTATCCTAATCATATTTTTAAATTAAAGAAAGCTTTATATGGGTTGAAACAAGCTCCTAGATCTTGGTATGAGAGGCTAAGTAGTTTCCTAACTTCAAATGATTTTACTAGAGGAAAAATTGATTCTACTCTGTTTATAAAGAAAGTAAAAGAGCATATCTTATTGGTCCAGGTGTATGTTGATGATATTATTTTTGGATCAACTGATAATTCGTTATGTGTAGAATTTGTTAAGATAATGCAGGGAGAGTTTGAAATGTCTATGATGGGAGAATTGACATTCTTCCTTGGACTTCAAATCAAGCAACTTAAAGATGGCATCTTCATCTCTCAAACAAAATACTGCAAAGAGATACTTAAAATTTTTGGAATGGACACCTCAAAGGAAGCTAACACACCCATGGAAACTTCATGCTATTTAGACAAGGATGAATCAGGTTTGGAAGTTAATCAATCTATGTATAGAGGTATGATAGGTTCACTGTTATACTTAACTGCAAGTAGACCTGATATTATACATTCTGTCTGTGTGTGTGCTAGATTTTAGGCTTGTCCAAAAGAATCTCACCTAATTGCAGTAAAACATATTTTAAAATATTTAAAAGGAACTACTGGTTTTGGTTTATGCTATCCATCTGATGCTTGTACTAGTTTAATAGGATATTCTGATGCTGATTATGGTGGATGCAAAATTGATAGGAAAAGTACTAGTGGGACATGTCATTTGTTAGGTTCATCCTTAGTATCTTGGCATTCTAAGAAACAAGCTTGTGTTGCTTTATCTACCACTGAAGTTGAATATATTGCAGCTGGTAATTGTTGTGCTCAAATTCTGTGGATGAAACAACAGCTAGAAGATTATAGTATATTTCTGAATGACATACCTTTAATATGTGATAATACGAGTGCAATTAATCTTACTAAGAATCCAGTAATGCACACTAGGACTAAGCATATAGAAATTAAACATCATTTCTTAAGAGATCATATCAGCAAAGGAAACTGTAAAATAGAGTACGTTGATACAAAGCATCAATTAGCAGATATATTTACTAAGCCTCTACCCAAGGATAGATTCTATGAACTTAGACGAGACTTAGGGATATTAGAAATAGCTTAAATTCTACTTAATTAGACAGTTTTTGGATGGTTGTGATGTTATAATTCATTGTGTAGGATGTTCATAGATTATCATGTGCATAAACCTCAAATAATTGATGAACTCTCTGGAATAATCGATTAATTGGCGTTATAATCGATTATTTGCATCCAAAACACCCAAAACATGACATTCCTCTCTGTTTTAATCGATTAACTCAACCATTAATCGATTAAAACCAGTATTAATCGATTACCAACCCAATTTAATCGATTAAATGGGTCTGGTAGTGGTTTAATCGATTAAATTGAGAATTAATCGATTAAACCTGGCAAGTTTGGCTTCCTAGCCATTGCCAACGAATCTTTTGCACCCTATACACTTTCATATGTCCGTTGGAGTTGCTTGGCTATAAATAGGGACCTCCATTTCACTTCTACTCACTCCTATCTCTTGAAATCAAGCTTTATTACCTTATTCTATCAATATTGCCTTATTCTCACTGCACTTGTCCTCTCAAAATCTTCTTGTTACTCTCCTGATCCTTCAATGGCCTCATCTTCTCGTGCAAAAATCCCCACTAGAAGAAGATTTGCACCCTCATCTCATCCCCGTCCTAATTCTGTAGAAGGATGGATCTCTGATGCAGATGGCCAACAAGAATTTCTGTCCTATTGGAAGGAACATGCTATTATTGTTGACAATTCAAGGACTTGATGTTGCACTTGATGAATATGAATAATGGATTTTGATGATGATCCAAGAACTAAAGACTTAGAATATTGAAGATTGAAGATTGAAGATTGGTGATAATTGTATTGTAATAACTCTGTTTTATTTAAGATTGAGTCTGTATTTTTAGAGTCTAAGATAGCCGGTACATAGTCTGTAACTTAGAAGCTTCAAAAAGCTCAAATTTATCATTTAGGCTCGGCTTTAATCGATTATATAGGTAAATAATCGATTAAAACAGTGAGAAAACACTTTCTATACAAACTCACTGTTTTAATCGATTAAAACAGCAAAATAATTGATTGTTTTGTACTGATCCGTACAGATAATCGATTATTTCACTAAATAATCGATTAATCCAGAGAGGTTTGGGTTCTGACGTATTTGGCTCTATTTTAATCGATTATCACTCCAAATAATCGATTATTTCAGTCTGTTTTTCATTTTAAATTTCAAATTAACCCTATTTTCGAAAACCCAATTACCAAGAACCCTAGTTTCGAAATCCCCAATTCCTAAACCCTAATTTCCCTACTTAAACTCTGCTTTGGCACTCAGAAAATAAGAACAACTCTTTCCATACAAAAGTTAAGTGTTGTGAGTACCAGAGAACTGTTTGTTGCAAGGAAATGGGGCTTTTGGAACATGGTGTGAGGCTAGAAGCGATAAGAATCACTAAGTGGAGTTCTTAGTGGATTGTGTGTTGTGCCGTCTCTAGGGAAAGCTGTTCTTCATCTCTTGTGGATTTCAAGAGAGGTGTTTTCTGATCTTTATCTGTTCATTTGTAATCTGTTTGTAACAATTTGTTCTTAGTGACAGCGTTAATCCTCTTTTGAGTGATTAGCAACTGGACGTAGGGTCTTTTGATCCGAACCAGTATAAACCTACTGTGTAATCTTCTCTACTCTTCTCTATTTACATTTACGCAGTTTTTAATCGGTAAAATTTGGGGAAAATTTTGAAAACCTAATTTTTATTAAAAATCCAATTCACCCCCCCTCTTGGTTTTTGTCCGACCACGCGAACATTCCGCTGTGCGATTCTAACAAGTGGTATCAGAGCTTGCTTTGATAGTCATTCAAATATTTTCGAAAATGGCCGGACAAAATCAAACTTTTGCCGAAGGTGCGTCTATCAACAGACCCCCACTTTTTGCGGGTCAAAATTATCCTTTTTGGAAGGTACGTATGCAAATATTTTTAGAGTCTGTTGATAGAGGCATTTGGGACGCAATTTTAAACGGTCCATTTGTTCCTAAAATTACAGAGAACGGTGTTGACGTTCTTAAACCTATTTCTAGATGGACTGCAGAAGAAAGTCGAAAAGCACAATTTGATGTTAGGGCTAGAAACATTATTTCATCTGCTCTAACCCTTGATGAGTTTTATAGAATTTCAGTTTGTAAAAGTGCACAGGAAATGTGGGAAATGCTAAGTGTGACCCACGAAGGAACTGACGACGTCAAAAGAGCGCGTAAAAACTCCCCAATCCAAGAATACGAGATGTTCCGGATGCAACCCGGCGAAACAATATTTGACGTACAGAAACGTTTCACTAATATCGTGAACCATCTCACCGGACTAGGTAAAATTTTTGACGTTAATGAATTAAATGTTAAAATTTTGAAATCTCTGGATAGGAAATGGCAACCAAAGGTGACGGCCATCTCGGAGTCACAAAATCTTGCCACTATGTCTATGGCGGCGTTATTTGGAAAGCTTAGGGAGCATGAACTTGACCTTGGAAGACTAAATGAGGAAGAGGGTCAATATCAAAAGAAGAACCTAGCTTTCAAGACCGAGATTTCAAAAAGCAAAAATAAGAAAGAAGAAGAAGAAGACTCCGAAATTGATGAAGAAGAGATGAGTCTTTTTATAAAGAAGTACACCAAGATGATGAAAGCAAAAGGAAGACATCCTTTCAAAGGTAAGGGAAAGGTAAAAGAAAATTCTTACGATTAATATAAAATGCTTTGGTTGTGGTGAAGCAGGGCATATGAAGACCGAATGCCCAAACAAGAAAAATGATGAACACAAGGGCAAAAAGCAATTCAAGAAGAAAGCATATATTGCTTGGAATGACAGTGATTCAAATTCAGAATCAAGCGACTCAGAAATTGAAGCAAACATTTGCTTGATGGCAAATAACAACATTTCTTCGGATTTTGAGGTTAGTGATTCCGATTCATCCTCTAGTGAAGAAAATGACCATGATGAATTGCAAAATGCTTATAATGAGTTATTTACTGCATTTATGGATATGAAAAAAGAATATAAAGTTGTAAAGAAAAATCTAAGAAGATCCGAAAAGGAAAATGAGTCCTTAAAATTGAAAATTGCATGTTTAGAAGAAAAGGAAGTAGCTAATACGAAAATTATATGCTTAGATGAGAATAAGGACTTAGCTTGTGGAAATTGTAAAGAGCATGAATATGATATAGATATTCTTAATCATTTGCTTGACAAAGCGGAAAAAGAAATTGATGATCTTAGGAAGCATGAAATGGTAATTGCTCAAAATAATGTAAATCAAAGAGTTCCTTTGAAAAAGAGTAAACCTAAAAAGAAAAGAATATGGGTAGAAAAAGGAACTAGAGCATGTCATGTAAATAATGCATCTTATTCCATAGCTACATCAAAAGCATGTTTTTATTGTATGAAACAAGGTCATACCTCAAATAAGTGTAAAATTAAACATTTTGGAGTTCCTAAAGGAAAATATATTTGGGTTCCTATAGTTAAATGAACTATTTGTATCTTGTATTTATTCAAAGAAAATGGATCAGTTAGTATGTTTTAAACAGAATGATTAGGTAAAAACATTTTATCTTTTCTATTGCATGAAGGTTCTTCACTTAAAGATTTTTGCGAAAAGCCTCTAAAATTGTTTTAAACAACTAAAAACAAAGTATTTTTACAAAAGCTTTCTTAAAACATGTTTTTAAATGATGCAGTTTTGAAAGAACCAAATAAAATCACTTAGAATGTTCAAAGAAGTGTTTTTACAGTATTTTAATCGATACAACTTGTTTTTAATCGATTAAAATCATTTAGAACTCATTGTGATCGATCAGATTTTTATTATGAGCGGTCAGAATCCTTTAAATCGATTAAAAACACGTTTCAATCGATTAAAATCACTTAAAGGGTCAGGATGATCGATCAGAATCAAATTATAAGCGATCAGAATTCTTTTCAATCGATTAAAACACGTTTCAATCGATTAAAATCATTTAAAGGGTCAGGATGATCGATCAGAATGCAATTATGACCGGTCAGAATCAGTTATGATCGATCAGAATTTTGTTATGACCGATCAGAACTCTTTTAATCGATTAAAAACTCGTTTCAATCGATTAAAACAACTTAAAATTTTTTTCTACACTGCGTTTTAATCGATTAAAAGACGTTTTAACAGATTAAAACTGCACTTTTAACAGATTAAAAGAATCTTTTAACAGATTAATTAAACCAGCAGTTTTGAAAATCTTCTATAAAAACAGTTTGGCTTGAACTTTTTTAAAACACACATTGAATATAAGTTTTCACACATCCTTTAGCAATCAATCAAGCAACTGCGGTGCAAACACTTTGCAGATCAAGGATGTGCTACTTGTTGATGATATTATTGGATCAACTGATAGTTTGTTATGTGTAGAATTTGCTAAGATAATGCAGGGAGAGTTTGAAATGTTTATGATGGGAGAATTGACATTCTTCCTTGGACTACAAATCAAGCAACTTAAAGATGGTATTTTCATCTCTCAAACCAAATACTGCAATGAGATCCTCAAAAAGTTTGGTATGAACACCTCAAAGGAAGCTAACACACCCATGGGAACTTCATGCTATCTAGACAAGGATGAATCAGGTTTGGAAGTTAATCAAACTATGTATAGAGGTATGATAGGATCACTATTATACTTAACTGCTAGTAGACCTGATATTATGCATTCTGTCTGTGTGTGTGCTAGATTTCAGGCTTGTCCTAAAGAATCTCACCTAATTGCAGTGAAACATATGTTAAAATACTTAAAAGGAACTACTGGGTTTGGCTTGTGGTATCCGTCTGATGCTTGTATTAGTTTATTAGGATATTCTGATGCTGATTATGGTGGATGTAAAATTGATAGGAAAAGCACTAGTGGGACATGTCATTTGTTAGGTTCATCCTTAATATCATGGCATTCTAAGAAACAAGCATGTGTAGCTTTATCTACCACTGAAGCTGAATATATTGCAGCAGGTAGTTGTTGTGCTCAAATTCTGTGGATGAAACAACAGTTAGAGGATTATAGTATATATTTAAATGACATACCCTTAATGTGTGATAATACGAGTGCAATCAATCTAACTAAGAATCCAGTAATGCACTCTAGGACTAAACATATTGAGATTAGACATCACTTTTTAAGAGATAATATCAGCAAAGGAAACTGTAAGATATAGTATGTAGACACTAAACGTCAATTAGCAGATATAGTTACTAAGCCTCTACCAAAGGATAGATTCTATGATCTTAGAAGAGACTTAGGGATATTAGAAATAGCTTAAATTCTGCTTAATTTGACTGTTTTTGGATGATTGTTATGTTAAAATTCGTGTTGTAGGATATTCATAGGTTATAATGTGTAAAAACCTTAAAAACTTGATATAGCCTCTGGAATAATCGATTACTGGAAGTAATAATCGATTATTTTTTCTCAAAACGTCCAAAACAGGGTATTCTCCTCTGGAATAATCGATTATTTCGTGATATAATCGATTAAATGCCTCTGATAATCGATTATTTGCTTGAAATAATCGTTTAAAGCTGTCAGATATTGAAATAATCGATTATCTTGAAATATAATCGATTAAATGCGACCAGTTTTGCCTCCTAGCCGTTGCCAACGGATATTTTGCCATGGAATCTCTCTATATGACCGTTGGAAGTATTTTCTCTTTAAAAAGAGACCTCTAGTTCAATTATACTCACTTCTAATTCTTGTAATCAAGTTTTCTTGCAATCTATACTCTCTTTGCTTCATTATTCCCTCACTTGTCTCCAAAATCTCTTCAAGTTTATCTACTCTCTCAAATGGCCTCATCCTCTCGCCCTAAGATTCCTACAAGAAGAAGATCTGCACCTTCCTCTCATTCCCGTCCTAATTCTGTAGAAGGATGGATCTCTGATGCAGATAGCCAACAAGAGTTTCTAACCTACTGGAAAGAAAAAGCTATTATTTCTCCCAAATTTCTTATAGGTGAGCAATTCATTCGTAGGGGTTTCAATTTTCCTAATCTTCTTGAAATTCAAGGAGTTCTCCCGTTTATCCAAATGCAAGGTACATACTATCCTGACTTAGTTAGGGTATTCTATTCTAGATTCAAGTTTAGGGATCAAATTGCTACATCCAGTGTAAAAGGGGTTAACATAATTCTAGATGATGATATTTGGGAAAATGTTGCTCACTTCCCCATTAGAGAAGATGCTATTAACGTTTATGGTGAGCTAGATGACTTTGACAGGTTTCTAACTTATCGCTCTTTTCTACGGAATCCCTCAATGGAGATTGGACGTATCCTTCATGCTGGACCTTTAAAGAAGGAAGAACGCATGCTTCTACATTTACTTGTATGGATCTTATGTCCCAGGGCTACGAATCATGCCCAATGCTCATCCATTGATCTTCGAATTATTCATGCAATAATGAATAATGAACCTTTAGATTGGGGTGTTCTTGTCACAATGACCATGCTTAAAGCAAAACGTCATCACACCTTCAAAATTCCATATGCCCTTCTTGTATCCCGTATTCTTGAATATAAAGGAGTGAATGTTGAAGGTGAGCAAGCAGTTAGAACAAACAATTTAAACCGCATGTCTGGATAGCACATTGACTCAACTTCAAATGGTGCGAGTCAATGAAATCTATGTTCACAAAGATGACGTTCAAAATCAAGGTGATGCAAATGAAGACTCTCGATGAAGATATGCCTCCAGCTACTGATCTTCCCTCTAACCAAATCCAAAGTGTTGGAACATCCTCTTCTCATCAAGAAACAAGACAATCCATGGAAGATATGCTTTCCAGACATGAATCAAAGAATGCAATCATTCTTCAATCTTTCTGGTGCACGGCATGATGAAATTATTCAGCAGTATATCCGATGTAGATGATAGAGTAGGTAGATTAGAAAATAGATTTGATACTCACTTTAATGATGAGGATAGTGAAGAATTTTAGATTTTATTTTGTTTATATCTTTGTATTGTTATGAATGAATGATTATGAAATAAAATTTGATGTTTCTTTCATGCTATGATTGAGGGGGAGCTTTCTCTAACTTATGCATATTTTGAGGGGGAGCTCTTATGATTGATGTTGCAGAGTTCTTTTTGATTATAATCAAAATAGGGGGAGAAAAATTTAAAGCCTATGATTCAATTTTAAATTTTATCTGGTATGTTTAATGTGTTTGTTAGTATGACAGATAAAACAGGTTATTACAAAGGGCTTTAAAAAGATAATTTTGATCATTATCAAAAAGGGGGAGATTGTTGACAATTCAAGGACTTGATGTTGCACTTGATGAATATGAAGAATGGATTTTGATGATGATCCAAGAACTAAAGACTTAGAATATTGAAGATTGAAGATTGGTGATAATTGTATTGTAATAACTCTGTTTTATTTAAGATTGAGTCTGTATTTTTAGAGTCTAAGATAGCCGGTACATAGTCTGTAACTTAGAAGCTTCAAAAAGCTCAAATTTATCATTTAGGCTCGGCTTTAATCGATTATATAGGTAAATAATCGATTAAAACAGTGAGAAAACACTTTCTATACAAACTCACTGTTTTAATCGATTAAAACAGCAAAATAATCGATTGTTTTGTACTGATCCGTACAGATAATCGATTATTTCACTAAATAATCGATTAATCCAGAGAGGTTTGGGTTCTGACGTATTTGGCTCTGTTTTAATCGATTATCACTCCAAATAATCGATTATTTCAGTCTGTTTTTCATTTTAAATTTCAAATTAACCCTATTTTCGAAAACCCAATTACCAAGAACCCTAGTTTCGAAATCCCCAATTCCTAAACCCTAATTTCCCTACTTAAACTCTGCTTTGGCACTCAGAAAAATAAGAACAACTCTTTCCATACAAAAGTTAAGTGCTGTGAGTGCCAGAGAACTGTTTGTTGCAAGGAAAGGGGGCTTTTGGAACCTGGTGTGAGGCTAGAAGCGATAAGAATCACTAAGTGGAGTTCTTAGTGGATTGTGTGTTGTGCCGTCTCTAGGGAAAGCTGTTCTTTATCTCTTGTGGATTTCAAGAGAGGTGTTTTCTGATCTTTATTTGTTCATTTGTAATTTGTTTGTAACAATTTGTTCTTAGTGACAGCGTTAATCCTCTTTTGAGTGATTAGCAACTGGACGTAGGGTCTTTTGATCCGAACCAGTATAAACCTACTGTGTAATCTTCTCTACTCTTCTCTATTTACATTTACGCAGTTTTTAATCGGTAAAATTTGGGGAAAATTTTGAAAACCTAATTTTTATTAAAAATCCAATTCACCCCCCCTCTTGGTTTTTGTCCGACCACGCGAACATTCCGCTGCGCGATTCTAACAATTATTTCTCCTAAGTTCCTTATTGGTGAGCAGTTCATCAATAGGGGATTCAACTTCCCTAATCTCCTTGAAATTCAAGGAGTTCTCCCTTTCATCCAAATGCAAGGTATGTATTATCCTGACTTAGTTAGGGTATTTTACTCTAGGTTCAAATTTAGAGATCAAATTGCTACCTCTAGAGTAAAGGGAGTCACAATTATTCTTGATGATGATATTTGGGAAAACGTTGCCCACTTTCCTATTAGAGAAGATGCTATTAACGTGTATGGTGAGTTAGATGATTTTGATAGGATCTTGGCTTACCGATCTTTTCTGCGAAATCCCTCCATGGAGATTGGGCGTCTCCTTCTTGCTGGACCTTTGAAAAAGGAGGAACGCATGATTTTACATCTACTTGTCTGGATTCTATGTCCTCGGGCTACAAATCATGCTCAATGTTCTTCAATTGATCTTCGTATTATGCATGCCATAATGAATAATGAGCCTTTAGATTGGGGCGTTCTTGTCACCATGACTATGTTAAAAGCCAAACGACATCCCACCTTCAAAATTCCATATGCTCTCCTTGTCCCTCGCATCCTTGAATACAAAGGAGTAAATGTCAAAGGTGAACAAGCTGTACGGACAAATAACTTGAATCGTATGCTAGATAGCACATTAATCCAACTACAAATGGTGCGTGTCAACGATATTTATGTTCATAAGGATGATGTTCCAAATGAAGGTGACAATAATGAAGATTCTGATGAAGATATGCCTCCTGCTACTGAACTTCCCTCTGATCAAATCCAAAGTGTTGGAACTTCCTCTACTCATCATGAAACTCGACAATCCATGGAAGACATATTATTTGATATGAATCAGAGGATGCAAGCATTCTTCACTCTTTCTAGAGTACGGCATGAGGAAATAATTCGTCGTATATCTGATGTATATGATAAAGTGTGCCATTTAGAAAATAGATTTGATGCACACTTTCATAGTGATGATAGTGAAGAATTTTAAATTTGATTGTTATTTTCTTATATTGTAATGAATGCTTATTTCTGAAATAAAATGTGGTGTTCTCTTATTGCTTTGATTGAGGGGGAGTAATCTCCACGTTATGCATATTTTGAGGGGGAGCTCTTATGATTGTTATTGAAGCATGCTTTCAATTTTTGATTATAATCAAAATAGGGGGAGAAAATATTTAAAGCCTAATATGATTGTTTTTTAAATATTATCTGGTATGTTTAATGTGTTTGTTAGTATGACAGATAAAACAGGTTATTACAAGGCTTTAAAAGATAATTTTGATCATCATCAAAAAGGGGGAGATTGTTGAAACATTCAAGGACTTGATGTTGAACTTGATGGACATAAAACTTGTTGATTTTGATGATGATTCAAGAACACAAGACTTAGAATGTTGAAGACTTGTTTTATAGTGTAATAACTCTGTTTTGATTAGATTGAGTCTGTAATGTTAGAGTTTGAGATAGCCGGTACATAGTATGCACCTTAGAAGCTTCAAAAAGCTCAAATTTATCAAAGAGGCTCGGCTTTAATCGATTAATTGGTAAAATAATCGATTAAAACAATGAGAAAAACCATTTTCTGTATCTGCTCACTGGTTTAATCGATTAACACCCCTGTTAATCGATTAACAGGCCTATTAATCGATTAACAGGTTTTTTAATCGATTAAAACAGAGAGTTTTGGGGTGCTATTGATTTTGGCTATGTAATAATCGATTAACACTTCATTTAATCGATTATTCCAGTCAGATTTTGATTTTTAACTTCAAATCAACCCTATTTTCGAAAACCCTATTTCCAAGAACCCTAGTTTCGAAAATCCCAATTCCCAAACCCTAATTTCTCTACTTAAGCTTCTCTATGGCACTCAGAAAAGAAGAATAACCTTTTTCATACAAAAGTTTAGTATTGTGAGTGCCAGAGAACTGTTTGTTGCAAGAAAAAGGGGCTTTTGGAACCTGGTGTGGGCTAGAAGCGATAAGAATCACTAAGTGGAGTTCTTAGTGGATTGTGTGTTGTGCCGTCTCTAGGGAAAGTTGTTCTTCATCTCTTGTGGATTTCAAGAGAGGTGTTTTCTTTACTTTATCTTTTCCATTGTAATTTGTTTGTAACAAACTTTGATTATAGTGACAGCGTTAATCCTCTGTTTGAGTGATTAGCAACTGGACGTAGGGTCTTTTGATCCGAACCAGTATAAATCTCCTATGTAAGATTCTATCTCTTCTCTATTTACATTTACACAATTTTTAATCGGTAAAATTTGGGGAAAATTTTGAAAACCTAATTTTTGTTAAGAAACCAATTCACCCCCCCTCTTGGTTTTTGTCTGACCACGCGAACATTCCGCTGCGCGATTCTAACAAGTTCTTAGGTAGTGTGTGTGTTTGGAATTGTTGGGCACTGGTTGTGTAGCTGGAATTTGGCTGCAGGTTGGTACATGAACTGAAACTTGGTTCTTGGGTAGTGTGTGTCTGGAATTGTTGGGCACTGATTCTATAGTTGGAATTTGGCTGCAGGTTGGTTCAAGAACTGGAATTTGGTTCTTGGTGAAGGTTTAGGTGCAAGATCTGGAATTTGGGTCTTGTGGTAGATTGGGTGTGTGATTGGAATCTGTAATTTGTAAAACATTCAATCTAGTGGAACTCAGCTGGAATTTGGCTGAGAACTGGACGTAGCCCTGGGATTGGGTGAACCAGTATAAATCTTGGTTGTATTTCTCTAAACCTTACTCTCTTTAATTCTATTGTTGTCTTTCTTTGAATAGCTTGATTTTCTTTGTTCAAGAATTGGTCAAAACTCTTAATCTTTGAAATAGATAATCCATAAATTGCAAAAATATTTCAAAGATCAATTCACCCCCCCTCTTGATCTCAGCCTCTTTTTCTAACAAGCAGGAGCTGCATAATCGGGTTTGAGTGTTCTGATTTCTTCTCATTTGTTTTTTGTAAATCTTTTC
The DNA here is from genome assembly GCA_963425845.1 of Sphenostylis stenocarpa. NCBI lineage: Eukaryota > Viridiplantae > Streptophyta > Magnoliopsida > Fabales > Fabaceae > Sphenostylis > Sphenostylis stenocarpa. The sequence goes on along the minus strand of OY731403.1, from coordinate 80,283,572 downwards.
TGTATTGTGAGTGTCTGGAATTGTTGGGCATGATTTCTGTGACTGGAATTTGGTTGCAGGTTTGAACAAGAACTAAAATTTGGTTCTTGGTGAAAGTTTAGGTGCAAGAACTGGAATTTGTTTCTTGAGAGAGTTTGAGTGTTGTGTGATTCAGAATTGTAATCTGCAAAACATTCAATCTAGTGGAACTTGTTAGAATCGCGCAGCAGGATGTTCGCGTGGACGGACAAAAAAAACCAAGAGGGGGTGAATTGGTTTCTTAACAAAAATTAGGTTTTAAAAATTTTCCCCAAATTTTACCGATTAAAATACTGTGTAAACGTAAATAGAATAGAGATAGAGTCTTACACAGGAGATTTATACTGGTTCGGATCAAAAGACCCTACGTCCAGTTGCTAATCACTCAAATAGAGGATTAATGCTGTCACTATAATCAAAGTTGTTACAAACAGATAACAATTGAAAATACAAAGTAAAGAAAACACCTCTCTTGAAACCCACAAGAGATGAAGAACAGTTTTCCCCAGAGACGGCACAACACACAATCCACTAAGAACTCCACTTAGTGATTCTTATCGCTTCTAGCCCACACCAGGTTTCAAAAGCCCCTTTTTCCTCCAACAAACAGTTCTCTGGCACTCACAACACTTAACTTTTGTTTGAAAAAGGTTGTTCTATTTTCTGAGAGCCTTAGAGAACCTTAAGTAGAGAAATTAGGGTTTGAGAATTGGGATTTTCAGAACTAGAGAGTATTGGGATTAGGGTTTTTGAAAATAGGTTTAATTTGAAGTTGAAAATCAAAATCTAACTGAAATAATCGATTAAATGAAGTGTTAATCGATTATTACAGAGCCAAAATCAACAGAACTCCAAAGCTCTCTGTTTTAATTGATTAAAAGCTCTGTTAATCGATTAACAGGCCTGTTAATCGATTAACAGGTGTGTTAATCGATTATTACAGTGAACAGATACAGAAAATGGTTTTTCTCACTGTAATAATCGATTATCTGACCATTTAATTGATTAAAGACGAGGCAAACTGATAAATGTTAGTTTTTGAAGCTTCTAAAGTGCAGACTATGTACCGGCAATCTTAAACTCTAATATTACAGACTCAAACTAATCAAAACAGAGTTATTACACTATAAAACAAGTCTTCAACTCTCTTAGTTCTTTGTTCTTGAATCATCATCAAAATCAACAAGCTTCATGTCCATGTAAGTTCAACATCAAGTCCTTGTATGTTCAACAATCTCCCCCTTTTTTGATGATGATCAAAATTTTCTTTTAAAGCCTTGTAATAACCTGTTTTATCTGTCATACTAACAAACACATTAAACATACCAGATAATATTTAAATTCAATCATGAGAGGCTTTAAATATTTCTCCCCCTATTTTGATTATAATAAAAAAAAATGAAAGCTCCTTCTATAACAATCATAAGAGCTCCCCCTCAAAATATGCATAACTTGGAGATAACTCCCCCTCAATCAAAGCATTTAAAGAACACCATATTTTATTTCAGAAATGAAATTACATTACAACACAAAAGAAAATAAAAACAAATTTAAAATTCTTCACTATCATCACTATGAAAGTGTGCATCAAATTTATTTTCTAAATGGCACACTTTATCATCTACATCAGATATACGGCGAATTATTTCCTCATGTCGTACTCCAAAAAGAGTGAAGAATGCCTGCATCCTCTTATTCATATCAGATAACATGTCTTCCATAGATTGTCGGGTTTCATGATGAGCAGAGGAAGTTCCAACACTTTGGATCTGATCAGAAGGAAAATCAACAGCAGGAGGCATATCTTCATCAGAATCTTCATTATCGTCATCTTCATTTGGAACGTCATCCTTGTGAACAAAAATATTGTTGACACGCACCATTTGGAGTTGGGTTAATGTGCTGTCCAGCATGCAGTTTAAGTTATTCGTTCTTACTGTTTGTTCACCTTCGACATTTACTCCTTTGTATCCAAGAATGTGAGAGACAAGGAGGGCATATGGAATTTTGAAGGTGGGATGGCGTTTGGCTTTTAACATAGTCATGGTGACAAGAATACCCCAATCTAAAGGCTCATTATTCATTTTGGCATGAATAATACGAAGAACAATTGAAGAATATTGAGCATGATTCGTAGCCTGGGGACATAGGATCCAGACAAGTAAATGCAAAATCATGCGTTCCTCCTTCTTCAAAGGCCCAGCTAGAAGGAGACGCCCAATCTCGATGGAGGGGTTTCGCAGAAAACAACAGTAAGCCATGATCCTGTCAAACTCATCTAACTCACCAAATACGTTAATAGCATCTTCTCTTATAGGAAAGTGGGCAACGTTCTCCCAAATATCATCAACAAGAATAATTGTGACCCCCTTTACACGAGAGGTAGCAATTTGATCTCTAAATTTGAACCTAGAGTAAAATACCCTAACTAAGTCAGGATAATACGTACCTTGCATTTGGATGAAAGGGAGAACTCCTTGAATTTCAAGGAGATTAGGAAAATTGAATCCCCTATTGATGAACTGATCACCAATAAGGAACTTAGGAGAAATAATACCACGTTCCTTCCAATAAGACAGAAATTCTTGTCGGCCTTCTGCATCAGAGATCCATCGTTCTACAGAATTAGGACGGGGATGAGATGAGGGTGCAGATCTTCTTCTGGTGGGAATTTTAGCACGAGAAGATCAGGCCATTGTAGGATTAGAAGAGTAACAAGAAGATTTAGGAGGACAAGTTAAGTTAGAAGAAGGCAAGATTGATAGAATGAGGCAAGAAAGCTTGATTTCAAGAGATAGAAGTGAGTAGAAGTGAAATGGAGGTCCCTATTTATAACCAAGCATCTCCAACGGTCATATGGAAGTGAATAAGGGTCAAGAAAGCTGTTGGCAACGGCTAGGAACCAAAACTTTCCAGGTTTAATCGATTAAATCTTGAATTAATCGATTAAACCAGTACGAGACACATTTAATCAATTAATTCGAGCTGTTAATTGATTAACACTGAGTTTAATCGATTAACTGGTGAGTTAATAGATTAATCCAGAGAGAAATGTCATGTTTTGGGTGTTTTGGATGCAAATAATTGATTATAACTCCAATTAATCAATTATTCCAGAGAGTTCATCAAATTTTTGAGGTTTATACACATGATAATCTATGAACATCCTATATAATTAATTAAACATTACAACCATCCAAAAACTGTCTAATCAAGCAGAATTTAAGTTATTTCTAATATCCCTAAGTCTCTTCTAAGATCATAGAATCTATCCTTGGGTAAAGGCTTAGTAAAAATATCTACTAATTGGTGCTTTGTATGAACATACTCAATTTTACAGTTTCCTTTGCTTATATGATCTCTCAAAAAGTGATGTCTAATTTCTATATGCTTAGTCCTAGAGTGCATTACTGGATTCTTAGTAAGATTGATTGCACTCGTATAATCACACATCAAAGGTATGTCATTTAAAAATATACTATAATCTTCTAGCTATTGTTTCATCCACAAAATTTGAGCACAACAATTACCAGCTGCAATACATTCAGCTTCAGTGGTAGATAAATCAACACATGCCTGTTTCTTAGAATGCCAAGATACTAAGGATGAACCTAACAAATGACATGTCCCACTAGTACTCTTTCTATCAATTTTGCATCCACCATAATCAGCATCAAAATATCCTATTAAACTAGTACAAGCATCAGATGGATACCATAAACCAAAACCAATAGTTCCTTTTAAATATTTTAAAATGTGTTTTACTGAAATTAGGTGAGATTCTTTTGGACAAGCCTGAAATCTAGCACACACACAAACATAATGCATAATATCAGGTCTACTTGCAGTTAAGTATAACAGTGAACCTATCATACCTCTATACATAGATTGATTAATTTCCAAACCTTATTCATCCTTGTCTAAATAGCATGAAGTTCCCATGGGTGTGTTAGCTTCCTTTGAGGTGTCCATTCCAAACTTTTTAAGTATCTCTTTGCAGTATTTGGTTTGAGAGATGAAAATTCCATCTTTAAGTTGCTTGATTTGAAGTCCAAGGAAGAATGTCAATTCTCCCATCATAGACATTTCAAACTCTCCCTGCATTATCTTAGCAAATTCTACACATAAAGAATTATCGGTTGATCAAAAAATAATATCGTCAACATATACTTGGACCAATAAGATATGTTCCTTTACTTTCTTTATAAACAAAGTAGAATCAATTTTTCCTCTAGAAAAATCATTTGAAGTTAGGAAACTACTTAGCCTTTCATACCAAGACCTAGGAGCTTGTTTCAACCCATATAATGCTTTCTTTAATTTAAAAATATGATTAGGATAACTAAAATCTTCAAATCCAGGGGGTTGCTCCACATAAACTTCTTCTTTAATAAAACCATTAAAAAATGCACTCTTAACATCCATTTGATAAAATTTAAATTTCATCAAAGATGCATAAGCAAGAAGTAGGCATATAGCCTCTAACCTGGAAACAGGAGCATAAGTTTCATCATAATCAATACCTTCCTCCTGACAATAGCCTTTGGCAACAAGTCTGGCTTTATTCTTTGTTATGTTTCCATCTTCATCAAGTTTAGTTCTAAATACCCATTTAGTTCCAATAACTTGATGTGATTCTTCTCTTGGGATTAATTCCCAGACTTGATTCCTTTCAAATTGGTTTAGTTCTTCTTGCATGGCTATGCACCATTGGTCATCTTTAAGTGCTTCCTCAACATTTTTGGGTTCTATCTGTGACACAAAAGCTACAGACATACAGAAATTAGTCATATTTCTAGTTCTTATCCCTTTTGAGATATCACCAATGATATTGTCCATTGAGAGTCCTCTAGGTTATTGCCATTCTTTTGCTAATTCAGGCGTTTGAGAAGGCTCATTTTCTTCTAAATACAATTCATCAAGAGCCTCTCTTATATACTCATCATCACCTGCAAGTTCTTTATTTGACTTAAGAGGATTTCCCCCAAGGTCTACAATCTCATCAAAAGTAACATGAATAGATTCTTCAATATTTAAGGTTCTTCTATTAAACACCCTGTAAGCCTTGCTAGTTAATGAATAACATAAGAAAATGCCCTCATCAACTTTTGAGTCAAATTTTCCTAAGTTGTCCTTTCCATTATTTAACACAAAGCACTTACATCCAAAAATTTTCAAATGAGCAACATTAGGCTTTCTATCATTTAACAATTCATAGGGAGTTGATTTTATAATTGACCTAATGAGCATTCTATTCAAAACATAACAAGCAGTACTAACCGCATCAGCCCAAAAATATTTAGGAACATTAGATTCATTTAACATTGTTCTAGCAAGTTCCTCTAGTGACCTATTTTTCCTTTCAACTACACCATTTTGTTGGGGAGTCCTAGGAGCAGAAAAGTTATGTAATATTCCATTTTCTTCACAATAATTTTCAAACTTTTCATTTTGAAACTCACCACCATGGTCACTTCTTAAAACTTTAATTCTTAAGTCTTTCTCATATTGTATTTGTTTTGCAAACTTTCTAAAGACCTTAAAGGCTTCACTTTTCATAGTTAGGAAAAATGTCCAAGTATATCTAGAATAATCATAAACAATCACAAGACCATAATAATTTCCACCAAAGCTTTTTATCCTAGAAGGTCCAAATAAATCTAAATGTAATAATTCTAGGGATTTTGAAGTGGAAATAACATTCTTTGATTTAAATGATGATTTTACTTGTTTACCTTTTTGACATGCATTACACAATCTATCTTTTTCAAATTTTAACTTAGGCAAACCAATAACTAACTCTTTTGAAATCAATTTGTTCAAATGATGCATATTTATATGAGCCGCTCTCTTATGCCATAACCAAGGGTTTTCTTCCTTAGCAACTAAACATGCTATACTAGAATCATGTAAACAATCCAAATCAATCAAGTATATGTTATTATGCCTAATGCCTTTCAATGCTACATTTTCGGAATCTATCAAGTGTATGGTGTAAAATTTACTTTCAAATATTACCTTAAATCCTTTGTGACATAGTTGACTTATACTAAGGAGATTATGCTTTAGTCCATCAACAAGAAGCACATCCTTAATCTCCAAAGTGTTTGCACCACCAATATTTCCAATTCCAAGAATTTTCCCTTTGTTGTTGTCCCTATAAGTTACATATCCTTGTTCTTTAGCTTTGAAACTCACAAATTTCGTTTTGTCACCGGTCATATGCTTTGAGCATCCACTATCAAGATACCACATAGACTTCTTTGATTTGGAAGTTTCCTACAAAACAAGAACATAGTAAACTTAGGTCCCCATAACTTTTGGGTCCTTGGGGTTAGAGACACACAAATCATTTGACTATTGGAACCCAAATGTTTTTACCTTTAGGAACACCAAAATGTTTTATTTTACATTTATTTGAAGTGTGACCTTGTTTCATATAGTAAAAACATGCTTTAGATGTAGCTTTAGAATAAGATGCATTTCTAACAATAGATGCTCTAGTTCCTTTTTCTACCCATACTATTTTGTTTTTCCTTTTAGGCTTTTTCAAAGGAACTTGATGATTTACACTATTTTGAGCTAAAACAATTTTATCCTTCTTAAAATCACTTATCTCCTTTTCGGCTTTGTCTAGCAAATGGTTAAGAATATCTATGTCATATTCATACTCTTTACAAGATGCACATGCTAAGTTCTTATCATCATTCTCATCTAAACATACAATTTTTGTTTCTAAGGTTTCCTTTTCCTCTAAACATGTGATTTTCGTTTTTAATGAGTCAACCTCCTTTTCGGATCTACTTAAATTCTTTTTCACAACTTTATATTCATTTTTCAAGTCCTTAAAGGCACTAAACAATTCATTATATGCATTTCGCAGTTCATCATAGTTATTTTCATCATCACTTGAGGATGAGTCGGAATCACTTACCTCAAAGTCAGAAGAAATGATGTCATTTGCCAATAAGCAAATATTTGCTTCAACTTCCGCATTGCTTGACCCCAAACTTGAGTCATTATCATCGGTTCCTTCATAGGTTACTCTTAGTTTTTCCCACATCTCTTGAGCACTCTTACAAATGGATATTCTGTAAAACTCATCAAGGGTTAAAGCAGATGAAATTATATTCCTAGCCCTAACATCATATTGGGCTTTCCTATTTTCTTCATCCGACCATCTAGAAAATTGTTTTGGTACTTCTACTCCATTTTTCAAAATCTTTAGGAATAAAAGGACCGTTTAAAATAGTGTCCCAAACGCCTCTATCAACAGACTCTAAAAAGATTTGCATTCTTACTTTCCAGAAAGGATAATTTTGACCCGCAAAAAGTGGGGGTCTGTTGATAGACGCACCTTCGGCAAAAGTTTGATTTTTTCCGGCCATTTTCGAAAAGTTTGAATGACTATCAAAGCAAGCTCTCATACCACTTGTTAGAATCGTGCAGTGGAATGTTCGCGTGGATGGACAAAAAACCAAGAGGAGGGGTGAATTGGTTTCTTAACAAAAATTAGGTTTTAAAAATTTTCCCCAAATTTTACCGATTAAAATACTATGTAAACGTAAATAGAATAGAGATAGAGTCTTACATAGGAGATTTATACTGGTTCGGATCAAAAGACCCTACGTCCATTTGCTAATCACTCAAACAGAGGATTAACGCTCTCACTATAATCAAAGTTGTTACAAACAGATAACAATTGAAAATACAAAGTAAAGAAAACACGTCTCTTGAAACCCACAAGAGATGAAGAACAGCTTTCCCTAGAGACGGCAAAACACACAATCCACTAAGAACTCCACTTAGTGATTCTTATCGCTTCTAGCCCACACCAAGTTCCAAAAGCCCCTTTTTCCTCCAACAAACAGTTCTCTGGCACTCACAACACTTAACTTTTGTTTGAAAAAGGTTGTTCTATTTTCTGAGAGCCTTAGAGAACCTTGAGTAGAGAAATTAGGGTTTGGGAATTGGGATTTTCGGAACTAGAGAGTATTGGGATTAGGGTTTTCGAAAATAGGTTTAATTTGAAGTTGAAAATCAAAATCTGACTAAAATAATCGATTAAATGAAGTGTTAATCGATTATTTCAAAGCCAAAATCAACAGAACCCCAAAACTCTCTGTTTTAATCGATTAAAAGCCCTTTTAATCGATTAACAGGCCTGTTAATCGATTAACAGGTGTGTTAATCGATTATTACAGTGACCAGATACAGAAAATGGTTTTTCTCACTGTAATAATCGATTATCTGACCATTTAATCGATTAAAGCCAAGACAAACTGATAAATGTGAGTTTTTGAAGCTTCTAAAGTGTAGACTATGTACCGGCTATCTTAAACTCTAATATTACAGACTCAAACTAATCAAAACAGAGTTATTACACTATAAAACAAGTATTCAACTCTCTTAGTTCTTTGTTCTTGAATCATCATCAAAATCAACAAGCTTCAGGTCCATGTAAGTTCAACATCAAGTCCTTGTATGTTCAACAGAACTCAGCTGGAATTTGGCTGAGAACTGGATGTAGCCCTGTGGTTTAGGTAAACCAGTATAAATCTTGGTTATATCTTTCTAAATTTTTACTCTCTTTAATTGTGTCTCTGCCTTATATTGAATTGCTTGGTTTTCTTGATTCAAAAAGTAATCTGAAATCAAAATCTTTGAAATAGATAATTTGTATTACTAAAAGTGTGAAAAAATTTCGAAGATCAATTCACCTCCCCCCCTCTTGATCTTAGCCTCTTTTTCTAACAGAATGTACACCTCTTCTTGAAGTTCACCATGTAAGAACACGCTTTTGACATCGAGTTGGAATACTTCCCATTCATTTTGAGTTGCCACAGCTAGCTAAATTCTTACTATGTCAAGTCTAGCAACAAGAGCAAATACTTTTGTATAGTTGATTCCATATTTATGGGCATAGCTTTTGGCCACTAATTTGGCTTTATACTTCTCTATCTGACCATGTTCATTGAGTTTGGTTTTAAATTCCCATTTCACGCCTATGGGTGGAATACCGTTTGGAGGATCTACAAGTTCCCACGTGTTGTTCTTTTCAATTTCTTTCATCTTCGCATCCATCGCTTCTTTCCATTTCTTACTTGTGCAAGCTTCTTCAAAGGATTGGGGATCTTTAGAATCGGTTGCCATCATCATTGTGAGTAATCTCTCTTCTTCTATAAATAGATTGGTCTCGTAGTCAAACATCCATAATGGTTGTCTTCGATTCCGGATTGCCCTCCCTTTAGTTGGAGAATCAATAGGTGTTGAATCCTGTAATATCCTAATTCTCACTACCTCGGATTTGTTAAATTTTGACAAAATCTTTGTCAAAATTTTAATAATTAAATTATTAGGAATTGGGTAAAGAAACAGTAGAGTTTTATGTTTATTAGATTATTTATGATTTTTTTGGAATATTTAGAAAATACTCAAAATTGACCCGTTTTGCGGGTGTTAAGGTTCCAACATAAAACCAATTGGCAATATGTGGATTAGCCTAACATGTATTTAAACCATACCAAATGATATGAGGTAGACGATGTGGGACTTTCAACACACCCCTCCAACGAAGCCTGCCAGACCGTGCAAATGGTACTTTTGACCCAACTAAAGGGCAACTTTTGGCCCATGACAATAACCGGAAAGATGTTAGGCTTTGGCTCTAATACCATGTTAAGGTTCCAACATAAAACCAATTGGCAATATGTGGATTAGCCTAACATGTATTTAAACCATACCAAATGATATGAGGTAGGCGATGTGGGACTTTCAACAGTGGCAACTGGGCACCTAGAATAGTAATTATATGTTTTAAGGTAGAAATTGAAAGTAAGAGAAGTAATTAAATTAAGAATTTAATAATATCATAGAGATGAGGAGTGAATCATTTGGTTAGACCCTTATCATAAGATTTGAGGGTCATGAGTTTGATTCTTGAATGTGCATTGAAACAATTATAATTTTTCTATTATTTTATAATTGTTAGAAAATACTCATGTGTGTACATGAACGTTGAGTATGGACTTAACAATTTTAATTGTCACATTTAGAAATTATTGTTTTCTTGTATGCATTGAGTGTGGGTACATTAAAGGTTTATTATGTGTATGAGTTGACAAGAAACATATGATAGTTGGTATGGTTTGGAGTAATACTTGAATCTTAAGGGTTGTGGGTTAAAATCCTGACTAGAGTAAAAAGGAGAAAATAATGGATAAATATTTGTAATATAAACCGCTGAGCGCATAGGAATCCACTGAGCGGATTGTGGTTCGAAATCTCTCTGTTACTTGCGGCCTATAATCCGATGGGCTCACGGGAATCCGCTGAGCGTATTGTGGTTCGAAATCCCTCTACTCTTTGCGGCCTCAAATCCGCTGAGCGGAAATTTAGGTGAATTAGAAATTTGACTTTTAAAAAGGAGTGTCATTCTCTTTACAACCGTAGTTTCGTCATTTCTCTCTTTCTCTCAAAACTTTCCTTATCTTCAAGCTTGATTTTGAGGGGGAAATCTTGATTTTCTTGAGGAGCTCCAAGAGGTAAGTTTGTTTCTCTCAATCTCCTCTACATTTCTATCATTTTATTTTTCAAAACGGTGCATTTTCTATTTTCTCCTCACTTGGCTAAGTTTGAATGGGTGTAGGAAGAGTGTTATTGTAGATTTTACACCTAAGATACTAGAATAATGCTTAAAATTGAGGATTAGAAGTGGTTAAGCTAATATCTTTAAGAACCCTAATTCGTAGGTACTGTTCATTGAATTTCTGGGACTTGTGTGAACTGAATTAGAAATTAGTATCTTTATGAAAGTTGTAGCTTTTTAAGTTGTCGAAATTTAGAAACTAGTTTCACATTAAACGGATATTTGTAACTCAAGTTATGCCCATTTTACTGTCAAGAGTTCTAGCTGTGACGTTAAGAGGTAGCGTTGTTTCAACAGCATCGGTTTTTGAATTACTGGGATTGATATGTGTGAAGTTAAGACTTGATTCCTTGTAGGAAATTATATTCCCGAAATTTATAAATTGGTTTTATATCAATAGCTTATGTGTAGCATGAGTTATACTCAAAATTACCAAGGCATGTTCAAAGTGTTATTGTAGTTGAGCCCAGTTGGAAAGAACCACTGAAAACTAAAAACTGCATCTATTCTATAGGGTATTTGAATTTATTTCCTTCATCAATATTGTAGGTAATTAAGTTATTGAAATTTTGGATCAAATCTCATGCCAAAACAGTTTATATAACTCTAGAAAATTTCGAAATACTGAACCTTGTCCATGTTTGCTATTAGGATTCTTCCTACTCTAAGTGTATACAAAATAGGATAATTTTCTAAGATAATTGTAAGTTGAATGTGAGCTTAAAATATTATTAGAAATGGATTAACAACACAAAGTGAATTTAAATTCTCATGAGATAGAAACATAGAAATATAAAATTCTAACTAGTATTTTATTACGTATATAGATTTTGCTGAAACACAACATCAAGCTTTGAAAGGAATAAGTGTGGACATATCAAGTAAGGAGTGGACTATATAGTAAGGATTACATCATAAACTTGTTTGACCTTATTTGTTGAAGTTGTCTAAATTTGTTATGATTGATAATTTTGATTTCATTATATGCTTGGTTGTGAAAGTGATAATGAATTGTTTACGTGTATGATGGTATAAAATACATGTTTGATACTCTATTATGATATGTATTGTCTCTGAGTGAGCATTTATATGCATGGTGGTTTTTCATGAGAAAGTTCATTGAAAATTAAATTGAAAAAAAAATTGGATGATGGGTTGTGAATTCTTTTTGAACTGTATTCGAAGTTTTTTGCTTGTAACAGGTGATTGAAAATTTTTGGGAAGTCCGTATTACAGGGGAAACTCTGCCAAAATTTTTGGGAAAAATGTGAATTTCTAAAAAAAAACTACTTAGGGACTCATACATTACTCATATGAAAATGGTGATTTGTGAAATCTGAGGAATTAGATAGGGTAGTGGTTCACTACAAGAAATATTAAAATTACCGACAGTCAAAATCCTTCAGTAATAATTTTATTATAGAAACCCCTCCCCTTTATATTCTTATTATTTATTATTAATTATTTCTTCATATTATATTTTTATAGCTTTGAATTATTATTAGATTAATGAATATTGTCATTGGCAGGATTCGAAGCCACTACCTTAGAGTTAGAGATCGATATTCCAACCACTAATCTACTAGAATTTTTTTATTATAATTTACAAATAAATTATATTTATATACAAATAAATTATATTTATATACAAATATACAAATATACAAATATATTTATATATACATATATATTTATATATATTTTATATATATTTATATATATTTATATATATTTATATATATTTATATATATTTATATATATTTATATATATTTATATATATATTTATATATATTTATATATATTTATATATATTTATATATATATTTATATATTTATATATTTATATATTTATATATTTATATATTTATATATTTATATATTTATATATTTATATATTTATATATTTATATATTTATATATTTATATATTTATATATTTATATATTTATATATTTATATATTTATATATTTATATATTTATATTTTTATATATTTATATATTTATATATTTATATATAATTAAATATTTATTTTTTTAAATTATTTAATTTAATAAATTATTATAAATTAATCTAATTATGATTAAATTAAATTATTAAATAAAAAATATTTTATTTTTAATTAGGTGAAAAATAAAATATTTTAAGTAATTGTTATATAATTTTACCGACGAATATATCCGTCGGTAACTAATTTTTAATTTAAAAATATCCGATCGGTAAATAATTGTTAATTTACAGATAAATTTACCAACAGATATATCCGTCGGTAATTAATTGTTAATTTATCGACGAATTTACTGACGGATATATCGGTTGGTAAATTCATCTATAAATTACCGACAGATTTATCGACGGATATATCCTTCGGTAACTAATTATTATTTTACCAAAGGATATATCCGTTGGTAACATCAAATTCCACAAATATTTTATATTCGTCGGTAATGATTATTTTTTGATGGCTACAAATCCGTCAGTAAAAATCCGTCAGAAATACGCGATTTTCTTATAATGGTTGGAGGCCCCAAAAGACCCAGGCTCGCTACCTGTTGTCGGGGATCCCACTGTACAAACTATCCTGTACCTGATTGTGCTCTTACCGTATATCAATGGTCAATGAGCTACTGGTTTATATTTGAGCATGGGCCTCAACAATCCCATGGGTGTATTTTCCATGCCTAGTAGTGTCAACTCCTAGCTACCCCAGTACTGATTTGAGAAATGATTCGGGCCCGCATGCATACACATTTTACAAAACATATTAGGATCATGCATCATTAACATCAATCATTTGGAATTTGATTGACTTGTGAATGTTTATGATGTTGATTTTAAAATGATGTATGAACTGTTGCTCACCCTCTTGTCTTTCTGTTTTCTTTATTTCCTTTGTACTTGTGGTACTCGTTAGACCTGATCGGTCATTGTTTGAAGAGAGGGGAGATGGCACAGATTCCACACCTGATGAATATGACACTCATACTCATTAGCTGGGAGCCACAATGATGGCAACATGTATTGGGATAAACATATCCAAACTTTTACAGACAGTCTTTTGTAGTATATAGACCTACATGGTACTGGGTAGTAGTCACTCTTTTGTGTAGTTAGCTGCTCTGTAGGAAGTATCCCCAATGTTGCCCTTAATATTTTGAAGGACTGTACTAGTATTTTATCTATATGTAATTATGAATGTTTACTTTTAGTACTTTTTAAAATGATGAAATGCAGGAATGGGTTATTGAAAATTTATATATTAATATTACGTACGAGGGAAAAATTATTATTGGTTTTTTAAAAAAAAAATTCTGCTAAAAAATTATTAATTCTTTTGATTGAGGGTTTACAAGGTAGGGTGTTACAAATCCGAAGTTGGCTCGAGTGTTTCGGAATGATCATAATTGGTTGTTATTCGTTGAGGTGCAGATTCTGTAGTTTCAATTTCTTCGACGTCTTTGTTTTCCCAATCAAGAGCAACCTCCATCTTCATTCACGTCCCAATTCCAACCTTTGTCTTCTTCAAACACCACATCTCTGCTTACAATGACTTTCTTTATAATAGGATCAAAGATTTTGTAAGCTTTTGTCTCATCACTTACACCCAAGAGAACACATTATTGGCTCTTTGCATCTGGTTTGCTTCTCTTTTGATTCAGAATATGAATATGTGCAACACATCCAAATATTCGGAAGTAATCAACATGTGGCTTTACTCCACTCCACACCTCTTCTGGGTTCCTTGATCTACTATAGAGGTTGGACTTTGATTTTGGACATGAACACACCACCGCACTGCCCCTGCCCAGAAGGTTTTTGGCATTTTCTTGTCATGAAGCACTACTCTTACTACATTCATAATGGTGCGATTCTTACGCTCTGCAACTCCATTCTATTGAGAGGTGTAGGAAACTATCAATTGCATAGTGGTACCATGATAATTATGTTGAACATTCAAGGACTTGATGTTGCAAATAATGATCATGAAGAATGTTGATTTTGATGATGATCCAAGAGCTTAAAGACTTAGAGTATTGAAGATTGAAGATTGATGATTTCTGTATTGTAATAACTCTGTTTTAGTTTGATTGAGTCTGTAATTATAGAATCTAAGATAGCCGGTACATAGTCTGTAACTTAGAAGCTTCAAAAAGCTCAAATTTATCATTCAGGCTCGGCTTTAATCGATTATATAGGTAAATAATCGATTAAAACAGTGAGAAAACCACTTTCTATACAAAGTCACTGTTTTAATCGATTAAACAGCAAAATAATCGATTATTTCGTACCGTTCCGTACAGATAATCGATTATTTCACCAAATAATCGATTAATCCAGAGAGGTTTGGGTTCTGACGTATTTGGCTCGCTTTTAATCGATTATCACTCCAAATAATCGATTATTTCGATCTGTTTTTCATTTTAAATTTCAAATTAACCCTATTTTCGAAAACCCAATTACCAAGAACCCTAGTTTCGAAATCCCCAATTCCTAAACCCTAATTTCCCTACTTAAACTCTCCTTTGGCACTCGGAAATACAGAACAACTCTTTCCATACAAAAGTTAAGTGTCGTGAGTGCCGGAGAACCGTTTGTTGCAAGGAAAGGGGGCTTTTGGAACCTGGTGTGGGCTAGAAGCGATAAGAATCACTAAGTGGAGTTCTTGGTGGATTGTGTGTCTGTGCCGTCTCCGGGGAAAGCTGTTCTTCATCTCTTGTGGATTTCAAGAGAGGTGTTGTCTTTACTTTATCTCTTTCATTTGTAATTTGTTTTGTAACAATTTGTTCTTAGTGACAGCGTTAATCCTCTTTTGAGTGATTAGCAATCGGACGTAGGGTCTTTTGATCCGAACCAGTATAAACCTACTGTGTAATCTTCTCTACTCTTCTCTATTTACATTTACACAGTTTTTTAATCGGTAAAATTTGGGGAAAATTTTGAAAACCTAATTTTTATTAAGAAACCAATTCACCCCCCCTCTTGGTTTTTGTCCGACCACGCGAACATTCCGCTGCGCGATTCTAACAAGTGGTATCAGAGCTTGCTTTGATAGTCATTCAAACTTTTCGAAAATGGCCGGACAAAATCAAACTTTTGCCGAAGGTGCGCCTATCAACAGACCCCCACTTTTTGCGGGTCAAAATTATCCTTTTTGGAAAGTACGTATGCAAATATTTTTAGAGTCTGTTGATAGAGGCGTTTGGGACGCAATTTTAAACGGTCCATTTGTTCCTAAAACTACTGAGAACGGTGTTGACGTTCTTAAACCTTTTTCTAGATGGACTGTAGAAGAAAGTCGAAAAGCACAATTTGATGTTAGGGCTAGAAACATTATTTCATCTGCTCTAACCCTTGATGAGTTTTATAGAATTTCAGTTTGTAAAAGTGCACAGGAAATGTGGGAAATGCTAAGGGTGACCCACGAAGGAACTGACGACGTCAAAAGAGTGCGTAAAAACTCCCTAATCCAAGAATACGAGATGTTCCGGATGCAACCCGGCGAAACGATTTTCGACGTTCAAAAGCGTTTCACTCATATTGTGAATCATCTCACCGGATTAGGTAAAGTATTTGACGTTGATGAATTAAATGTTAAAATTTTGAAATCTTTGGATAGGAAATGGCAACCTAAGGTGACGGCCATCTCGGAGTCACAAAATCTTGCCACTATGTCTATGGCGGCGTTATTTGGAAAGCTTAGAGAGCATGAACTTGACCTTGGAAGACTAAATGAGGAAGAGGGTCAATATCAAAAGAAGAACCTAGCTTTCAAGACCGAGATTTCAAAAAGCAAAAATAAGAAAGAAGAAGAAGAAGACTCCGAAATTGATGAAGAAGAGATGAGTCTTTTTATAAAGAAGTTCATCAAGATGATGAAAGCAAAAGGAAGACATCCTTTCAAAGGTAAGGGAAAGGTAAAAGAAAATTCTTCCGTTAATATAAAATGCTTTGGTTGTGGTGAAGCAGGGCATATAAAGACCGAATGCCCAAACAAGAAAAATGATGAACACAAGGGCAAAAAGCAATTCAAGAAGAAAGCATATATTGCTTGGGATGACAGTGATTCAAATTCAGAATCAAGCGACTCGGAAATAGAAGCAAACAATTGCTTAATGGCAAATGACAAAATTTCTTCGGATTTTGAGGTTAGTGATTCCGATTCATCCTCTAGTGAAGAAAATGACCATGATGAATTGCAAAATGCTTATAATGAGTTATTTACTGCATTTATGGATATGAAAAACGAATTTAAAGTTGTAAAGAAAAATCTAAGAAGATCCGAAAAGGAAAATGAGTCCTTAAAATTGAAAATTGCATGTTTAGAAGAAAAGGAGGTAGCTAATACCAAAATTGTATGCTTAGATGAGAATAAGGACTTAGCTTGTGCAAATTGTAAAGAGCATGAATATGACATAGATATTCTTAACCATTTGCTAGACAAAGCGGAAAAAGAAATTGATGATCTTAAGAAGCATGAAATGGTAATTGCTCAAAATAATGTAAATCAAAGAGTTCCTTTGAAAAAGAGTAAAACTAAAAAGAAAAGAGTATGCGTAGAAAAAGGAACTAGAGCATCTATAATTAGAAATGCATCATTTTCAAATGTTACATCTAAAGCATGTTTCTATTGTATGAAACAAGGTCACACTTCAAATAAGTGTAAAATTAAACATTTTGGTGTACCTAAAGGTAAATATATTTGGGTTCCTATAGTTAAATGAACTATTTGTATCTTGTATTTATTCAAAGAAAATGGATCATTTAGTATGTTTTAAACATAATGCTTAGGTAAAAACATTTTATCTTTTCTATTGCATGAAGGTTCTTCACTTAAAGATCTTTGCGAAATGCCTCTAAAATCGTTTTAATCAACTAAAAACAAAGTATTTTTACAAAAGCTTTCTTAAACATGTTTTTAACTGATATAGTTTTGAAAGAACCAATTAAAATCACTTAGAGTGTTCAAAGAAATGTTTTTACAGTATTTTAATCGATACAACTTAATTTTAATCGATTAAAACCATTTAGAACTCATTGTGATTGATCAGATTTTTATTATGAGCGGTCAGAATCTTTTAAATCGATTAAAAACATGTTTCAATCGATTAAAATCACTTAAAGGGTCAGGATGATCGATCAGAATGCAATTATAAGCGATCAGAATTTTTTTTTCAATCGATTAAAACACGTTTCAATCGATTAAAATCACTTAAAGGGTCAGGATGATCGATCAGAATGCAATTATGACCGATCAGAATCAGTTATGATCGATCAGAATTTAGTTATGACCGATCAGAACTCTTTTAATCGATTAAATCTCATTTCAATCGATTAAAACAACTTAAAATTTTTTTTTCCAACATTTTAATCGATTAAAACTTATTTTTATCAGTTAAAATAACTTGAAAAATTTTATGAGAAAGTTTTGCAGTATTTAAATAGATTGTTATGTCTCTAACCCCAAGGACCCAAAAGTTGTGGGGACCTAAGTTTACTATGTTCTTGTTTTGTAGGAAACTTCCAAATCAAAGAAGTCTATGTGGTATCTTGATAGTGGATGCTCAAAACATATGACTGGAGATAAAACGAAATTTGTAAGTTTCAAAGCCAAAGAACAAGGATATGTGACTTATGGGGATAACAACAAAGGAAAGATTCTCGGAATTGGAAACATAGGAGGTGCAAACACATTGGAAATTAAGGATGTGCTTCTTGTTGATGGATTAAAGCATAACCTTCTTAGCATAAGCCAATTGTGTGACAAAGGATTCAAGGTAACTTTTGAAAGCAAATTTTGCACCATACATTTAGTAAATTCCGAAAGAGTAGAATTAAAAGGCATTAGGCATAACAACATATATTTGATTGATTTGGATTGTTTACATGAGTCTAGTATAACATGTTTAGTTGCTAAGGAAGAGAACCCTTGGTTATGGCATAAAAGAGCGGCTCATATAAATATGCATCACTTGAATAAATTGATATCAAAAGACTTAGTTATTGGATTGCCTAAGTTAAAATTTGAAAAAGATAGATTGTGTGATGCATGCCAAAAAGGTAAACAAGTAAAATCATCTTTTAAATCAAAGAATGTGATTTCCACTTCAAAACCCCTAGAATTATAACATTTAGATTTATTTGGACCTTCTAGGATAAAAAGCTTTGGTGGAAATTATTATGGACTTGTAATTGTTGATGATTACTCTAGATATACTTGGACATTTTTCTTAACTACGAAAAGTGAAGCTTTTAAGGTCTTTAGAAAATTTACAAAACAAATACAAAATGAGAAAGACCTAAGAATTAAAGTTTTAAGAAGTGACCATGGTGGTGAGTTTCAAAATGAAAAGTTTGAGAATTATTGTGAGGAAAATGGTATATTACATAACTTTTCTGCTCCTAGGACTCCCCAACAAAATGGTGTAGTTGAGAGGAAAAATAGGTCATTAGAGGAACTTGCAAGAACTATGTTAAATGAATCTAATGTTCCTAAATATTTTTGGGCTGATGCGGTTAGCACTGCATGCTATGTTTTAAATAGAATGCTCATTAGGTCAATTATAAAATCAACTCCATATGAATTGTTTAATGGTAGAAAACCTAATGTTGCTCATTTAAAGATTTTTGGATGTAAATGTTTTGTACTAAATAATGGAAAGGACAATCTAGGAAAATTTGATTCAAAAGCCGATGAGGGCATTTTTCTAGGTTATTCTTTAACTAGCAAGGCATATAGAGTGTTTAATAGGAGAACCTTGAATATGGAAGAATCTATACATGTTACCTTTGATGAGATTGTAGACCTTGGGGGAAATCCTCTTGAGTCAAATAAAAGACTTGCAGGTGATGATGAATATATAAGAGAGGCCCTTGATGAATTATACTTGGAAGATAATGTGCCTTCTCAAACTCCTCAATTAGCAAAAGAATGGCAATCACCTAGAGGACTCTCAATGGACAATATCATAGGTGACATCTCAAAAGGGGTAAGAACTAGAAATATGAATAATTTCTGTATGTCCGTTGCTTTTGTGTCACAGATTGAACCTAAAAACATTGAGGAAGCACTTAAAGATGATCAATGGTGCATAGCCATGCAAGAAGAACTTAACCAATTTGAAAGGAATCAAGTCTGGGAACTAATCCCAAGAGAAGAGTCACATCAAGTTATTGGAACTAAATGGGTATTCAGAAATAAGCTTGATGAAGATGGTAATATAACAAAGAATAAAGCCAGATTTGTTGCAAAAGGCTATTGTCGGGAGGAAGGTATAGATTATGATGAAACTTATGCTCCTGTGGCCAGGTTAGAGGCTATACGCCTACTTCTTGCTTATGCATCTATGATGAAATTTAAATTATATCAAATGGATGTTAAGAGTGCATTTTTAAATGGTTTTATTAAAGAAGAAGTGTATGTAGAGCAACCCCCTGGATTTGAAGATTTTAATAATCCTAATCATATTTTCAAATTGAAGAAAGCATTATATGGGTTGAAACAAGCTCCTAGATCTTGGTATGAAAGATTAAGTAGTTTCCTATCTGCAAATGATTTTTCAAGAGGAAAAATTGATTCTACACTATTTATTAAGAAAGTTAAAGAACATATCTTATTGGTCCAGGTATATGTTGATGATATTATTTTTGGATCAACTGATAATTCTTTGTGTGTAGAATTTGCTAAGATTATGCAGGGAGAGTTTGAAATGCCTATGATGGGAGAATTAACATTCTTCCTTGGACTTCAAATCAAGCAACTTAAAGATGGCACTTTCATCTCTCAAACTAAATACTGCAAAGAGATTCTCAAAAAGTTTGGTATGGACACCTCAAAGGAAGCTAACACACCCATGGGAACTTCATGCTATTTAGACAAGGATGAATCAGGTTTGGAAGTTAATCAAACTATGTATAGAGGTATGATAGGATCACTGTTATACTTAACTGCAAGTAGACATGATATTATGCATTCTGTCTGTGTGTGTGCTAGATTTCAGGCTTGTCCTAAAGAATCTCATCTAATTGCAGTAAAACATATTTTAAAATATTTAAAAGGAACTACTGATTTTGGTTTGTGGTATCCGTCTGATGCTTGTATTAGTTTATTAGGATATTTTGATGCTGATTATGGTGGATGTAAAATTGATAGGAAAAGCACTAGTGGGACATGTCATTTGTTAGGTTCATCCTTAATATCATGGCATTCTAAGAAACAAGCATGTGTAGCTTTATCTACCACTGAAGCTGAATATATTGCAGCTGGTAGTTGTTGTGCTCAAATTCTGTGGATGACTCAACAATTAGAGGATTATAGCATATATTTAAATGACATTCCATTAATGTGTGATAATACAAGTGCAATTAATCTAACTAAGAATCCAGTAATGCACTCTAGGACCAAACATATTGAGATTAGACATCACTTTTTAAGAGATCATATCAGCAAAGGAAACTGTAAGATAGAGTATTAGACACTAAACGTCAATTAGCAGATATATTTACTAAGCCTCTACCCAAGGATAGATTCTATGATCTAAGAAGAGACTTAGGGATATTAGAAATAGCTTAAATTCTGCTTAATTTGACTGTTTTTGGATGATTGTTATGTTAAAATTTGTGGTGTAGGATATTCATAGGTTAAAATGTGTAAAAACCTTAAAAACTTGATATAGCCTCTGGAATAATCGATTACTGGATGTGATAATCGATTATTTTCCCTCAACGTCCAAAACAGGGTATTCTCCTCGGAATAATCGATTATTTCGTGAAATAATCGATTAAATGCCTCGGATAATCGATTATTTGCTAGAAATAATCGATTAAAGTCGTTCGATATAGAGATAATCGATGTATTTTCTTTTGTTATTGTCTTGATGTTGTAATGGATGAATGATTATGAAATAAAATATGATGTTTCTTTCATGCTATGATTGAGGGGGAGCTTTCTCTAAATTATGCATATTTTGAGGGGGAGCTCTTATGATTGATGTTGCAGGGTTCTTTTTTATTATAATCAAAATAGGGGGAGAAAAATTTAAAGCCTATGATTCAATTTTAAATTTTATCTGGTATGTT
This sequence comes from Sphenostylis stenocarpa, assembly GCA_963425845.1. Taxonomy (NCBI): domain Eukaryota; kingdom Viridiplantae; phylum Streptophyta; class Magnoliopsida; order Fabales; family Fabaceae; genus Sphenostylis; species Sphenostylis stenocarpa. The sequence goes on along the minus strand of OY731403.1, from coordinate 80,261,830 downwards.
TAATGTGGTTGTTAGTATGACGAGATAAAACAAGTTATTACAAGGGCTTTAAAAGATAATTTTGATCATCATCAAAAAGGGGGAGATTGTTGAACATTCAAGGACTTGATGTTGCAAATAATGATCATGAAGAATGTTGATTTTGATGATGATCCAAGAGCTTAAAGACTTAGAGTATTGAAGATTGAAGATTGATGATTTCGTATTGTAATAACTCTGTTTTAGTTTGATTGAGTCCGTAATTATAGAATCTAAGATAGCCGGTACATAGTCTGTAACTTAGAAGCTTCAAAAAGCTCAAATTTATCATTCAGGCTCGACTTTAATCGATTATATATGTAAATAATCGATTAAAACAGTGAGAAAACCACTTTCTATACAAAGTCACTGTTTTAATCGATTAAACAGCAAAATAATCGATTATTTCGTACCGTTCCGTACAGATAATCGATTATTTCACCAAATAATCGATTAATCCAGAGAGGTTTGGGTTCTGACGTATTTGGCTCTGTTTTAATCGATTATCACTCCAAATAATCGATTATTTCAGTCTGTTTTTCATTTTAAATTTCAAATTAACCCTATTTTCGAAAACCCAATTACCAAGAACCCTAGTTTCGAAATCTCCAATTCCTAAACCCTAATTTCCCTACTTAAACTCTCCTTTGGCACTCAGAAATACAGAACAACTCTTTCCATACAAAAGTTAAGTGCTGTGAGTGCCAGAGAACTGTTTGTTGCAAGGAAAGGGGGCTTTTGGAACCTGGTGTGGGCTAGAAGCGATAAGAATCACTAAGTGGAGTTCTTAGTGGATTGTGTGTTGTGCCGTCTCTGGGGAAAGCTGTTCTTCATCTCTTGTGGATTTCAAGAGAGGTGTTGTCTTTACTTTATCTCTTTCATTTGTAATTTGTTTTGTAACAATTTGTTCTTAGTGACAGCGTTAATCCTCTTTTGAGTGATTAGCAACTGGACGTAGGGTCTTTTGATCCGAACCAGTATAAACCTACTGTGTAATCTTCTCTACTCTTCTCTATTTACATTTACACAGTTTTTTAATCGGTAAAATTTGGGGAAAATTTTGAAAACCTAATTTTTATTAAGAAACCAATTCACCCTCCCTATTGGTTTTTGTCCGACCACGTGAACATTCCGCTGCGCGATTCTAACAAATTACAGAAGTCTAAAAACTCTTTGGAATTGAATTCGCCACCTCTGTCAGTACTCAAACAAGCAATGTGTGAGCCAGCTTCCTTTTCAACTCATGCTTTGAAGCTTTTAAATGCATTGAACATTTCTTATTTTGCATGCAAAAAATAGATCCAAGTTTTACGGGTATAATCATCAATAAAACTTGGAAAGTACCTTTTACTACTATATGAAGCCGATGAAATGGGACCACATACATCAGCATGAATTGATTTGAGTTTCATTAATGCTCTCCATGAACTTTGCTTCAATATGACATCTCTATGTTGTTTTCCTACGAGGCAGGTGGTGCACAAAACCTTGAGAGTTTTCAGAGAGGGTAGACCAATTACCATTTGCTTATTTGCAAGTATACTGAGTCCCTTAAAATTGAGATGTCCAAAATGTCTATGCCATAACTGAGTTACCTTGTCTGAGACGTCTTCTGCTTGGAAGCACTAAGGATGTTGAAGAATCATTGAGGCTAACACATAGAACATTCTATTTCCTCTCATATTAGCGCAAATGATCAATCCTTTATCTGGATGAAATATCTTACATGTATCATCTTGGATTAAAATAGCTAAACCTTTCTCTTGAAGTTGTCCCTGGCTTAAGAGATTGGTCTTAAGCTCTGGAACATAGTAAACCTTAGATATAACATGTGAAACACCATTGATTTGGACTTGAATACTTCCTTTGGAAACAACCTTCAGTGTTGTATCGTTTCCAAGTTTAATAGTCTTATTGAGCCTTTCTATGAACCACTATTTATTTCCGGTCATATGCTTCCTCAAATGTTGCATAAGTCTGTTTCTCTACTCTAGGACATTCGTATTGAAAATGGCCTAGCTTGTGACATTGAAAACATTCAATAAGTGTTAGGATCGAGCGCTTACCACTAGGCCAAAAGCTATAGCCTTTAGTCATAGCGCAACTCTTTTTACTTTAATAGCCCAAGCGCCACGATTCGATTGTGACTCGGCCCACCTGGCCTTCGCCACGGGACAATTGATGCTACCTACAACAATCTCCCCCTCAGCAATTGTCCTACAAGGTATCCCACTCTTGGATTGTGACTCGGCCCACTCGGCCTTCGCCACGAGACAATTGTGCAACCCGCAACAATCTCCCCCTCAACAATTGTCTACCAGGAATCGAACTCGTGACCTTGGCTCTGATACCAATTGTTAGAATCAAGCGCTTACCACTAGGCCAAAAGATATAGCCTTTAGTCATAGCGCAACTCTTTTTACTTTAATAGCCCAAGCGCCACGATTCGATTGTGACTCGGCCCACCTGGCCTTCGCCACGGGACAATTGATGCTACCTGCAACAATAAGCTCTTTATTGAATGGTTGTCTACCACATCCTCTTCCCCTTCCATGACCATGACTCACTCCCCATCGATCTTCATGAGTGACTTTCAACACTCATTCATCAGGTTGAAAACTCTACATTCTCTACTCATGAACGATCAAGCTACCATGAAGTTCATCGAGACGTAGGGTACTCAAGTCGTCGGACTCCTCGATTGGGCACACCACATAGTTGAAATTTGGAGTGAGAGATCTAAGTATCTTGCTAACCACTATACTTGAATCCAATAATTCACCATTTGTTTTCATTTTTTTAACTACACTGAGAGTGCATCCCAGATAACTGTCAATATTCTCGCATCTTTCATGGTCAACAATTCAAACTCTCGCCGCAGTGCTTGGAGTTGAGCACGTTTGACTCTTGTTGACCCTTGGTACTTCTGTTGCATGGACCTCCATATCGCCTGTGATGTGCTTTTGTCTAGTATTGTTTCAAGAATCTCTCGATTAATGGCCTAAAACAGGTAGTTTTTTACTTTCAAATCCTTTAGACTTGTTTCAACAATTCTTCCTCTCTGCCTCAGTGGGTGTGGCGCCAAGCATTGGTATGTCATCTTCTACTAGTTGTCACAATTCCTTTATGTGTAAAAATTTTCCATGGTCATGGACCAGAAATCATAGTGGCCATCAAACCTTGGGATAGCCGGTTGAACAACTTTTCTGATGTAGACATCTTTGCTTTCACACTTTGTACCAAATTTTTCTTCACACTAAATCTGGATATTTCTTCTCCTCACACTGAATTTGGATATTTCTTCTCCTCAGACGCGACTCACTCACTCACACACTATAGCAGGCCCCTTACGGAGCTCTGATACCAATTGTTGAAACTCAAAGTATGTACATAAATATCACACAAAAATGTATATAAGAGTCTATGTTATTCAGGTGCAAAGAATGGCTTTTTATAATTAGCCTTATAGACGGGCAGAAACACATTACCAGAAATAGCACACTAGTGGCACTAAAATAGGAACAAATAAAGTAACTAACTAAATACCCCCTATAGACTAGAAGCATTTATTGACACGAAAAATAAAAAATAAAGTCACCTTCTTTGAAAGATCTCAATTTGACTTTCGTTATCTCCTTATTGCTATAACCTTAGTGCTATAATCTTGACTCTCGCTTAAGTGAAAATACGTTAAAGCTCACAGAAATTCACTCGTTCAAGCCTAGCTTGAGCGAAAATTGGTATTTTTCGCTTGAGCGAATGTGTCACTTGAGCGAATGATGCGTTTCCCAAATTTATTTTATATCATTATATAAATAAATTATAAATATTATATTCTGTCATTAAATTACAAACCCATATAAAGAGACTCGCTCACAAATTTGGCATCAAATTTTGAAAACTCACTCGACACACACTTTCACCTTCGAGTGTGCCCTCACATCCAATATATAAATATATAATTATTTAAATATATCAAAATATATAAATATATTTGTATTTATATATTTACACTGATATATATTTATTTGTATATAAATATAATTTATTTGTAAGTTACTATAAAAAAATTCGAGTAGTTTAGTGGTTGGAGTATCGACCTCCAACACTAAGGTACTCGGGTTCGAATCCTGTCGCTGACAAAAAAATAATTTGGTAATGCTTTTAACATTAAAAAAATATGATAAATAATAAAAATATAATATAAAAGAGAGAGGGACCTAATAAAAATATAATATAAAAGAGAGGGGAGATTTCTAGATAAATAGAGGGGTTGGAAATAAATAAAAAAATTTGATTTGAAAAATAAGACTTTCAACGTCGCCTGATACAACGTCGGTTCTGGAACCGACGTTGAAGGTCTTCCAGAACCGACGTTGAAGGCCTTATTTGTAGTAGTGTTAATGCATTCTTCATTTGATGTTGTGTTGGTTAAATTTCTTCTCAGTGTTGGCTCTCTAACTTGGACAGAATAACTATAGAGTTACTACATAAACTAGACAGTAGGGAATTTCTTGCATTGTGGATTGAAGAAGGCATCTATATGCCCATAATGTTTCAAGTAGCTCCTTTGTCCAATTTCCATCTTCCTCTCCCAATATTTTCTTTAACTTTGTTAGGTTAATTTTGTTGGATGCTTCCATCTAGCCATTTGTTTGAAGATGTTAAATAGAGTTGGTGGTATGTTAGACACTGAAAATTTTATAGAATTATGTTAATCCTTTATTAGTAAATTGTTTTTCATTATAGATGATGATCATGTCAGGTATATCGAAATGACATATAATGTTTTTCCACGCAAACTTTTGAACTTGTTAATGTTAGGATCGAGCGCTTACAAGTTTGAACGTGAACGTGATAGTAGCCAAAGGCTAGGCCTCTATCAAGTTTGTAAAGTAGTTAGCGACTTCAAGAATTTATATGCATTGGTCATTAGTTGGGTGAAAGAGCCTATAATGTGCATTCCCCAAATGGAAAAGGGTTAAGTTGAAGTGATGCTATTCAAATATGAACAATCTTCCCGAATGGTTGCCCAAAATGAGCATGTTAGAAGTACTCTAGCCACCATTGGTCTTCCTCCGAAGTGAAGTGTGCATATGTCGTTTTACAATAGTTTAAAATATATTTAGTCTATCGGGGAGAGAGACACTTTTGCATGGATGCGGCAAAACCTTAATCCCATTAATTTCCATACTTAAAATGCTATATTAACACTTTAGGAACAGAGAAAACAAAAAGATTTATGCATCAATTTCACCCAATATATATTTTAATAAATTTTTTGTATTTTCCTCTTTGGATTCTCTCTCCTCCTTTACTCATTTTGTCTTTTCATCTTCTTACATTTGTGTGAATGGAGAGTGCATTCATCGACGGTTAAACAGTTTCATTCAATCTCCAAATTGAAGATCATATGAATTATTGAATAGAGTTATGCATCGATTGATTCACATGCTCCAAGTTTGTTCATCCTTTCTCTACCTCTTAGAATTGCATGTGATGATTATGATTTGGTTTGTTATATTTTAGAATTTAAATTAAGTTTCGATTGAAGTTTGATTTGATAATCAATTGTAAATTAGACTAATAGATCATTTGATTTACTTTATGTAAATTGTTCAAATTCGAATTGATATGTTTCATTAGGCACAATAATGTTTCAATTCATATGCATTTAGATTTGTATATTGATATTTTAATTTCATTTATTCAAGCAATTTAATTTCTTGCATTTAGAAGTCTATATTTTTGCATTTTAATTCAATATTTGTTCCTTGTGTTTACATTTCAATTACATTTTTATTTTAATTATTGTGTTATAGAATTTTAATTCTTGCGTTTTAATTCTTATGTTCTTTTTCTTTATAATTTAATTTTCTCTTTTTAATTTTTGAATTGTATTTAAATTTCATTACTTTTGGTTTAAATCCAAAAACCCCTCAAGACCCAACATCCCCCCATTTACATGAGTATAGGAAAAATCTAAGAAATAGTAACATGAGAATACAAGAAAATAAATACAATTGATACGTATCCTTGAGAATCAACCTAAGTTATCCTCTATATTGCAAAATTTTGGAAAACTTAAAATATTTTGAACTAAATATGACAATGGGTATTAGTAGCTATGAAGTCTCACTTTTATCTATTGATGGCCATGTTAACGCTTGTTGAATTACTGTCTTATGAACCTCTTTCTTCTTTGTACTTGTGAGCTTGAAGAAGAGGTCAACACGTGCATTGTCTTCTTAAGGGATATGCAAAACTTTGTTATCTAAGAATCTGGTCAACTATACCCAACAACTCGATGATAATATTTCAGTAACAAAGGATCTTTTACTGGGAAGTCCTCAAATAGGTGGCCAACTATAAGCTGAGAATTCGTTTTACGCTACATTTTTGCCTATCTCTTTTGTGAGTGATAATCCAGTAATTAGTACTTCATATTCTGCTTTATTATTGGACCTTTTAAAATTAAACTACAAGGATTGTTCAATCAATACATTCTTAAGCTCTTGCAAGACTATTCTATCTCCTCCATCTTTTTGGTTGGACGATTCGTCCACATGCAATGTTCACCGGTGCTCTTCTATTTGTATCTCTAGCTTGAGTTCATTAATAAAGTCAACTAGACATTAGAGTTTAATTGACCCTCTTGGCTCGAATTTTATGTTTGACTTTGACAACTTTATGGATCATGTGATTATTCATTCGACAAGCTATGGTTTATTCACTACTGCAGAAAAGACTTTTTACGTCGGTTAAAATGGGCCTTCTACGTCGGTTAAAGCGGCGACATAGATACAGGGGTCATAGAAAGTAAGTTTTTCCACGTCGGTTCCTAAGAACCGACGTAGAAAGTAAGACTTTCTACGTCGGTTAGTCAGGGAACCGACGTAGAAAGTCTTACTTTCTATGTCGGTTAACACTGATAACCGACATAGAAAGTCTTACTTTCTAACTTTCTATAACCCCAGTATCTATATCGGTTAACAGTAACCGTGATTGTATGTGATATCAATGTCGGTTATGCTTATAACCGACATAAAATGTTAAACTTTCTACGTCGGTTAACAGTAACCGTGATTGTATGTTATATCAATGTCGGTTATGCTTATAACCGACATAAAATGTTAAACTTTCTACGTCGGTTATGTCATTAACCGACGTAGAAAGTACTTTCTACGTCGGTTAATGACATAACCGACATAGAAAGTTTTATTTTTTTTTTTACAGAACCTGCAGTTTCTTCACAGATCCTACCTTTCTTCGAGTAGACCTGCCTATTCATCATAGTTCCAGACAAATATTCAGAGTTCCAAACATTTGTACAGACAGATATGCACAGTTCATATATATATAGTTTCAGACAGATATATATGTACATATATGAAACATATTGAAATCAATATATGTACCTCAGTTCCAGACAGTTCATATTTACTTAAACGAATGTAAATTTGCTAACTTAAATCAATTCAATCAAAATTGTTACAAGTCAAATTTGCTATGAAGATTGAGTACTTAAAAGGAAAGAAGCCCACTGCTCTCTAATTTCGTCTAACACTTCAATCTTCAATGGAGATGAGTCTGTAAATTCCTACATATTGAAACATTTTAGATTTAGAAACCATTTACATAATTGGCATATTTGACTTAATTATAGTATATTTACCTCCCTCCATGAGTCAATAATATTTTTGGCTACGATGGTGTGCATGTGCTTCATCACATAATACCCGCACTCATGGCTTCCCGGTTGGCATGGACACTACAAGTTAAATACATGTCAGATTAACTTTAAATGACAAATTGAACAATAGTAAGAGGAATGTTTGGTCACCTTTGGTGCAATATACGTCAACTTCTTTCTAGCATGAGATGGAAGGCCTTGCAACCTTAGGTGAGCTTCCAAAGCTCTACAAAAGGACAAATAATTTTGGTGTAAGTGCACATATGATACAACAATTAAAAAAACCAAACTTACGCGTCTATGTGCTTTCTAATATCCAAATTCATTTGGTTTCTTGTGTAATGAACATAAGAGAATCACAACAAATTGCCGAGGAACAATGATTATGAGCTGCCAATGACCCCTGCACGTTGAAATAATATTAGTAAAATTTTAGTTTTACATAAATGTGCATTAATTTATAAGATGTATACTTACTGATGCAAGTAAGGTGCTAAGTAGACTTCTTTGCCCCCATTTTGAAATGTCTCTATTAAGTATGTTTGCACCTCTTTAGGTTTATTCCCAACGGACTGAATGGCAACAGGGTCAACAAATCCATAGATAAAGGCAATCTTCCTCTCAACACACAAACGATGTAAATACCTTTAACATTGAAAATAAATAAAGTTATAAAATAATGTACCTGTGAGAATATAAAAAATATATAAATTTACTTACAATTCCCAAAGCTACAACACTGATACACATAACATATCAGTACCAGCAAGAATATCAAAAATATCCCTTTGGAGTAAGAAAAAAGGGATCGTCTTGGTCCTGCATACGACTTCGGGTGGCATATCTAACTGTATGGGAGTGGTCCCAATATTCGCTGCTAGTGCACCGAGTCGCTATAAAGCACTCAGTGGTGGTGGTGATTCATGCACAACTTCCTTTGCTTTTTCAGCCTCTTTCTATACAAGTACCAAAAATAAATAACATTAATATACATCAACATATCAAAAAATAATAAGTAAAAGGGATAAATGCATGACACAACCTGTGCATGTGTTGGGATGGGTCTTGTTAATGAAACTGGCCATAAGATAAAATTTCCAGGTGCCTGTCCCACTGTTTGAACCTCTTCAGTGGGAATAGGGATTGGGGTAGCAGCATCCCGAACATCTACAACCACCACTCTTATCATATCATGTCCAATACTCTGGTGGTGGATGGTTGACCCCAATGCATACATTTTCCCTAAGGTAAACAAATGATAAAATATTTTAGACTATATAATGATTAACAGTGTACCAAATACATGTCAAAGATATAATACGTACCATATGCCACCAAATGATCGGGAGGACCCGCAACATACAACTCACAGTCAGCAGTGTCAGTAGGAGCAACCTCTGGCCCTCTATCAGGAGCATCACAACTCTCCTTTGTGCTGACATGAATCGGGGATGCCTCTCGTGCGGGGACAGAAGGTTGAGAGGACAAAGATGCCAACTCTGCTCGCATTGAGCTCAATAACTCTGCCTTCAAGTCAGAGTATACCTCATCTCGAATCTCCTTCCTAATTTGTTGTTTGAGGGACTCCAACTCCAACTCATTCAGCTGCCTCAAAGTATGAGTTGCCACGGATGGGGCACCAAAGTACTGTCTAATGCCCACCCCTCGTCCAGCAGCACGAACACGTTCAGGATGCTCTGGGGTACCAATGGCCACTACCAATATATCCTAACGGCCATGTGGGTGGAATGATCCCTGAGTGCTCTGCTCAACCAACTCATCCTACAACACAAAGGAAGGATTTTTTAGCAAATACATATGCCTATTGTAGTATAACATATATAATTAGTTTAGGATATGCTACTTACAATACGTTGAGCTACAACATTAGTTTGCTCAGATAAGTAATTCCCTGATGAGGTCTGGCGAGCTCTCTTCCATTTATCATGGCGTGAAGGGCGAGTGACAGAACTCACAACCGAGTCATCTGAAGGTTGACTTGAAGATGTCTCCTTCATCACCTTCTCCTCCAATTTCTCATAACCCCCACGAGACAACTCGTGGGGGTGGATATTCTTTCTCCGAATATCCTGTGCCTTCGCCGCTTGGCCTGTTGCATTCCATGTTAAATACCGGATTTAAAACCTCTATTTAAAAAAATGACTCGCTAACAAATGACAAATGTGCTAACTCTGAAACTTAGGGTCTAAACGCCGAGTCCGAAATGTCCGCCATGTCTCCTCATCCAAAAGCTGATATCTGGTCACATGGGTTATTGTTGCTCAATGCCCCATATATGTATCGACTAGTCGGATCACTCTTAAAACCTCTCCAGCGTTCCCCGACGATATGAGATCCACTTAGTCCTCAACAAAGTGGTGTTAGGGACATCATATGTGACCTACACAATAAAAATAACATGAAGTTCCCAAAAGTTAAATATATATACATGTTAAATGCTCAATAAGAGTAGGTACTAGGATACTCGCCAAATCCGCTTCTTCGGTGTCTCGGAACATGGTCCCAATTCTCAATAAGAATACTAACCTTGCTTCTCCCAAGCAAGGCCACATAGCTAGTGAATCTAGCACTATGCTCTCCTGTGGCTCTACCTGTGTGCATGTCAAACTTGGATAGGCAATTTCCGATCGGAGCTATGGTCGATATTCAAGTCCCTCAACCGTGTAGCACGCCTACCCTTTTTCCTGGTAGACGGCCGACTCGATCACCACCTTGTGTAGGAGGGGGACTGTGTAGGAGGAGGGGTACCGGATGAATCTATCATATCTGTGTTCAAAGAAAAAAATAATAGTTATTAGTTTAGACAATATGACTCGAAGATAATAAAAAAAGTGCATACATTAAAAAATAATACATTAAAAAAGTGCATACATTATCAAGTTGGAACATTCTCCCAAAATCCTTCCATATGGTCATAACGTGTAGCATGCACATCATCTATTTCTACATTAACACTCAAGTTTGGCATATTTGAAGAGAAACATGGTGTCTCTGGTATATCAAGTACTAATTCATCATTCTCATGAGAAGAATACATGGGTTTTCCTTGTAGAACCACTGACCATCCTTTGTTAGCGGGATCAGTGACATAAAACACTTGTTTTGCCTGAGATGCCATGATAAATGGTTCTTCGGTATAACGAGTATTTTCAAGGTTAACCAAGGTAAATCCAAGATCGTCGCTAAAGATGCCAGTATTGAAATCAACCCACTTACATTTAAAAATAAGTACTCTGAATATCGTGTAATCTATTACCCAAATCTCTTCAATTACACCAAAGTAGCCCATTGACGCCCTTATCAGATATTTATCCTTTGAACTCGAGAAATGCATTGATTCAGCCACCACCATGACTCCACTATTTTGCATTGTGCTTATTTCATCTTCTCCCTTTGTATAAAATGAATAGTTATTTATATCATACCCACCCCAACATATCACATCAAAGTTTGGCTCACATGCTAGCCACTTTAGTGTATCAGAAGCTGTATTGTCACCTTCAACTTGTTGTTTAAACCACTTCAAAAAGCTTTTGTTGTGTTCAGTGATCACCCACTTTTTAGGCATACGTGGATTATTTCGCTTCACAATGTCTTTATGAGCACTTAAGTAGGGGATGACTTCTTCACTGTTATTCAATATGTACAAATGCGCTTGAAGTACTTCATCTCGACACATTGTCACAACTTTTGCACCTCGAGTTCCTCTACCAAGACATATTACATGGTAACGAGTCTTAGGTAACCCTATAGCTTCAACTTCTGATAAGTATTTTGTGAAAACTCAATAGCTTCCTCTGCAATATATCTTTGAACAATTGATGCTTCAGGACGATATTGGTTCTTCACATACCCTTTTAATATCTTCATGTATCGCTCAATAGGGTACATCCATCGTAAGAAAACTGGACCACAGATTCTAACTTCCCTGGCTAGATGAACAATCAAGTGAACCATAATATCAAAAAATGATGGAGGGAAGTACATCTCAAATTGACACAATATGACTGCAGCCTCATTCTCTAACTGATCCAAAACATCCGGGTCCATAACTTTACTACATATGGCATTAAAAAAAAAAAAGCATAATCGAGTTAAGGAATATCTAACATTCTCTGGTAAGATACCTCGAATAGCCACAGGTAGAAGTTGTTGCATCAATACATGACAATCATGAGATTTTAACCCAAGCAATTTTAGATCTTTCATAGATACAAGTCTCTTCACATTGGAAGAGTAACCAAATGGAACCTTCACACCTCGTAAAAACTCACAAAAACTTCTTTTCTCGTTTTTAGACAATGTGTGATATGCTGGAGGCAAGTATGTTCGGTTACCATGAGGTTGAGGAGCTAATTGTTCTCTTATACCCATTTCAACCATGTCCAAACGAGCATTGACACCATCTTTTGTTTTTCCTTGAATGTTAAGGAGCGTTCCGATGATACTGTCACACACATTTTTCTCTACATGCATGACATCTATACAATGCCTCACATCAAGAACCCTCCAATATGGAAGAACAAAAAGGATTGACATTTTCTTCCATATACCTGTGGCTTTCTTTTGCGTCTTTCCGAACTCAAACGAAATAGCACTTGTTCGTTGATATACTTCTTCCCCACTTAAAGGTGTTGGTGCTGCATCATTTTCTTGACACCCGTTAAATGATTTTTTTAATTTACGATACGAATGGTTTGAAGGAAGAAATCTTTGGTGTCCAAGGTACATTGTTTTCCTTCCATGTTGTAGTTGATAGTGACATGTGTCTTCTTCACATATCGGGCAAGCTTTATGTCCCTTTGTGCTGTAGCCACTCAAATTACCATATGCTGGAAAGTCATTAATTGTACAAAATAACATTGCACGCAACTTGAATAAGTCACACTGTGTACCCATCAAACACATCAACACCTTCCTCCCACAACATCTTCAACTCTTCAACCAATGGGCTTAAAAAACATCAATGTCATTTCCAGGTTGTCCGGGACCCGAGATCATCAAAGATAGCATCAAGTACTTACGTTTCATACACAACCACGGAGGTAAGTTGTAAATAACTAACACCACAGGCCATGAACTATGTTTACTGCTTAAATTTCCATATGGATTCATTCCATCTGTAGCAAGTCCAAACCTAATGTTTCTTGGATCATTACCAAAATTCTGGAAGATGGAATCAATTTTTTTCCATTGCAATCCATCTGCCGGATGCCTCAACTGACCATCTTTAATACGACTATTTGCATGCCATCTAGTGAGTTTTGCATCATTTCCATTAGTGAATAATCATTTCAACCTTAGAACAATGGGAGATACCATAACACTTTTGCCGGGGGTACCCTTCATTACATCATTGTCAGAATCACCATCCTTCTTCTTGTATCGTGATTCCCCGCATTGTGGACATTCGTGAAAGTTCTCAAATTCTTTCCTGTACAACACACAATCATTCGGACATGCATGAATTGTTTGGTACTCCATACCCATTGGACACAATATCTTCTTAGCATCATAATTGCGGGTTGGCAATGTGTTACATTCAGGGAGCATGTCACTCAACAACTCAAGCAATTCTGTGAAACTTTTATCAGTCCACCCATTCTTTGCCTTCACATTGAACAATTTTAGTACCGCCGACAATCGTGTGAACTTAGTACAATTTGTATACAAAGGCTTTTTTGCATCATTGGACAACTTCTCGTACACATGTGTATGTTGGAAGGCATCTTGTCCAAGCTCACGAATCATTTCCTCCAGCTGATCATCCATCTCTAGATCAACTTCTTCTTTGTCTTCTACACTTGGCATGTTTAATAATTCACCATGCCATGTCCACTTTATGTAACTCTTTAGGAAACCCTCACAAAGAACATGTTCCCGAATAACTTCGATCGGTAATCTTCGCTCATTCAAGCGAGTTAACACACGGGCAATAGAATCTTCCATCATTATCCGGAACATTCATCTTAGCAAATTCAAGGAATTGTTCTACTCCACTCTCATATTCATTTGTTGTTCGTCTATAATTTATCCAACTCCGATCCATTGTTACCTTACGTCACATAACACAACATATAAGTATAGTTTGAGGATGATAACATCCAACATGTACTTTTGCTGAAATTGCGATGTCACGTGATTGGATATTTTAATCTTTCAATAGGAAGTTCTGTCCTACAATGGATCATTTCATGACTGACTCCAATCAAGGCTAATCGTATTGTCTCACATTAGGGTGAGGATAAGCGATGATAGTTTTCACTTAAAATGAAATAACTACATTATAATAAATCACGAAAGAATGCCTACAGAAACACGAAAGAATGCCTACTTAAAATGAAATAACTACATTATAATAAATCTAATTTTCAAAATCAAAATCACGAAAGAATGTCTACAGAAACACATTCAAATGACTAAACTACTTAGAATACGTCTCTAAATTAGCTAAAGGCACCCGTGATCTTTCCATCTCTTGACAGCATTATTACATACCAGATTCAAAACTGTAAACCTACAATGGCTAAAACAAGCATGAAAACTTACCTCTTGAAGACCTATAGAGGTGGCAGGTGGCGTGACGTGCAGAGCTGGGTGGGGAGAAACGTCCACAGGCGACGGGCACCAACGACAGTAGCAGCAGGCGGCACGACGAACAGAGTTGGCAGGTGGCGTGACGAGCAGAGCTGGGTGGGGAGAAACGTACAAAGGCGATGACGTTCGTAGAAGAGACAGAGAGAACGGGGAGCTCTGCTATGGGTGAAGTGATGAAATGGAGCGCCGTGGCAGGTGTAAAACAGAAGATACTATGTCGGTTGCCCTAACACCCGTCATCAAATACACTTTCTATGTCGGGTAAATTTTAACCGACATAGAAAGTGAACTTTCTATGTCGGTTAAGTTTTACCCGACATAGAAAGTGAACTTTCCACTTACCATGTCGGTTACCTATTACCCGACATAAAAAGTTTACGATTTTATTACAAAATTTCCACCGCGCTACATACTATGACGGGTGGACTACGACCGTGATAAAAACTCGTCATAGAATGCTATTTTTCCACTAGTGATTCAAAATCTTTGTTATGGGGTTGTCAGTTCGTACTATGATATGGTGACTCAGAAAATATTGACATAGTCTTCTTCCAAACATTATAATAACTAAGGCAACCTTTTTAATCATTTTGATAGTGCATTTCAAGATCTTTTAAGATGTGACTGATGTAGTAAATTGACTTTTGCTTGTTTACTCTTCCTGAATTAGCACAATTGTTGACGTCAACTTCAGATATTACAAGATATAAAAACAATGGTAACCCGATAATGGACCTGTGAAGGATTGGCGATGACGATAATAATAACTCTTCAATGTCCAAGAATATCAATTCACATTGTTCATCCCAAGTAAAGTTTTAAGATTTCTTCACTAATTGGATAATCAGTTTTGTCTTCTTGGCTAGCCTTGGTAATCGAGAGAGGGATGTGAGCCTTCGGAGTGGATGTTGTACATCTTTGAGTTCTAGGAACTTCTCATTTTAATTAAATCTTTACATTTGTCAAGGTTTGCTTTTATTCCCTTATGAGTTAACATGAAGCCAAGAAGTCTCTCCCTTTAACATCAAAAACCCAAGTTTATAGATTGAGGTGCATGTTAAGTATTATTCACTAGTGCAAAATGGGGCTTTTACGTTAGGTATTTAGGGTTTTTTACATCGTATTTAAGACTAACGTTAAAACAGGAGACGTAAATTTACGTCGGACCCTTTAGCCCGACGTAAATTTACGTCAGTTATCAAGAGCCGACGTAATTTTGCGTTGCATATACCACTAAATAGACGTAAAAACTTTTGAAAATTAAAAAAAAAACAGCAAATTTACGTCGCCTATTGGTATATGCGATGTAAATTTACGTCGCATATACCAATATGCGACATAAACTTACGTTGCATATTGGTATAAGCGACATAAATTTACGTCGCGTATACCAATATGCGACGTAAATTTGCTATTTTTTTTAAATTGGGTTTATTCTGTTTTACAACTAAAACCTACAAATATATATATTACAACTAGACAGATCCGGAGGTTCAATTTTCTTTAGCTAATAATTAAAAATATAATATTATATAATTCAAACTACATAATAAAACAATATAATACAAACATACAAACTAAAAAATCTATTACAAACTAAAAGTTAATACAAACTAAGCTACCTAAACTACATAATACACACAATATAATATGAACAAGAACTTAAAAAATTATGTACTAGAATTGTTGAACAAAAAATTTTGCCCATTGTTCTCTAATTTGTGTAATATCATATTCTGGTAATGGAGATGGATCTTGAAATACCTGAAACATTAATTTGACTCTTGTAAACATGAAACATGAATAAAGTTAAATAAACTTAACTAATTATTAAAAGCAATTACCTCCGTCCAAGAATCAATTATACCCGCACAAACTATGGCTCTCATCCAATACATAACATAATAACCACATTCAAACGAGTCTGTTTGCTTATTACACTGAAATGATGAAAAAACATAATGTTATTTTCAAAATTTAAATACAAACAATAATTATGGTATTCACTTATATAAATAAGTTTCTAACCTTAGGATAAATGAACTGCAAAGTCTTTGCTCTAGGTTTTCCACTTAGAACATTAGTTCCGATACACGATTCTAAGTGAAAAAAGGTCATATATTATTCAATATGTATTTACAATTTAAAAACATAATTAATGAATAAAAGATAAAGTTACCCTTGTAATAAGCTTTTCATTTCTTGACTTCGGTTTCCGATGTAATGAACAAAACCACACCACGAGTGTAATCCCAGGGCATGATTACAATTAACTGCCAATGGGACCTACATTGTATGACATAAAAATTAGTTACAAAAATATAAATTAAAATACTAACCCTTCAATGTATGGAGCCAAATATATATGTCTTTTTGAGTCACTCATCCATGTTTGCATATATTGTTGGATTCCAACCTTTGTATTTCCAGATATTTGGATGGATTGAGGCTCAATAAATCCATATACTTCGAATTTTTCTTGTTCCACACTCAATTTGTCAATGTACCTAAAACAATTAATTATAAGTTGAATATAATTATTATATTCTTAGAAACATAAATGAAAATGACTTACATTGCCCATAATTGTATGATGGAAATGTTTAACATGGAATTTCCCCCAGCAATTTCTTAAGCATCGGGCAAGGAAATGTATAATGAAACACTGGAATTGTCAATTCCAAACACTCTAACATCCCATTGTATCTGACACGGTCTCTTCCTCAACCGTGATAATATGGTCAATAACATAGAGATGAGATCATCATCACATTCTGTCATATCCTCATCAATAATAGGTTTTTTTTATGCTTAGCACGACGCAAGTCCTCCTAAACAAATGGTAACAATTAATTAAACATTTATATAATTATAATACTAGAAAAGAGAAAATAGACAATATATATATATATATATATATTACCTTGGTTTGTGCCTGATAGTGGCATAACCAAACGTCTTGGCCAAGCCAAGAATGTCCCGCTTGCTCGCCCCACTAATTGAATCTCTTCATTAGGAAAAGGCACTCGGAGCATTATCATCATGAACTTCATCAACTACTACTCGTGTCCGAGTCCGCTCGTAGAGGGACACCATGGATGGTTAAGCCACCCTCAAAAACTCGACCAATAGCCACTAGACGCGGGGGGTCATCTTCAACATATAACTCATACTGGTGTGATGCATCAGTCTGAGTATATTCTCCTAAAGGATCAGCAGCAGTAGTAGCACAACTCCCTTTAGTGCTGACTCGAACAACATCATGTTCAATTGTTTGAGGTGTTCCTTGAGTCTGTTGCTGAGAGCGGGCGAGAGATTCAATTTTCTCATCAAACTCTTGCTGCAAGGACTGCCTTATTTGATTTAACTTTTCTTCAAACTGCATCTCCATTTTATGCAAGGCCTCCTGGTTGCAAGAGTCGGCAGTGGTCCTTCGTGATGTTGGACCAAAGTAATCACAAAGGCCCCAGGATCCACCAACACCACGCACACGTCCTGAGTAATCTGGTTTTCCTATGGCTGTCGCCAATATATCTTGTCGACCATGAGGAATAAATGATCCTTGGGTGGTCTGCTCAACTAAATCATCCTACAACACATTAACAATAACTAAGTCATACACTAACTTTCACATTAGAATCAATTCAAATTGACATAATAACTTACGATTTTCTGAGCAATGATTCGTGCAGACTCAGAAGTCATTTGTCCATCAGATTTTGTTCGGGCTGCCTTCCACATCTCATAGCGAGGGAGTGGAGATGCAAGGTCAGTAGACTCAACTCTTGCTGAATCTTCTGTGGCTTTCATGAGACGTTGATCCAATAATGCATACCCTCCTCGTGACAATACATGGGGTGCATCATTCAACCTCTGACGCTGTTGGGCAGCATGTCTTTTATCTTGCCAAGAGGGGTCCATTCGGCTGGCACAAAACTGTAACCAATCCTCCTCACTAATTTGATACTTTAGACAGGGAGGATAAAAGTCCCTCCATCTAATGGCAATGGAGGATAAAATCTTCTTCCTCATCACCTCAATGTTAGGAACATCAAAATTTTGTCTGTGAAATGACCAATAAATGTTAAATTCAATTAATAATGATATATAAAGTATTCAACAAATATAGAAATACCGAACATCCCGCCACATGAGGTTCTTCTCGGTTTCCTCTACATCATCCCAAGATGGAGTAGTAATCGGAACATGGTGTCGAGCTAGTAGTCCCAAATAGCTCTTAAACTTAGCAGACATTTGGGCCAGATGCCTTACCAGAACGTGGATCAACTTCAACTTGAGTTTTCTCTCTAGCTACCTTCCTTGCTGTCAACCCCTTTAACCGAGTGATAGATCTACCTTTACCTCCACTTCCGCTCCTGCCACTGCCACTACCACTACCAGTACCAGATGTGGAATCCGACATATCCTGAAAAACAAAACAATATGAAGTCAACATACTTTATAAGTTGAATAAAAAGAACTAGAAATGTGAAGATAAACACCTATTATGTTGGTATGTTTTCCCATATCCCTTCATCATGATTACTTTGAATTGCATGTATGTCATCAACTTCATTGTCAAATATGTCATCAAATGGTCTACTTGAAAATGAAGGTGTTTCATGTATATCTAGAGACTCATCTTCATGAATTCCGTGCATGCTTCTTCCTTCAAGGAAAATTGACCATCTCTCATTACATGGATCCTTGACATAAAATATTTGTCTCGCTTGATATGCCAAAATAAAAGGTTCATCTTTATACCCAACTTTACTCAAATCAACCAAAGTAAATCCTAGGTCATCTATTCGCACACCCGTATTCCCTTCAACCCATTTACACATGAAGATAGGCACCCTAAAAGTAACATAATCAATTTCCCATATCTCTTGTATGACCCCAAAATAACTCATAGAAGCTGTGATAGGATTTTTGTCTTTAGAACTAGAAAAATGCATAGATTAAGCTTGAATTGTGACCCCACTATTTTGTACTCTACCTTTATCATCTTCTATTTTTGAGTAGAAACAATAGTTATTAATGTCATACCCACCAAATGTAATGACATCACTATTAGGCCCACGAGCAAGTCTCAAAAGTGTTTATGAAACATTAATCTCAACATATACCCTTTTTTAAAACCAAGAAAGGAAACTTTTGTTATGTTCATTCAATACCCATTTTTCATTCATTCGTGGATGTGTTGCCTTTATTTCAGTTATGTGTTGTGATATGTAAGGGATTACTTCATCAGTGTTGTTCAATATGTATAAATGTACGTGGTCAACTTCTTTCCGACTAACATTTTAAATCTTTAAATTTCGAGTACCCTTACCTTCACATCTTCCATCATGTCTCATCTTAGGAATACCTATTGGTTCTGATTTTGACATGTATTTTAAACAAAACTCAATGGCTTCTTTTGCAATGTACCTTTCCACAATAGAAGCTTCTGGCCTGTACTGATTCTTCACATATCCTTTTAAGATCTTCATGTATCTCTCAACAGGATACATCCATCTAAGAAAAATTGGACCACATAATCGAATTTCCCTTACCAAATGGACTATCAAATGCACCATGATATCAAAAAATGAAGGGGGAAAATATATTTCTAACTGGCACACTATTACAATTGCTTCATTTTCTAATTCACCTAACTTTTTTGGATCAATTACCTTTTTACAAATGGCGTTGAAAAACAAACATAACCGAGTAATAGCAATTCTAACAGAAGTTGGTAAGATGTTTCGAATAGCCACTGGTAAAAGTTGTTGCATCAACACATGACAATCATGAGACTTTAAACCAACTAATTTCAACTCTTGCATAGACACAAGACTCTTAACATTTGAGGAGTATCCTTGTGGCACTTTGACCTCACGTAAACACTCACAAAAGCTTCTCTTTTCTTTCTTTGATAGAGTATGACAAGCTGGAGGTAAGTAAGTGCATTTTCCAACTGATTGTGGATGTAATTCAGGACGTATACCCATGTCTGCCAAATCTTGTCTTGCTTTTATTCCATCTTTTGTCTTTCCTTTTATGTTAAGCAATGTCCCAATTATACTATCACAAACATTTTTTTCAACATGCATCACATCTATACAGTGTCTAACTTCCAACTTACACCAATAAGGAAGATTGAAGAATACAGACTGTTTCTTCCAAATGTTTTTCTCATTGGATTTCTTTTGTGTCTTTCCAAACACTATTAATATTTTTCACTTGCTCATATACTTGTTCACCATTGCATGGTACTGATGCAACTGCATTCTCCTGACATCCATTAAATGCTTTCTTCATTTTATGATATGGATGGTTAGCAACTAGAAACTTTCTATGCCTATTGTATGCAGTTTTTTGTCCATGTTTCAATTGGATATAACTTGTGTCTTCTTGACATAAAGGACACGCTAAATGACCTTTCACACTATAACCGCTCAAATTACCATATGATGGAAAATCATTTATAGTACAAAATAACATTGCACGCAACCTAAAATTCACTTCGTGATATGAATCAAATACATCCACTCCTGTTTCCCATAACATCTTCAAATCATCAATTAAAGGACTAAGATATACATCTATGTCATTTCCTGGTGGTCGAGGTCCTGAAATCATCATAGATAACATCATATATTTTCTCTTCATGCATAACCAAGGAGGCAAATTGTAAATGATCAACAAAACTGGCCATGAACTATGTTTACTACTTAAATTTCAATAAGGATTCATCCCATCTGTAGCTAATCCAATTCTCAAGTTTCTTGGCTCTGCACCAAATTCTGGAAAGGTTTCATCAATCCTTTTCCATTGTGGAGAATCAGCTGGATGTCGAAGAAGATTGTCACATTTTCTACCATTTGCATGCCATGTCAAGTTTCTTGCATCTTCTTTTATGGCAAATAATCTTTCAAACCTAGGTATAATTGGCAAATACCATAACACCTTAGCAGGGGGACCATCTAGTTCTTCATCACCACTACTTTCCTCAACTTTGTTTTTGAACCTCGACAAACCACATGGCGGACACATCTTTAATTTAGCAAAATCATTTCTGTACAATATACAATCATTAGCACATGCATGTATCTTCTTGTACTCTAAACCCATTGGACATAATATCTTCTTTGCCTCATAGTTACGAATAGGTAATGTATTATCTTCAGGAAGCATCTCCTTCAACAACTCCAATAATTCGGTGAAACTTTTATCAGTCCATCCATTTGTTGCTTTTAAAGTAAACAATTTTAAAGTTGCTGATAATCTAGTAAAACTACATCCTATGTACAATTGTTGCGCAAAATCATATTTCAAAGAATCATATAGATGTGCTTTCATAAAATTTTCTTCACCAATATCACGTATCGTATCCTCTAGATTATCATCCATCCCTTCATCAAAATTGTCTATAGTTGACTCAGTTGGGATATCTAATATTTCTCCATGCCATGTCCATATTGTATAACTCTTAATAATACCATAAACAAACAAGTGATCACGTATATCCTCAAGTTTATGACGAATTTGATTCAAACAATGAACACATGGACAATAATATGTCCCTTTCATAGCTTTTCCATTTTCACTAGCAAATTTCAAAAATTCCTCAACTCCCTTTTTGTACTCTTCACTAATATGATATGCATTCATCCAACTTCGATTCATATTATGTTATAAAGTTTCGTCACTCCTAGAGATTTAAAAATTATATGTAAAAAGAAATTAATATACAAACAACAAAGCACGTAAATGGAGTGTGTAAACCGAAAATGCACTCAAACAAATAAACAAATAATTACATTCCAATAACAATCTAGTGGAGACATTCATACAATAACGTGATTGAGATCCCCAAAAACAATCACGAATTCAATTTAAACATATAGCAATGACATAGAACACTAACCTCGAGTGTAGACGAAAAATGATTTCAAACTCGAATCCAATCGGGGAGAAATATCAAGTTCGTAAAATGACACACAATGTTGATGTTTTTCACTGTCAAACTGATCGAAAATGGTGTGCAGAGGTAGTTGTTGGCGTCGTTCTCGTCGTCGTTCTCAAAAACCCTTGCTGCGCGAGACGAGGGAGTGGGTCTGGGGGGAATAAAAGGGACTTTTTACATCGCGCACCCCAGCATGCGACGTAAAAAGCACTCTTTTACTTTTTACGTCGCGCCACCCAGGTCGACGTAAAAGAGGTTTTTTACATCACCTCTTAGGATGTGCGACGTAAAAGTTTTCACTACAAAAACTTTTAATATTAACGACTGGTCAAAATCCGTCGGTAAATGTTTTACTGAAATTACCGACGGACAGGAATCCGTCGGTAATATTTTTATTATTTATTAAATATTTTACTTATATAACTTATTTATTATTTTTATTATTTATTATTTCCTTTATATTTTTATTATTTATTATTAATTAATTTTCCCTATTACATTTTTATAGACTTCAATTATTATCGATTAAGAGAATTGTCATTGGCGGATTCAAACCCGAGTACCTTAGAGTTAGAGAATGATACTCCAACCACTAAGCTACCAGATTTTTTTGATAATAATTTACAAATAAATTATATTTATATATTTATATTTTTATATATTTATATATATTTATATATATTTATATATATTTATATATATTTATATATATTTATATATATTTATATATTTATACATTTATATATTTATATATTTATATTTTATATTTTATATTTATATATATATATATATATATATTTATATATTTATATATTTATATATTTATATATTTATATATAATTAAATATTTTTATATATTTTTATATATTTATATATAATTAAATATTTATTTTTTAAAATTATTTAATTTAAGAAATTATTATAAATTAATCTAATTATGATTAAATTAAATTATTAAATAAAAAATATTTAATTTTTTAATTAGTTGAATATTTATTGATTGTTAATTTACCGACGGATATATCCGTCTGTAATTTACAGATGGATTTACCGACGGATATATCCGTTGGTAATTTACAGATGGATTTACCGACGAATATATCCGTCGGTAAATTCATCTGTAAATTACCGACCGTCGGTAAATATCCGTCGGTAATACGCGATTTTCTTGTAGTGTTTGTCTCTTATTTACAAAATTGTCACTGCATTTTATTTACATCGAATATTTTTACATGCGACGACAATTGGGTGACGTAGAAGCCCTTTTTTGTACTAGTGATTGACAAGTATTTGACTTGACAACCATGTTGACATAGATTTCCATGTTTTTCCAATAAGCTCTTTGAATATTTTGTCCATCAGTCTTTAGTAGATTGTACCAACATCTTTTAGGCTAAAAGGCATCACCTCATAACAGTAATTAGCATAGAATAAATGCAGTTTTCTCAACGTCCCCTATATGTATGGAGTAAAAGTCAATTACTAAAAGTTTAAAATCTTTAACCTTTCCTACTTGGTGAAAATAAGGCGAACATTGATCCGGAAAGTGGGTTGGCGCCCCAAACTATCGTGGTCTAGTTGGTGCATTCCAATTTGATTGTATTTGAAATAGGCATCGAGAAAGGTTAATATCTTGTGTTTGGTTGCATCGTCGACAAGTTGGTGAATATTGGGAAAGGGATATGCATCTTTAGGGTAGGCTTTGTTTAAATATGTATAAGTTAGTGAACATAAGCCATTTTCCATTTGGCTTCGTAACTAGGAAAACATTGGCAAACCACATTGTATAATGGAGTTCTCTTATGAATACAACTTCAAGGACTTTATTGACCTCGTCCTCAGCTGTCTTTCTTCACTCTTCTCCCAACTTCCTCTTTTTTTGAGTTATAGGGTGTGAAAGCATTATGGGGAGATTGAAAGCACTGTGGGAAGATCAATAGCAATGTGAAACATTTCCCTACATTCTGAAGAAGATGATTTTGATGAAGATTTAAGTCAACACCATTCAAGACTCAAGCAAGTCCAAGATGAAGCCTGAAGACTAGATATACATTCTGAAGAAGATGATGACTCAAGAAAGCCCAAGATGAGCATGAAGACTAGATAGAGTCTTAGAACACTGGATATTGAGGTACAAGTTCATGAAGTAGTATTATGCATAAGCCTCCAAATCACAAGTGTGATAAAATTTCATAATATGACATTTTTCACTGTCATAATGAATTATATGAGGGTCATAATCGATTATATCATAAAATAAACATAATATGACATTTTTTACTGTCTTAATCGATTATATAAGTGACATAATCAATTATATAAGTGACATAATTGATTATGTAAGTGTAATAATCGATTATGATGCATCGAAATGGAAAAACGATTTTCCGTCTGTCATCATCGATTATGACAGTTTAAATTTAAAAAAATATATCCATTTTTTAAGAATAAATGTTTTTGGATACATCCTGATTTTTCTCTACGAAATTATTAATGACGAACGACTATTTTTTTATGTTATTTTCCTATTTAAATGAGTTTTGATGAAAAATAAAATATACAGAATCACAGAATTCGAAAATACAATTTACAGACATTCAATTTTAAGAAAATTATTCTGAGCAAGGCAATAGAGATATTTTGCATTTTCTGAGAGAACCCTTTTCCCTATTGCCTTTTGTGCTTTCATTGTTAATCACACTTGTTCTTGGAGGTTGGCATTCTACAGGCTTCTACAATTTTTTGTCTCCATTACCAAGTGTGACTGTTCTTATTTTATTGATTGTGTCTCTTGATCAGTGTGCTTCTGTGTTTGGAGTTTCTACTATCAAGAACTATTCATCCCTAGTGTGATTCTAGGGAGGTGTTCATCCTTTGTGGGTTGGTTGAAAAGGAGGTGATTTTCATCCCTTTGATTTGCTCAGGGAGGTATTCATCCTTAGTGGGATTCTAAGGAGGTATTTATCCTTAGTGAGATTTTAAGGAGGTGTTTTCATCCATTTGATTTGTTCGGGGAGGTGTTCATCATAGAGGAGGTGTTTCATCTGAAGTGTGATTCTTAAGAGGTTGTGGGAATTATTCATCCTTTGATTTGTTCAGAGGAGGTGTTCATCTCTAGTGGGATTCTAGAGAGGTGATTTTATTTTTAATTTGTTTTCTTTTTACTAGTTATTTTGCAAGGTTGATTGTAATTTGTAAACTGAATTTTAAAGATAGTGAATTGGGTTGTCTCTCCCGTATTAAAGGAGACAAGGCACTAGATGTAGGGTTGGTTTGACCCGAACCAGTATAAATTTCTGTGTATTTTTCTCTTCCTTATACATCTATGCTTACATCTACTAATTTCCTTCCCTTTATTTCTCTGATTATATCGCTTCTGTTGAACATTCAAGGACTTGATGTTAGACTTGATGGACATGAAGCTTGTTGATTTTGATGATGATTCAAGAACACAAAACTTAAAGAGTTGAAGACTTGTTTTGTAGTGTAATAACTCTGTTTTGATTAGATTGAGTCTGTAATACTAGAGTTTGAGATAGTCGGTACATAGTCTACACCTTAGAAGCTTCAAAAAGCTCAATTTTATCAAAGTGCCTTGGCTTTAATCGATTAAATGGTGAAATAATCGATTAAAACAGTGAGAAAAACCATTTTATGTATCTGCTCACTGGTTTAATCGATTAACAGGCCTGTTAATCGATTAACAGTGATTTTAATCGATTAAAATAGAGAGTTTTGGGATTCTGTTGATTTTGGCTCTGTAATAATCGATTAACTCTTGATTTAATCGATTATTTTAGTCAGATTTCGAATTTTAACTTCAAATCACTAGTGGAAAAATAGCATTCTATGATGAGTTTTTATCACGGTCGTAGTCCACCCGTCATAGTATGTAGCGCAGTGGCAATTTTGTAATAAAATCATAAACTTTCTATGTCGGGTAAATTTTAACCGACATAGTAAGTGGAAAGTTCACTTTCTATGTCGGGTAAAACTTAACCGACATGGAAAGTTCACTTTCTATGTCGGTTAAAATTTACCCGACATAGAAAGTTCACTTTCTATGTCGGTTAAATTTTACCCGACATAGAAAGTGTATTTGATGACGCGTGTTAGGGCAACCGACATAATATCCTCTGTTTTACACCTGCCGCGACACTCCATTTCTCACTTCACCCATAGCAGAGCTCCCCGTTCTCTCTGTATCTTCTACGAACGTCTTCGCCTTTGTACGTTTCTCCCCACCCAGCTCTGCTCATCACACCACCCGCCAACTCTGTACGTCGTGCCGCCTGCTGCTACTGTCTTTGGTGCCCGTCGCCTGTGTACGTTTCTCCCCACCCAGCTCTGCACGTCACACCACCTGCCACCTCTGTAGGTCTTCAAGAGGTAAGTTTTCGTGCTTGCTTTAGCCATTGTAGGTTTACATTTTTGAATCTGGTATGTAATAATGTTGTCAAAAGATGGAAGTTCACGGGTGCCTTTAGCTAATTTAGAGACGTATTATAAGTAGTTTAGTCATTTGAATGCGTTTCTGTAGGCATTCTTTCGTGATTTTTATTTTTGGTAGGTTGATGTATATTAATGTTATTTATTTTTGGTACTTGTATAGAAAGAGGCTGAAAAAGCAAAGGAAGTTGTGCATTAATCACCACCACCACCGACTGCTTTAGAGCGACTCGGTGCACTAGCAGCGACTATCGAGACCACTCCCATACAGTTAGATATGCCACCCGAAGTCGTATGCAGGACCCAGACGATCCTTTTGTTCTTACTCCAAAGGGATATTTTTGATCTTCTCGCTGGTACTGATGTGTTATGTGTATTAGTGTTGCAGCTTTGGGAATTGTAAGTATCTTTACATATTTTTTATATTCTCACTGGTACATTATTTTATAACTTTATTTATTTTCAATGTTGAAGGTATTTACATCGTTTGTGTGTTGAGAGGAAGATTGCCTTTATCTATGGATTTGTTGACCCTGTTGCCATTCAGTCCGTTGGGAATAAAGCTGAAGAGGTGCAAACGTACTTAATAGAGACATTTCAAAATGGGGGCAAAGAAGTCTACTTAGCACCTTACTTGCATCAATAAGTATACATCTTATAAATTAATGCACATTTATGTAAAACTGAAATTTTACTAATATTATTTCAATGTGCAGGGGTCATTGGCAGCTCATAATCATTGTTCCTCGGCAATTTGTTGTGATTCTCTTGTGTTCATTACACCAGAAACCAAATGATTTGATATTAGAAAGCACATAGACGCGTAAGTTTGGTTTTTTTAATTGATTTTTTAATTGTTGTATCATATGTGCACTTACACCAAAATTATTTGTCCTTTTGTAGAGCTTTGGAAGCTCACCTAAGGTTGTAAGGTCTTCCATCTCATGCTAGAAAGAAGTTGACGTATATTGCACCAAAGGTGACCAAACACCTCTTACTGTTGTTTAATTTGTCATTTAAAGTTAATCTGACATGTATTTAACTTGTAGTGTCCACGCCAACCGGGAAGCCATGAGTGCGGGTATTATGTGATGAAACACATGCACACCATCGTAGCCAAAAATATTATTGGCTCATGGAGGGAGGTAAATATACTATAATTAAGTCAAATATGCCAATTATGTAAATGGTTTCTAAATCTGAAGTGTTTCAATATGTAGGAATTTACAGACTCATCTCCAATGAAGATTGAAATGTTAGACGATATTAGAGAGCAGTGGGCTTCTTTCCTTTTAAGTATTCAATCTTCATAGCAAATTTGACTTGTAACAATTTTGATTGAATTGATTTAAGTTAGCAAATTTACATTCGTTTAAGTAAATGAACTGTCTGGAACTGAGGTACATATATTGATTTCAATATGTTTCATATGTACATATCTGTCTGGAACTATATATGAAATGTGCATATCTGTCTGTACAAGTGTTTGGATCTATGAATATTTGTCTGGAACTGTGATGAATAGGCAGGTCTACTCGAAGAAAGGTAGCATCTGTGAAGAAAATGCAGATACTGTAAAAAAAATAACACTTTCTACGTCGGTTATGTCATTACCCGACGTAGAAAGTACTTTCTACGTCGGTTAATGACTTTCTACATCGGGTAATGACATAACCGACGTAGAAAGTTTAACATTTTATGTCGGTTATAGGCATAACCGACATTGATAACACATACAATCACGGTTACTGTTAACCGATATAGATACTGGGTTATAGAAAGTTGGAAAGTAAGACTTTCTATGTCGGTTATCAGTGTTAACCGACATAGAAAGTAATATGACAGGTCAGAATCAGTTATGATCGATCAGAATAGCTCTATGACCGATCAGAACCAGTTATGACCGATCAGAATAGCTCATAGAAAGTAAGTCTTTCTACGTCGGTTCCTAATAACCGACGTAGAAAGACTTACTTTCTATGACCCCCGTATCTATGTCACCGCTTTAACCGACGTAGAAATCCCATTTTAACCGACGTAAAAAGCCTTTTCTGCAGTAGTGAATCAACCCTATTTTCGAAAACCCCATTTCCAAGAACCCTAGTTTCGAAAATCCCAATTCCAAAACCCTAATTTCTCTACTTAAGCATCTCTATGGCACTCAGAAAATAAGAACAACCTTTTTCATACAAAAGTTAAGTGCTATGAGTGCCAGAGAACTGTTTGTTGCAAGAAAAATGGGCTTTTGGAACCTGGTGTGGGCTAGAAGCGATAAGAATCACTAAGTGGAGTTCTTAGTAGATTATGTGTTGTGCCGTCTCTAGGGAAAGTTGTTCTTCATCTCTTGTGGATTTCAAGAGAGGTGTTTTCTTTACTTTGTCTTGTTCAATTGTAATCTGTTTGTAACAACTGTGATTATAGTGACAGCGTTAATCCTCTGTTTGAGTGATTAGCAACTGGACGTAGGGTCTTTTGATCCGAACCAGTATGAATCTCCTGTGTAAGACTCTATCTCTTTCTCTATTTACATTTACACAGTTTTTAATCGGTAAAATTTGGGGAAAATTTTGAAAACCTAATTTTTGTTAAGAAACCAATTCACCCCCCCCCCCCCCGCTCTTGGTTTTTGTCCGATCACGCGAACATTCCGCTACGCGATTCTAACAAGTGGTATCAGAGCATGCTTTGATAGTCATTCAAACTTTTCGAAAATGGCCGGACAAAATCGAACGTTTGCCGAAGGTGCGTCTATCAACAGACTCCCACTTTTTGCGGGTCAAAATTATCCTTTCTGGAAGGTAAGAATGCAAATCTTTTTAGAGTCTGTTGATAGAGGCGTTTGGGATGCTATTTTAAATGGTCCATTTGTTCCTAAAGTTACTAAGAACGGTGTTGAAGTTCCCAAACCTTTTTCTAGATGGACTGCAGAAGAAAACAGAAAAGCACAATTTGACGTTAGGGCTAGAAATATAATTTCATCTGCTCTAACCCTTGACGAGTTTTACAGGATTTCTATGTGTAAAAGTGCTCAGGAAATGTGGGAAATGCTAAGAGTGACCCACGAAGGTACTGACGACGTTAAAAGAGCAAGGAAAAATTCTCTAATCCAAGAATACAAGATGTTTCGGATGCAACAAGGCGAAACGATATTCGACGTTCAAAAGCATTTCACTCATATTGTGAACCATCTCACCGGATTAGGTAAAATTTTTGACGTTGATGAATTAAATGTTAAAATCTTAAAATCTTTGGATAGGAAATGGCAACCTAAGGTGACGGCCATCTCAGAGTCACAAAA
Organism: Sphenostylis stenocarpa; assembly: GCA_963425845.1. Taxonomy (NCBI): domain Eukaryota; kingdom Viridiplantae; phylum Streptophyta; class Magnoliopsida; order Fabales; family Fabaceae; genus Sphenostylis; species Sphenostylis stenocarpa. Next base: position 80,231,800 of record OY731403.1, on the reverse strand, counting down.
TCTTTCCACAATGTCTATGGCGGCGCTCTTTGGAAAGCTTAGAGAGCATGAGCTTGAACTTGGAAGGCTAAATGAGGAAGAAGGTCAATACCAAAAGAAGAACCTAGCCTTCAAAACCGAAATTTCCAAAGGTAAAAATAAAAAGGAAGAAGACTCAGAAAATGAAGAATAAGAATTGAGTCTTATGATAAAGAAGTTCACCAAATTCATGAAAGCTAAAGGAAGACATCCTTTCAAAAGTAAGGGAAAGGTAAGAGAAAGTACTTCCGTAAATATAAAATGTTATGGTTGTGGTGAAGCAGGACATGTAAAGACCGAATGTCCAAATAAGAAAAACGATGAAATCAAAGGAAAAAAGTTCTTCAAGAAGAAAGCTTATATTGCTTGGGACAATAGTGATTCAAGTTTGGAATCAAGTGACTTGGAAGTAGAAGCAAATATTTGCTTAATGGCAAATGACAACATATCTTCCGACTTTGAGGTAAGTGATTCCGACTCATCTTCTAGTGATGATAATGACCATGATGAACTGCAAAATGCATATAATGAATTATTTAGTGCCTTTAAGAATTTGAAAAATGAATATAAAGGTGTGAAGAAGAGTTTAAGTAGATCCGAAAAGGAAATTGACTCTTTAAAAACGAAAATCACATGTTTAGAAGAAAAGGAATTATTATAAACGAAAATTGTATGTTTAGATGAGGATAATGATAAGAACTTAGCATGTGCAACTTGTAAAGAGCATGAATATGACATAGATATTCTTAACCATTTGCTAGACAAAGCCAAAAAGGAAATAGATGATCTTAAGAAGCATGAAATGGTGTTTGCTCAAAATAGTGTAAATTACCAAGTTCCTTTGAAAAAGCCTAAAAGGAAAAATAAAAGAGTATGGGTACAAAAAGGAACTAGAATATCTATGGTTAAAGATTCATCATATTCAAAAGTTACATCAAATGCATGCTTTTATTGTATGAAACATGGTCATACCTCAAATAGATGTAAAATTAAACATTTTGGTGTTCCTAAAGGAAAATATATTTGGGTTCCTATAGTTAAATGAATTGTTTGTCTCTTGTATTTATTCAAAGAAAATTGATCATTTAGTATGTTTTAAATAGAATGCTCATTAGGTCAATTATAAAATCAACTCCCTATGAATTGTTAAATGGTAGAAAGCCTAATGTTGCTCATTTGAAAATTTTTGGATGTAAGTACCTTGTGTTAAATAATGGAAAGGACAACTTAGGAAAATTTGACTCAAAAGCTGATGAGGGTATTTTCTTAGGTTATTCATTAACTAGCAAGGCTTACAGGGTGTTTAATAGAAGAACCTTAAATATTGAAGAATCTATTCCTGTTACTTTTGATGAGATTGTAGACCTTGGGGGAAATCCTCTTGAGTCAAATAAAGAACTTGCAGGTGATGATGAGTATATAAGAGAAGCTCTTGATGAATTATATTTGGAAGAAAATGAGCCTTCTCTAACACCTGAATTAGCAAAAGAATGACAATCACCAAGAGGACTTTCAATGGACAATATCATTGGTGATATCTCAAAAGGGGTAAGAACTAGAAATATGACTAACTTCTGCATGTCTGTAGCTTTTGTGTCTCAGATAGAACCCAAAAATATTGAGGAAGCACTTAAAGATGAACAGTGGTGCATAGCAATGCAAGAAGAACTTAACCAATTTGAAAGGAATCAAGTCTGGGAATTAATCCCAAGAGAAGAATTACATCAAGTTATTGGAACCAAATGGGTGTTTAGAAATAAACTTGATGAAGATGGAAACATAACAAAGAATAAAGCCAGACTTGTTGCCAAAGGCTATTGTCAGGAGGAAGGTATAGACTATGATGAAACTTATGCTCCTGTTGCCAAGTAAGAGGCTATACGCCTACTTCTTGCTTATGCATCTTTGATGAAATTTAAATTATATCAAATGGATGTTAAGAGTGCATTTTTGAATGGTTTTATTAAAGAAGAAGTTTATGTGGAGCAACCCCCTGGATTTGAAGATTTTAGTTATCCTAATCATATTTTTAAATTAAAGATAGCTTTATATGGGTTGAAACAAGCTCCTAGATCTTGGTATGAGAGGCTAAGTAGTTTCCTAACTTCAAATGATTTTACTAGAGGAAAAATTGATTCTACTCTGTTTATAAAGAAAGTAAAAGAGCATATCTTATTGGTCCAGGTATATGTTGATGATATTATTTTTGGATCAACTGATAATTCGTTATGTGTAGAATTTGCTAAGATAATGCAGGGAGATTTTGAAATGTCTATGATGGGAGAATTGACATTCTTCCTTGGACTTCAAATCAAGCAACTTAAAGATGGCATCTTCATCTCTCAAACAAAATTCTGCAAAGAGATACTTAAAAAGTTTGGAATGGACACCTCAAAGGAAGCTAACACACCCATGGGAACTTCGTGCTATTTAGACAAGGATGAATCAGGTTTGGAAGTTAATCAATCTATGTATAGAGGTATGATAGGTTCACTGTTATACTTAACTGCAAGTAGACCTGATATTATGCATTCTGTGTGTGTGCTAGATTTCAGGCTTGTCCAAAAGAATCTCACCTAATTGCAGTAAAACATATTTTAAAATATTTAAAAGGAACTACTGGTTTTGGTTTATGATATCCATCTGATGCTTGTACTAGTTTAATAGGATATTCTGATGCTGATTATGGTGGATGCAAAATTGATAGGAAAAGTACTAGTGGGACATGTCATTTGTTAGGTTCATCCTTAGTATCTTGGCATTCTAAGGAACAAGCTTGTGTTGCCTTATCTACCACTGAAGCTGAATATATTGCAGCTGGTAATTGTTGTGCTCAAATTCTGTGGATGAAACAACAGCTAGAAGATTATAGTATATTTCTGAATGACATACCTTTAATGTGTGATAATACGAGTGCAATTAATCTTACAAAGAATCCAGTAATGCACTCTAGGACTAAGCACATAGAAATTAGACATCGCTTTTTGAGAGAGCATATCAGCAAAGGAAACTGTAAAATAGAGTACGTTGATACAAAGCATCAATTAGCAGATATATTTACTAAGCTTCTACCCAAGGATAGATTCTATGAACTTAGAAGAGACTTAGGGATATTAGAAATAGCTTAAATTCTGCTTAATTAGACAATTTTTGGATGGTTGTGATGTTATAATTCATTGTGTAGGATGTTCATAGATTATCATGTGCATAAACCTCAAATAATTGATGAACTCTCTGGAATAATCGATTAATTGGAGTTATAATCGATTATTTACATCCAAAACACCCAAAACATGACATTCCTCTCTGTTTTAATCGATTAACTCGACCATTAATCGATTAAAACCAGTATTAATCGATTACCAGCCCAATTTAATCAATTAAATGGGTCTGGTAGTGGTTGCCAACAGATCTTTTGCACCCTATACACTTTCATATGTCCGTTGGAGTTGCTTGGCTATAAATAGGGACCTCCATTTCACTTCTACTCACTCCTATCTCTTGAAATCAAGCTTTCTTACCTTATTCTATCAATATTGCCTTATTCTCACTTCACTTGTCCTCTTAAAATCTTCTTGTTACTCTTCTAATCCTTCAATGGCCTCATCTTCTCGTGCAAAAATCCCCACTAGAAGAAGATTTGCACCCTCATCTCATCCCCGTCCTAATTCTGTAGAAGGATGGATCTCTGATGCAGATGGCCGACAAGAATTTCTGTCCTATTGGAAGGAACGTGCTATTATTTCTCCTAAGTTCCTTATTGATGAGCAGTTCATCAATAGGGGATTCAACTTTCCTAATCTCCTTGAAATTCAAGGAGTTCTCCCTTTCATCCAAATGCAAGGTACGTATTATCCTGACTTAGTTAGGGTATTTTACTCTAGGTTCAAATTTAGAGATCAAATTGCTACCTCTAGAGTAAAGGGAGTCACAATTATTCTTGATGATGATATTTGGGAAAACGTTGCCCACTTTCCTATTAGAGAAGATGCTATTAACGTGTATGGTGAGTTAGATGATTTTGACAGGATCTTGGCTTACCGATCTTTTCTGCAAAATCCCTCCATGGAGATTGGGCGTCTCCTTCTTGCTGGACCTTCGAAAAAGGAGGAACGCATGATTTTACATCTACTTGTTTGGATTCTATGTCCTCGGGCTACAAATCATGCTCAATGTTCTTCAATTGATCTTCGTATTATTCATGCCATAATGAATAATGAGCCTTTAGACTGGGGCGTTCTTGTCACCATGACTATGTTAAAAGCCAAACGCCATCCCACCTTCAAAATTCCATATGCTCTCCTTGTCTCTCGCATCCTTGAATACAAAGGAGTAAATGTCGAAGGTGAACAAACAGTACGAACAAATAACTTGAATCGTATGCTAGACAACACATTGATCCAACTACAAATGGTGCGTGTCAACGATATTTATGTTCACAAGGATGACGTTCCCAACGAAGGTGATGATAATGAAGATTCTGATGAAGATATGCCTCCTGCTGCTGAGCTTCCCTCTGATCAAATCCAAAGTGTTGGAACTTCCTCTACTCATCATGAAACCCGACAATCCATGGAAGACATGTTATTTGACATGAATCAGAGAATGCAGTCATTCTTCACTCTTTCTGGAGTACGGCATGAGGTAATTATTCACCGTATATCTGATGTAGATGATAAAGTGTGTGGTTTAGAAAATCGATTTGATGCACACTTTCATAGTGATGATAGTGAAGAATTTTAAAATTTGTAATTTTTCTCTTATATTGTAATGAATGCTTATCTCTGAAATAAAATGTGGTGTTCTGTTTTTGCTTTGATTGAGGGGGAGTTTTCTCTAAAGTTATGCATATTTTGAGGGGGAGCTCTTATGTTTGCCATAGAAGAATTATTTTTTATTATAATCAAAATAGGGGGAGAAATATTTAAAGCCTAATATTATTATTTTTAAATATTATCTGGTATGTTTAATGTGTTTGTTAGTATGATAGATAAAACAGGTTATTACAAGGCTTTAAAAGATAATTTTGATCATCATCAAAAAGGGGGAGATTGTTGAACATTCAAGGACTTGATGTTAGACTTGATGGACATGAAGCTTGTTGATTTTGATGATGATTCAAGAACACAAGACTTAAAGAGTTGAAGACTTGTTCTGTAGTGTAATAACTCTATTTTGATTAGATTGAGTCTGTAATATTAGAGTTTGAGATAGCCGGTACATAGTCTGCACCTTAGAAGCTTCAAAAAGCTCAATTTTATCAAAGTGCCTCGGCTTTAATCGATTAAATGGTGAAATAATAGATTAAAACAGTGAGAAAAACCATTTTCTGTATCTGCTCACTGGTTTAATCGATTAACACACCTGTTAATCGATTAACAGGCCTGTTAATCGATTAAAAGGGATTTTAATCGATTAAAACAGAGAGTTTTGGGGTTCTGTTGATTTTGGCTCTGTAATAATCGATTAACTCTTGATTTAATCGATTATTTCAGTCAGATTTCGATTTTTAACTTCAAATCAACCCTATTTTCGAAAACCTTATTTCCAAGAACCCTAATTTCAAAAATCCCAATTCCAAAACCCTAATTTCTCTACTTAAGCATCTCTATGGCACTCAGAAAATAAGAACAACCTTTTTCATACAAAAGTTAAGTGTTGTGAGTGCCAGAGAACTGTTTGTTGCAAGAAAAAGGGGCTTTTGGAACCTGGTGTGGGCTAGAAGCGATAAGAATCACTAAGTGGAGTTCTTAGTGGATTGTGTGTTGTGCCGTCTCTAGGGAAAGCTGTTCTTCATCTCTTGTGGATTTCAAGAGAGGTTTTTTCTTTACTTTGTCTTGTTCAATTGTAATTTGTTTATAACAACTGTGATTATAGTGACAGCGTTAATCCTCTGTTTGAGTGATTAGCAACTGGACGTAGGGTCTTTTGATTCGAACCAGTATAAATCTCCTGTGTAAGACTCTATCTCTTTCTCTATTTACATTTACACAGTTTTTAATCGGTAAAATTTGGGGAAAATTTTGAAAACCTAATTTTTGTTAAGAAACCAATTCACCCCCCCCTCCTCTTGGTTTTTGTCCGATCACGCGAACATTCCGCTGCGCGATTCTAATAGCTTCCGCTTTATCTATATTTTTTCTAATAATTAAAATTGAATTAACAAATTATTGGACATCTTAAATAAATTTTTAATTTGGCATCTAATTTAATTTGTGCATCTATTCACCCCCCACCCCCTTCAAGATGCCATTTGTCTAACAAGTGGTATCAGAGCTTGGTTAGATAAGTTATTTCTAAACGATTTATCAAGATGTCTATGTAGAATCAAGTTTACAGGGAAGGAGCCTCAATAAACAGACCTCCACTATTTGAAGGTGAAGACTATCAATTTTGGAAGACGAGGATGGAAATATTTTTAAAAATATTGGATTACGGAGTCTGGGATGTTGTACTCAACGGTCCCTACATTCTGATGGATGGAGCTGTTTCAAAATCCTTTGATAAATGATCGTCGGATGAAAACAAGCGTGCCAATATGATGTAAGAGCCCGAAACTCTATTTTTTATGCCTTAACTCGTAATGAATTTTACAAGGTCTCACGGTGCAAGACGATAAAAGAAATGTGGGACACTCTTGAAGTGACACATGAAGGAACAAATGAACTAAAGCGAGCACGCAAGAACACACTCATCCAGGAGTATGAATTGTTTTAAATGCAGCAGAATGAAAGCATCACGAATTTTCAAACACGCTTCATGCATGTAGTAAATCACTTAGAAGCTTTAGGAAAAAGTTTTGACAATGAGGAGTTGAATACAAAAATCTTGAAGTCCTTAGACAGGAATTGACAACTAAAGGTAACTGTTATTACAAAATCAAAGAATGTCACAGAAATGGATATTGTTACTCTATTTGGGAAGCTACGAGAACATGAGATGGAGCTACAAAGGTTAAATAAGGGTGAACATAACCAAGCTAAGACGATAGCTCTAAATGAAGTAACAACTTCACAAGATGATAATGAAAATGAAGGTGAGTTTTTAGATTCTGATATATCTTTGTTTGTTAAAAAGTTTTCTTGGTTTATGAAGAATAGGAAAAAGGGACAACAAAGAAAGGAGAAAACAAATAAGTACAATTGCTATGGATGTGGAAAACCTAGTCACATCAAACTTGACTGTCCAGAACTTAAGAGAGATGTGAAAGAAAAGAAGAAAGAGAAAAAGTTCTCTAAGAGCAAACACAAAGCTTATATTGCTTGGAAGGACAATGACTCTTCCACTACACAAGAAAGCTCTTCTGAAAGTAGTGATGATGAAGAAGAAGCAAATATTTTCTTGATGGCAGAAAGTGATGATGAATCATCATCACAAATAAGTAGTACAAAGTCCTTAACTTCATATGATGAGTTGCATGAAGCATATCAAGAAATGTACGAAATTTTTGACATTTTAGCTAAGAAATAAACTGCACTTAAACAAAATTTCCATGCATTAGAAAGTATTGTTAGCATTTTTACAAAAGAAAATAAGTGCTTAAAGGAAGATATTGAGAAATTCAAAACTCTATCTAAAAATAAAGAAGTTGATAATCCTTGTGAAAATTGCAATCATTTAGAAAATGAGAATTTCAAGTTAAAGAAAATAATGAATGATTTTTCCAAATCTTCTGCTAATCTTGATTCTATCTTAGGTTATCAAAGAGGGGATTCTAGCAAAGTTAGACTTGGTTACAAACCCAAGGAAAGTCTAGAACCTCACACAACTATTTTTGTGAAAGAGTAAAGGAAAACAAATGGAAAACCTGTTTCAAAAACTTTAATAAAATCATTTAAATCTCCTCAAAGAAAACCGACATGTTTTTACTACATGAAATTAGGACATACATCAAATAGATGTTACATAAAGTATTTTGGTATATCTAATGGAAAATATAAATGGGTTCCGAAGAGGGAAAATAAAAATTGATAGCTTGAACATCTAATATGAATTCTCACAAAACTTTTTTTTTTGTCATAATCGATTATGACCTTAACATAATTGATTATGATGAGTCAAATTTGATATTGATGAATTTCTTGTTGTAATAATCGATTATGATGTTTCTATATGTACTGTGATAATCGATTATATTGTCTTCCAGATTATGGTTTCTTGCTATGATAATCGATTATGGTGTTTCTGCATATGCTGTCATAATTGATTATGTTGTCTTCGTGAGTATTATCTTTGTTCTGTCATAATTGATTATGACATTCACATAATCGATTATACCAGCAAATTTTTGAAAGCTGGAAAAAAAATTTGGTTACAGGAAATCACATAATCCATTATATCATACTTCTTTTCATTTGTTTAACAAGTGGTATCCTTAGTCTTTTGATTGAGACTTGTGGTTCTACTAACCTTTAAGGACCCAAAAATAATCAAAGGGTACCCAGATTTGTATGTTGATGATGTTACAGGTGATTATCAAGGATAAGAAATCAATGTAGGTTATTGGAGCTAAATGGGTGTACAGGAACAAGCTAGATGAGCAGGGAAATATTACAAAGAATAAGGCAAGATTGGTTGCAAAAGGATATAGTTAAAAAAAGGAATTGAATATGATGAAACATATGCACCAATAGCAAGGAGGTGTATGTGTGTCAATCTCTTGACTTTGAAGATTATCAACATGCAGATCATGTTTATAAGTTGAAAAAAAAAACAATATACGGACTCAACAAGCACCTAGATCATGGTATGAACGCCTAAGAAACTTTTTGGTGAGTCACAACTACAGGAGAGGTAAAGTAGATCCAACTTTATTCATAAAAGAGCATAAGAAAAATATTATTGTAGTTCAAATTTATGTTGATGATATAATTTTTGGATCAACTAACAATAATCTTTGTCAAGAGTTTGTCAAGATAATGCATAGTGAATTTGAGATGTCAATGATGGGTGAACTGACATTCTTTCTAGGATTTCCTTAATGTTGTTGAATTTGAAATTTGAAATTTTGCAGTTTGAGATTTTGAAATTTGAAGTTTGAGATTTTTGAATTTGAACTTGAATTGGAATTTGAAAATTGAATTTGAAGTTTTGAATTAGAAATTTGAATTTAAAATTTGGAATGAGGGAATTTGAATTTGAAATTTGAGGGAACTTGAGTTTGAAATTTGGATTTTGATGTTTGTGTTGATGTAGTGTATCTGCCTTGGATTAAAAATTATAATTTCCCTTGTAATATTTTTCATAATTATCAATGAAACAGGGAGAGATTTTGGTGATATTAAAAATAAGGTGAAATAGGGTATCGCCGACATAAAAAAGCGGTCGGAGTGATGCGATGTTTTTGATGACTCGCGTTTGTTTTAAAAGTGTGATCATCACTCTTAGGATGTCTGATAACCGAACTACCCTTAAGAACGAGGTTTTCTTAAATGGGTTCAGGAGTCACCACCAATATTTTTATCATAAACATCGAAAAAGGAAAAAAAGAAGGCATTGGTTTAAGAAAAACCAACTTTGGCCATTATAACCAGAGTGTTAGAAAAGGAGGCTGAGATCAAGAGGGGGGGGGTGAATTGATATTTGAAAGATTTTTGAAATTTAAAGATTATCTATTTCAAAGATTAAGAGTTCTGACCAATTCTTGAATCAAACAAAACAAGCAATCAAAATAGAGACAACAATAGAATTAAAGAGAGTAAGGTTTAGAAAAATACAACCAAGATTTATACTAGTTCACCCAATCCCAGGGCTACGTCCAGTTCTCAGCCAAATTCTAGCTGAGTTCCACTAGATTGAATGTCTTACAGATTACAGATTTCAATCACACACCCAACCTACCACAAGAACCAAAATTCCAATCCTTGCAGCTAAACCTTCAGCAAGAACCAACATCCAGTTCTTAAACCAACCTGCAGCCAAATTCCAGCTATAGAACCAGTGCCCAACAATTCCAGACACCCAACATATAGTAAAGAAATGTAAAGAAACAAAGAGAAGAAACTAGAACAATCAAACCTGGATTATCCAGCTCTGCAGAATGAGTTTCTTCACAAAAGAAATGCAAAAATATCATCAAGAAAGAACTTTGAAAAACTCCACAAAACTTGTGTGATTCTTTCTTGAAAGTAGCTCTTATGATTGCTTGATCGATTTCTCAAAAAGTATTTTTCAAAATACTGAAGCAATCATGTTTATATAGAGATTTGTTCTAACTGCTGGTTTAATTAATCTGTTAAAATAATCTTTTAATCTATTAAAAGTCTTGAATTAATCTGTTAAAACTTCTTTTAATCTGTTAAAATGTTCTTGATTATTTTCCAAATTTGTTTTAACTGATACGACAACGTTTCAATCGATTAAAACACTTTGAAAAAAATCCCTTAAGTTGTTTTAATCGATTAATTCACATTTTAATCGGTTAAAATTCTGCCAAATATTTTCATAAAACTTTCTAAGTGATTTTAACTGATAACATCTAGTTTTAGTCGATTAAATCAATTTGCAAAAAGTTCCTTAAGTTGTTTTAATCGATTAAATCGCAGTTTAATCGATTAAATATATTTTGATTGATCATATATGAGATTTAATCGGTTAAAACTCATTCTGATCGATCATATGCTGGATTACATCGATTAAAAAGTACTTCAAGTGGTTTTAATCGATTATTTTGAAGTTATATCGATTAAAATACTTCCAGAACATTTTAAGTGATTTTAATCGATTATTTCGAAAGTATATCAGTTAAAACACTGACAGAAGGTTTTCAAAAACTCCTTTAATGAAAATAATTGATTAATTCGAAAGTGTATCGATTAAAATAGTTCCAGTGAATGATTTAAAAAGTTTTAATCGATTATTTTGAAAACCTATCAGTTAAAAACCTATCAGTTAAAAACCTATTATGTAAGTTTTAAGATCATTTTAATTGATAAAGCTCATATAATATCAGTTAAAACAATTTCTTAAAAACCATTTAACCAATTACTTTGGTTTTTAACAGATTAAACATCTTTAGAGGAATTTTCAAAATCTTTTAAATGATGAAACATCATGCAGTAGAGAGATATGAATGATTATACCTATGTATAGATGCAGACTCACTAATCACTCTACCCTTTTAACCCAAGTAACCTTTGACTTCATCAGAATAGCCTTTGACTTCATCAAATCAGCAAGAACTTCGCTTTATCAAATGATTCAATAAGATGTTCATCACTTTCAGTCTCCCCCTATTTGATGAAGACAAACACCACTTTGAAAGATTCTGCAAAAGAAGTCACTTGAATATATAGATTAGTGAGTATTCAAGATTAATCATTTCTCCCCCTAGATTAGTGAGTATTTAAAAAATTAATCATTTCTCCCCCTTTGACTTCATCAAAAATTGGGAAGAGAGGGGTAAAATAAACATGATAACAAAATTTATTTTTAAAACAACATTAGAATCATAAAAAAATAGAATTTCATGATACCAATGAGATGTATTATTCATTTAAGAACCAATTAAAGTTGATTCAAACTTCTCTTCGTTAACACGTTTGTAATGAATACAATAGACATGTGTAAAGATAAGGGAACCATGCCTTAGTAGCATGTTACAAGAACAACCATTAACTAAAGCCTTTAATTTTCTTTCTAGAATAATAATCGATTAAAAACAGAACATAATTAATTAAATTGATCATGTTAATGATTTTAATTGATACAGATAACATTGTAATCGATTAAAACAGGAATGACAGATGTACATTGAAATCCTGGGAGCATTTAATCGATTAAATTGAAATTTAATCGATTAAAACAGTACGAACAGTAGTATTATTAATGAAATTAATCGATTAAAGAAAAGGAAAAAAATGATTAGAAAGGACCCTTCTTGATGAGACTAGTCATCCCAATTTCCCTGATTGAGCTACATGTCCTCCATCATAGTATAAAGATCCACAATCTGGTTTCCTAGGTTGGTGAATTGAGTATTGGATTGTTGAAAATGCTGGTAGGTCATCTGCATATGTCTCCTTTGATTTTCTTGTAGTGAGGACATTTGGGAGAGCATGGTTCTTTCAAACTAGGAGAGAGGAGTTCCACGGTCAGGTTGCTCTATGTATGGTATGATCTCCATGTTCTCATAAGAAGTATGACCACCAGTGGATTCAGGAACCTCAGCTGCAGCCGGAGAAGAAGGAATTTGACCTTGATAAGCTTCTTCTTCCTCTTCATCCTCATCTTTGGACATCCCAGCATCAATCTTTGAGATCCATTCTCCATCAATTTTGATAAATCCCATCTTCCGCAGAGTGGAATCATCAATATTATTGGAGGCCTTTGGAGTTTCCACATATTCTCGTGCAAGATCTACTTCAAAGTATCTAAAAAATTGGTTAATCAACATAGCATAAGGCAGTTTATAATCAGCCAATCTTTTTGCTTTTATCATGTGATCCTTGATAACAAAAATCCAGTTTACACGGATATTATTTTCAATGCAGTACATGAGAGCTAAATCACCCTCATTGAGTAAAGCATGATTACTCCCCCTTGGAGTAAGCATCCATGCAATGATGAAGGCAAGCATTATTGGTTCAAGCTCCATTTTCCCAGCGTTAAGAGTTCTTACAGAATCATTTTGATTTTTGAGACAGCTGCGGAAAAATTTAATTTTGTTAAAATCAGGCAACTCTGCAATGTTACCTTTGGATACCTTTACACCAACATCATGAAGACCAGCCACTTCTTCCCACACCTCAGGAGTGATCACAAGATTTATACCTTTGATTTGAGACCTTAAAGTGGAGTCACTGACTGTAAGGTTTGCATAAAATACCCTCACAAGATCTGGTTGGATGTTACCAGTGTGCTCGAAAAAAGTTTTTAACTTTTGTCTTTTCAATTTTTTTCATAGTGAGGTAAAACCTTCTTCATCTAACCAAGCAAACTTAATGTATTTAGGAATCAACAGTTTCTTTTGGCTAAAGTTGGAAATGAAGTTGTTCATCTTGTCAATGTCTCTATTGAACCATGCTTCAACGTGACCCCCAGCGTGGCCAGCAGCAGAGGAAGATTCCCCCTTATGTTTCTTCCTGGATTTTGATCTTTTAAGCATCTTGTAGTAGAGATTTGGGAAGGAATTTGATTGATACAATATATGAGAGTGAGAGAAGAGAAAAGAGAAGAAGAGAAGAACCTGAAAATGCAGAACCTGATTTTTCTTTGATGCATAGAAGTTCGGATTTCAAATTTTTGAAGTCCGAATGTTAGATCTGCAATATTTCAGACTTAATTGGTCATGTCCCCTTGATTGAGTGCAGAATCACATGTTTTGGGTAGTGGGTACATCAATTAAAGTGGTTCTTGGATAAACATTGACTCAGTCAAACACTACAGTAAATTCTTTTCACAGTTTTTAATTACCAATGAATCTTGAAAATCTCATCTTGATTTGTTGAAAATTCTTCAATTAAACTGATTTAAAACATTTTTTAAGAACAAATTAATCGATCAACCAACAATTTAATCAATTAATTTGATATGAAATATTAGGTTTGAAATGATAACAGTGTAATAATCGATTAAAGCAGAAAAGAATCGATTAAATTTGTATTGCATATGTTAAAGGAAATGATCATAGAATTTTAATCAATGAAACCGAAAAAGAATTGATTAAATTTAACTATTTAATGATTTTAACTGATATAAATCCTTTTTAATCGATTAAAATAGACAAAATAGAAGTATACTAAAATCCTGAGAACATTTTAATTGATTAAAACATTTTTATATCAATTAAAATACTCAATCCATGAATCCAGAATCAATATTTGCTGATTAGGTACCAAAGAACTTCTTGATTTTGTTCTTGCAAAACAGATTTAGCATATATTTGGTACCCTTTTTATAATCAAGTTATTTGAAATGAATTCTTGGGGATCCATTTTATTCTTCCTCTTGGTAAAACATACTTCTTGATTCTACAAAATTTAACAGAATGACCTCTTTTCATAAAATGAAAGCATTTAATAACAATTGATGAGTATGATTTCCTATTTCCAACAGTTTTTCTGGTTTTCTTGCTAGATGTAAATCCAATGCCAGATTTGTCAAAAATAAGTTTTTATGACCCAAGAAGAACATCAAGATTAGCTTGACCTTGTGTAAATTTAGAAACAGTTTGTAACAAAAAATCAATCTTCTTTTGTAAATCTGGACAATTATTGCATGGTTTATTACATAAGCAATCAGAATTATCATGGATTAATTTTAAGAAATCAAGATCAGTTTCATCTTCAAGAATTTTCTTTTCAAGAGAATCAACTCTATTTTCTAGCCAATTGTTCATGCCTTTTAGCCTATCATTTTCTCTTTTAAGTTTCTTGGTTTCTTCATGCATTTCATTAAATGCTTCTTGCAATGAGTTATAATTCACAAAATTAGAAGAAGAGTTAGAACTTACACTGCTGGTTTGATAATTCTGGTTAGCCATTAGACACAAGTTAGCTTCTTCATCATCAGAATTTTCTGTTGATGAGGTATCATTGTCATCCCATGCTATATATGCTCTTCTTTTGATCTTTTCTTCTTTCTTGTCATTGTGTTTATTCTTTTCTGGACACTCCATTCTTACATGACCCTGCTTACCACAACCATAGCACTTATAGTTAAAAGAATCAGATTTCTTTTCATAACTTTTGTGTTTTTCGTTATCTTGGATCTTTCTCTTGAGAAACTTGTTAAACTTTTTTACTAGCAGTCCAAGATTCTCACTTTCTTCTTCTGATTTTTTATCTTTTTCTTCAGCTTTGAGCGCTATGCTTCTACCTTTCTTTTCAGAGATTTCTTGCTCATTGAATCTGTTAATTTTCATCTCATGTTCTCTGAGTTTTCCAAATAAGAAGGTTATTTTCATGATGGATAAGTCTTTTGACTCTGATATTGTTGTGACCTTAGGCTGCCATGACCTGTCAAGACATTTCAAAACTTTTATATTTAATTCCTCTTTATCAAAAGTTTCAAAACCGATTAAAATGCTTTATAAAATAAATAGATAAGGGAAAGAAGATTACATAGTTGATTTATACTGGTTTGGATCAAAAGACCCTACGTCTAGTTGCTAATCACTCAAAAAGAGGATTAACGTTGTCACTATAATCACAGTTTTACAACAGATTACAAATTGAAAAGATAAGGAATAGAAAACACCTCTCTTGAGTCACACAAGAGATGAACACCTCATTTGAATCCACAAAGGATGAACAACAACTTTTCCTAGAGACGACACAACATACAATCCACCAAGAAACCCACTCAGTGATTCTTATCACTTCTAGCCCACACTAGGTTTTCAAAAACCCATTTTTCTTCCCTACAGAAAGTTCTCGCAGTCACAACTCTTAACTTTTGTATGAAAAAGGCTTGTTGATTTGTAGAGAGCCTTAGAGAACCTTAAGTAGAGAGAATAGGGTCTGGGAAATGGTGATTTTCGAAAACAGAAGAATTGGGAATAGGGTTTTCGTAAATTGGTCCATATTTGAATTTCAAAACTCATAATAGACGTAAATAATCGATTATCTTGAGTGATAATCGATTATTCCAAAGCCATTTTCGCAGAGGAGCAAAACAGGACCAGGATAATCGATTATCTGGCTAAATGATCGATTATTTGCCTGTGATAATCGATTATCCTGAGTGATAATCGAGTATCACAGTAAGCTTTTCCTAAAAACAATTTTCATTCTGTGATAATCGATTATCCTGAGTGATAATCGATTATCACAGTGTATTTTTGATAAAAATGAGTTTTTAGAGGTTTTAGAGGATGGACTATGTGTTGGCTATCTTGGACTCTAATTTTACAGACTCAAAAACATAAAACAGAGTTATTACATAAGATTACATGTCTTCAAATCTCTAAGTCCTTTGTTCTTGAATCATCATCAAAATCTTCAAGCTTCATATCCTTGTATGTTTAACATGATGATGTGAGTGAAGCGTTTCTGCACATCTGCAATACTTTCTCCAGTTTGCATTTTAAACAAATCATATTCCCTAATGAGAGTATGCTTTCTAGCTCTCTTTACATTCCCTCATGAGTAACCTCAAGAACTTCCCACATTTCCTTGGCAGATTTGCATTGAGAAACCCTGAAAAACTCATCCATGTTTAGCGCAGAAGTAATTATGTTTTTAACAGTACAATCACTTTGAACTTTTCTTTTCTCTTCATCATTTAAGCTAGACCATTTTTTTTTTTGTAATTAATGGACCATTAACAATTACATCCCAAACATTTCTATTAATAGATTCAATAAAGATCTTCATCATAATCTTCCAAAAGGGATAATATGTACCACAAAACAGTGGAGGTCTATTAATAGAAGCTCCCTCATAAAAAGGTAATTTGTTTTCAGCCATGAAAGATTTGGACCGAAAGTCTTGAGTATTTTTCAAGACCCTTGCTCTTGATACCAATTGTTAGAAAAGGAGGTTAAGATTAAGAGGGGGGGTGAATTGATCTTTGAAAGATTTTCGCAATTTATAGATTATCTATTTCAAAGATTAAGAGTTCTAACCAATTCTTGAATCAAGCAAAACAAGCAATTGAAATAAAGACAACAGCAGGATTAAAGAGAGTAAGGTTTAGAAAAATACAACCAAGATTTATATTGGTTCACCCAATCCTAGGGCTACGTCCAGTTCTCAGCCAAATTCCAGCTGAGTTCCACTAGATTGAATGTTTTACAGATTATAGATTTCAATCACACACCCAACCTACCACAAGAACCAAAATTCCAGTCCTTGCACCTAAACCTTCACCAAGAACCAACTTTCAGTTCTTGAACCAACCTATAGCCAAATTCCAGCTATAGAACCAGTACCCAACAATTCTAGACACCCAACATATAGTAAAGAAATGTAAAGAAACCAAGAGAATAAACTAGAACAATCAAACCCAGATTATGCAGCTCTGTACAATGAGTTTCTGTTAGAATCGCACAGCGGAATGTTAGCATTTACGAACAAAAACCAAGAGGGGGGGTGAATTGGTTTCATAAAAAAAAATTAGGGTTTTAAAATTTTTCCCAAATTTCACCGATTAAAATGTTGTGTAAAGTAAATAGAGAGGGGATAAAGTATTACACAGTCGATTTATATTGGTTTGGATCAAAAGACCCTACGTCTAGTTGCTAATCACTCAAACAGAGGATTAATGTTGTCACTATAATCACAGTTATACAAATAGATTACAAATGAAAAGATAAGGTAAGGAATACACCTCTCTTGAGTCACACAAGAGATGAACACCTCCTTTGCATCCACAAAGGATGAAGAACAACTTTCCCTAGAGACAACACAACACACAATCCACCAAGAAAACCCACTCAGTGATTCTTATCACTTCTAGCCCAAACTAGGTTTCAAAAGCCCTTTTTTCCTCCAACAAACAGTTCTCTGGCAGTCACAGGTCTTAACTTTTGTTTGAAAAAGGTTGTTCTATTTGCAGAGAGCCCTAGAGAACCTTAAGTAGAAGATTAGGGTTTGGGAATTGGGGATTTTCGAAAATAGATGAATTAGGAATAGGGTTTTCGAAACTTGGTCCAATTTTGAATTTCAAAAAACATATCTAACTGAAATAATCGATTATCTTGAGTGTTAATCGATTATTCCAGAGCCAAATTCGTAGAGAACCCAAAACAGCTCCAGTTAATCGATTAATAGGGCATTTAATCGATTAACAGCCCAGTTAATCGATTAACAGGGCATTTAATCGATTAACAACCCAATTAATCGATTAACAGGATATTTAATTGATTATTCCAGAGAGCAGATGTTGAAAATGGTTTTCTCTCTGTAATAATTGATTATCCTGCCATTTAATCGATTAATCCAGTATGTTTTTGATAAAAATGAGTTTTTAAAGCCTTTAAAGAGTGGACTATGTGCTGGTTATCTTGAACTCTAATATTACAGACTCAAAATCATAAAAATAGAGTTATTACATAACATTACTGTTAGAATCGCACAACGGAATGTTTGCGTGAACGGACAAAAACCAAGAGGGGGGGTGAATTGGTTTCTTAACAAACATTAGGTTTTAAAAATTTTCCCCAAATTTTACCGATTAAAATGTTGTGTAAACGTAAATAGAATAAGGATAGAGTCTTACACAGAAGATTTATACTGGCTCGGATCAAAAGACCCTACGTCCAGTTGTTAATCACTCAAACAGAGGATTAACGCTGTTACTATAATCAAAGTTATACTAGCAGATTACAAATGAAAAGATAAGGTAACGAAAACACCTCTCTTGAGTCACACAAGAGATGAAGAACAGTTGTCCTTAGAGACGATACAACACACAATCCACCAAGAACTCCACTTAGTGATTCTTATCGCTTCTAACCCACACTAGGTTCCAAAACCCCTTTTTCCTCCAACAAACAGTTCTCTGCCAATCACAACTTTCAACTTTTGTTTGAAAAAGGTTGTTTAATTTGCAAAGAGCCTTAGAGAACCTTAAGTAGATGAATTAGGGTTTGGGAATTGGGGATTTTCGAAACCTGGTGTATTGGGACTAGGGTTTTCGAAACTTGGTCTAATTTTGAAGTTTAAAATGCATATCTGACTGACATAATCGATTATCTTGAGTGTTAATCGATTATTACAGAGCCAAAATCAACAAAAACCCATAACCACGCCAGTTAATCAATTATTTAGCCTGATAATCGATTAACAACCCTGTTAATCGATTAACTATCCTGTTAATCGATTATTCCAGAGAGCTGATACAGAAAATGGTTTTTCTCTCTGTAATAATCGATTGTTTAGCCTTTTAATCGATTAAACCAGTTTGTTTTTGATAAAAATGAGTTTTTGAAGCTTCTAAAGAGTAGGCTATGTGCTGGTTATCTTAGACTCTAATATTACAGACTCAAAATCATCAAAACAGAGTTATTACACAAGAATACAAGTCTTCAAATCTCTAAGTCCATTGTTCTTGAATCATCATCAAAATCAACAAGTTTCATGTCCATGTAAGTTCAATATTCATGTCCTTGTATGTTTCAATAATCTCCCCCTTTTTTATGATGATCAAAATTTTCTTTTAAAGCCTTGTAATAACCTGTTTTATCTGTCACACTAACAAAAACATTAAACATACCAGATAATATTTAAATTCAATCATAAGAGGCTTTAAATATTTCTCCCCCTATTTTGATTATGATCAAAAATAAATTAAGAGCTCCCCCTCAAAATATGCATAATTAGGAAATAACTTCCCCTCAAACAGAGCAACAATACAAATTTTATTTCATAAATGAAAATACTTTACAAAACAAGAAGATATGAAAACAGTATTAAAATTCTTCACTATCGCTATTAAAGTGAGCTTCAAATTTATTCTCTAAGTGACACATTTTATCATCTACGTCGGAGATACGGCGGATGATTTCCTCATGCCGTACTCCAGAGAGAGTGAAGAATGTCTGCATCCTCTGGTTCATATCAAATAACATGTCTTCCACAGATTGATGGGTTTCAGGAGGAGCAGAAGATGTTCCAGAATTTTGAATCTGATCAGAGGGAAACTCAGCAGCAGGAAGCATTTTTTCGTCAGAATCTTCATCATCTGCATCTATGTTTGGAACGTCATCCTTGTGAACATAAATATTATTGACACGCACCATTTGAAATTGGGTTAATGTGTTGTCCAACATTCGGTTTAAGTTTGTTGTTCGTACCGTTTGTTCCCTTTCAACAACATTCACTCCTTTGTACTCTAGAATGTGAGAGATAAGGAGAGCATAGGGAATTTTAAAAGTAGGATGACGTTTGGCCTTCAGCATAGTCATTATGACAAGGCTTCCCCAATCTATTGACTCATTATTCATTATTGCATGAATAATGCGAAGATCTATTGAGGAGCATTGGGCATGATTGGTTGCCCAGGGACATAAGATCCAGACAAGTAGATGCAGAAGCAGACGTTCCTCCTTCTTTAATGGGCCAGCTAGAAGAAGGCGCCCAATCTTTATGGAGGGGTTGCGGAGAAAAGACCGATAAGCCATGATCTTGTCAAAGTCATCTAACTCCGCAAAAATGTTAATAGCATCATCTCTTATAGGAAAATGTGCAATGTTTTCCCATATATCGTCATCAAGAATAATGGTTACCCCCTTTACACGAGAGGTAGCTACTTGATCTCTAAATTTAAAGTGAGAGTAAAATACCTTAACTAAGTCAGGAGAGTATGTACCTTGCATTTGGATAAAAGGGAGAACACCTTGAATTTCAAGAGGATTAGGAAAATTAAATCCCCTATTGATGAATTGATCACCAATAAGGAATTTTGGAGTAATGATACCTCGTTCCTTCCAAAAAGTAAGAAATTCCTGTCAGCCCTCATCATCTGAGATCCATCCTTCGACAGAATTTGGACGGGGATGAGAGGCAGGAGCAGATCTTCTTCTTGTGGGAATTTTAGCACGAGAAGATGAGGCCATTTTAGGATTAGAAGAATAACAAGAGAGTTTAGGAAGACAAGTGATGTTAGGAGAAGGCAAGAAGGCTTGAATAATGCTAGAATGCTTGGATTCAAGAGTTTGAGATGTGGAGAAGTGAAATGAAGGCTTCCAATTTATAAACAACATCTCCAACGGTCATTTGGGAGTGCATAGGGGCCAAAATAGCCGTTGGAAATGGCTAGTAAACAAAAACTATCAGGTTTAATCAATTAAATCTTGAAATAATCGATTAAACCAGTAACAGACCCATTTAATCGATTAAATCAAGCTGTTAATCGATTAAAGCTATAGTTAATCGATTATTTGATGAAATAATTGATTAATCCAGTGAGTAATTTCAGATTTTGGACTTCTTAGGTGCAAATAATCGATTATAACTTCAAATAATCGATTATTCCATAGAGTTCATCAAATTTTTAAGGTTTAGACACATGATAATCTATTAATACCCTACATAATTGATTATAAGATTACAACTCCAAAAACTTTTTAATTAAGCAGAATTTAAGCTATTTCTAATATACCTAAGTATCTTCTAAGATCATAGAATCTATCCTTGGGAAGAGGCTTAGTAAAAATATCCGCTAATTGATGCTTTGTATCAACATACTCAATTTTACAGTTTCCTTTACTTATATGATCTCTCAAGAAATGATGTCTAATTTCTATAGGTTTAGTTCTAGAGTGCATTACTGGATTCTTAGTAAGATTGATTGCACTTGTATTATCACACATCAAAGGAATATCATTTAGAAATATACTATAATCTTCTAATTGTTGCTTCATCCATAAAATTTGAGCACACCAATTACCAGCTGCAATATATTCAGCCTCAGTAGTGGATAAAGCAACACATGCTTGTTTCTAAGAGTGCCAAGACACTAATGATGATCCTAACAAATGACATGTCCCACTAGTAATTTTTCTATCTGTTTTGCATCCACCATAATCAGCATCAGAATAACCTATTAAACTAGTAGAAGCTTCAGATGGATACCATAAACCAAAACCAGTAGTTCCTTTTAAATATTTTAAAATACGTTTAACTGCAGTTAGGTGAGATTCTTTTGGACATGCTTGAAATCTAGCACACACACAAACAAAATGCATAATATCAAGTCTACTTACAGTTAAGTACAATAATGAACCTATCATACCTCTATACATAGATTGATTAATTTCCAAACCTGATTCATCCTTGTCTAAATAGCATGAAGTTCCCATGGGTGTGTTAGCTTCCTTTGAAGTGTCCATTCCAAACTTTTGGAGAATCTCTTTGTAGTATTTGGTTTGAGAGACAAAAATTCCTTCTTTAAGTTGTTTGATTTAAAGTCCTAGGAAGAATGTTAATTCTCCCATCATAGACATTTCAAATTCTCCCTGCATTATATTAGCAAATTCTACACACAGAGAATTATCAATTGATCCAAAAATGATATCATCAACATATACTTGAACCAATAAGATATGTTCTTTTACTTTCTTTATAAACAAAGTAGAATCAATTTTTCCTCTAGAAAAATCATTTGAAGTTAGAAAACTACTTAATCTTTAATACCAAGACCTAGGAGCTTGTTTCAAACCGTATAATGCTTTCTTCAATTTAAAAATATGATTAGGATAACTAAAATCTTCAAATCTAGGGGGTTGCTCCACATATACTTCTTCTTTAATAAACCCATTCAAAAATGCGCTTTTAAAATCCATTTGATATAATTTAAATTTCATCAATGATGCATAAGCAAGAAGTAAGTGTATAGCCTCTAACCTAGCAACAGGAGCATAAGTTTCATCATAATCAATACCTTCCTCCTGACAGTAACCTTTTACAACAAGTTTGGCTTTATTCTTTGTTATATTTTCATCTTCATCAAGTTTGTTTCTAAATACCCATTTAGTTCCAATTACATGTGATTCTTCTCTTGGAATTAATTCCCAGACTTGATTCCTTTCAAATTGATTAAGTTCCTCTTGCATTGCTATGCACCATTGGTCATCTTTAAGCGCTTCCTCAACATTTTTGGGTTCTATCTGTGACACAAAAGCTACAGACATGCAGAAATTATTCATATTTCTAGTTCTTACCCCTTTTGATATATCACCAATAATATTGTCCATTGAAAGTCCTCATGGTGATTGCCATTCTTTTGCTAATTCAGTTGGTTGAGAAGGATCATTTTCTTCCAAATACAATTCATCAAGAGTCTCTCTTATGTGTTCATCATCACCTGCAAGTTCTTTATTTGACTCAAGAGGATTTCCCCCAAGGTCTACAATTTCATCAAAAGTAACATGTACAGATTCATCAACATTTAAAGTTCTTCTATTAAATACTCTATATGCTTTTCTAGTTAGTGAATAACCTAAGAAAATGCCCTCATCGGCTTTTGAGTCAAATTTTCCTAAGTTGTCCTTTCCATTATTTAATACAAAGCATTTACTTCCAAATATTTTCAAATGACAAACATTAGGCTTTCTACCATTTAACAATTCATAGGGAGTTGATTTTATAATTGGCCTAATGAGCATTCCATTCAAAACATAACATGCAGTACTTGAAGCACCAGCCCAAAAATATTTAGGAACATTTGATTCATTTAACATTGTTCTAGCAAGTTCCTCTAGTGACCCATTTTATTGGGGAGTCCTAGGTGCAAAAAAATTATGAAATATTCCATTTTCCTCACAATAATTTTCAAACCTTTCATTTTGAAACTCACCACCATGATCACTTCTTAATACTTTAATTCTTAAGTCTTTCTCATTTTGAATTTTCTGTGCAAACTTCCTAAAGACCTTAAAAGCTTCACTTTTCAATGTTAAGAAAAATGTCCAAGTATATCTAGAAAAGTCATCAACAATCACAAGAGCATAATAATTTCCACCAAAACTTTTTATCCTAGAAGGACCAAATAAATCTAAATGTAATAATTCTAAAGGTTTTGATGTGGAAATAACATTCTTTGATTTGAATGATGATTTTACTTGTTTACCTTTTTGACATGCATCACATAATCTATCTTTTTCAAATTTTAACTTAGGCAAACCAATAACTAAGTCCTTTGAAATCAATTTGTTTAAATGATGCATATTTATATGAGCCACTCTCTTATGCCATAACATTGGGTTCTCTTCCTTAGCAACTAAGCATGTTATACTAGTATCATGTATACAATCCAAATCAATCAAATATATATTATTATGCGTAATGCCTTTCAATGCTACTTTTTCGGAATCTATCAAATGTATGGTACAAAACTTACTTTCAAAGATTACCTTAAATCCTTTGTCACATAGTTGACTTATACTTAGGATATTATGCTTTAGCCCATCAACAAGAAGCACATCCTTTATCTCCAAAGTGTTTGCACCACCTATATTTCCAATTCCAAGAATCTTTCCTTTGTTGTTGTCCCCATAGGTTACATATCCTTGTTCTTTAGCTTTGAAACTTACAAATTTCGTTTTGTCACCGGTCATATGATTTGAGCATCCACTATCAAGATACCACATACACTTCTTTGATTTGGAAGTTTCCTACAAAACAAGAACATAGTAAACTTCGGTCCCCATAACTTTTGGATCCTTGGGGTTAGAGACAAACAAGTCATTTAACAATAGTAACCCAAATGTATTTTCCTTTAGGAACACCAAAATGTTTAATTTTACATCTATTTGAAGTATGACCATGTTTCATACAATAAAAACATGCTTTAGATGTAGCTTTTGAATATGATACATTTCTAACAATAGATGCTTTAGTTCCTTTTTCAACCCATACTCTTTTATTTTTCACTTTAGGCTTTTTCAAAGGAATATGATGGTTTTCTCTATTTTGAGCAATAACAACTTTATCCTTAATAATATTACTTATTTCCTTCTCGGCTTTATCAAGCAAATGATTAAGTATATCAATGTCATATTCATACTCTTTACAAGATGCACATGTTATATTCTTATCATCTTTTTCATCTATACATACAATTTTCGTTTCTAAGGTTTCTTTTTCCTCTAAACATGCAATTTTCATTTCTAAGGACTCCACCTCCTTTTCAGATCTATTTAAACTATTTTTCACAGCTTTGTATTCATTTTTCAAGTCCTTAAAAGCATTAAACAATTATTCATAAGCATTTTGTAATTCATCAAAATTATTTTCATCATCACTTGAAGATGAGTCGGAATCACTTACCTCAAAATCGGAAGATATATTGTCATTTGCCATTAAAAAAATATTAGCTTCTATTTCTGAATCACTTGACTCCGAACTCGAATCACTATTGTCCCAAGCGATGTAGGCTTTCTTCTTGAAGAACTTTTTGCCTTTGTTATCTTCATTCTTCTTGTTTGGACACTCGGTTTTCACATGTCCTGTTTCACCACAACCATAGCATTTTATATTCAAAGAAGTATTTTCTATTACCTTTCCTTTACCTTTGAATGGATGTTTCCCTTTGGCCTTCATGAATTTGGTAAAGTTATTTATCATGAGACTCAATTCTTCTTCATCATTCTCCGAGTCTTCTTCTTCCTTTTTACTCTTACCTTTGGAAATTTCAGTTTTGAAGGCTAAGTTCCTCTTTTGGTGTTGACCTTCTTCATCATTTAGCCTTCCTAGTTCGAGCTCATGCTCTCTCAACTTTCCAAAGAGTGCCGCCATAGACATTGTGGCAAGGTTTTGTGACTCCGAGATGGTCGTCACCTTAGGTTGTCCTTTCCTATCCAAAGATTTCAAAATTTTTACGTTTAATTCATCAACATCAAAAATTTTACCTAATCCAGTGAGATGGTTCACAATGTGTGTGAAATGCTTTTGAACGTCAAATATCGTTTCTCCTTGTTGCATTCAGAACATCTCATATTCTTGGATTAGAGAATTTTTCCGTGCTCTCTTAACGTCATCGGTACCTTCGTGGGTCACTCTCAACATTTCCCACATATCTTGAGCACTTTTACAAACGGAGATCCTGTAAAACTCATTAAGGGTTAAAGCAAATGAAATAATATTTCTAGCCCTAACATCAAATTGAGATTTTCTGTTTTCCTCCGCCGTCCATCTAGAAAATGGTTTAGGAACATCTACTTCGTTTTCAGAAACTTTAGGAATATAGGGATCGTTTAAAATAGCGTCCCAAACGCCTCTATCAATAGACTCTAAAAAGATTTGCATTCTAACTTTCCAGAAAGGATAATTTTGACCCGCAAAAAGTGGGGGTCTATTACTAGAAGCACCTTCGGCAAATGTTTGATTTATTCCGGCCATTTTCGAAAAATTTGAATGACTATCAAAGCATGTTCTGATAGCACTTGTTAGAATCGCGTAGCGGAATGTTTGCGTGAACGGACAAAAACCAAGAGGAGGGGTGAATTGGTTTCTTAACAAAAATTAGGTTTTAAAAATTTTCCCCAAATTTTACCAATTAAAATGTTGTGTAAACGTAAATAGAATAAGGATAGAGTATTACACAGAAGATTTATACTGGTTCGAATCAAAAGACCCTACGTCCAGTTGTTAATCACTCAAACAGAGGATTAACACTGTCACTATAATCAAAGTTATACAAGCAAATTACAAATGAAAAGATAAGGTAACAAAAACACCTCTCTTGAGTCACACAAGAGATGAAGAACAACTTTTTGAAAGTGATGAAGATCTTATTGAATTACTTTGGCAAAGATCTTGTTGATTTGATGAAGTCAAAAATGAAGTCAAAGGCTACTTTGTGGCAGTCAAAGATCACTTAGATAAAAGGGTAGTGAGATTAGTGAGTCTGCATCTCTACTTAGGTATAATCATTTTTATCTCTCTGTTGCATGAGGTTTCTTCATTTAAAAGATTTTGAAAATGCCTCTAAAAAAATGTTTAAACGGTTAAAAACAAAGTATTTTGTTAAAAGGTTTTTTATTAACTATTTTAACTAATAGCATATAAGCTTTATCAACTAAAATGTTCTTAACACTTTTGTAACAGGTTTTTAACTTATATGTTTTCGAAATAATCGATTGTTTTCATTAGAAGGATTTTTGAAAACCTTTTGCCAGTATTTTAACTGATATGGAATTGATATAATCGGTTAAAATGACTTAGAATATTTTGAAAAGTGTTCTGGCATAATTTTAATCAATACAAACTCGAAATAATCGATTGGAATAACTTGAAGTGTTTTGAAAGTTGTTCTGTCAGTATTTTAATTGATACAAATGCGAAATAATCGATTAAAACAACTAAGAGGTTTTTCCAGAAAGTTTTAATCGATTAATACAAGCTTGCTATCAGTTAAAATAACTTAGAAAGTTTTATGAAATCTTTGGGCAGAATTATAATCGATTAAAATAAGTTTCAATCAATTAAAATAACTAAGTGAATTTTTTTCAAAACGTTTTAATTGATTAAAACAGATTGTTATCAGTTAAAATCACTTTAAAAAATTTATAAGAATGTTTTGCAGTATTTTAATCGATTGAAAGACGAAACAATCGATTAAAACAGTTTGGAAGATTTTTTACAAAGAGTTTTAATTGATATAAACGGTGTCGTATCAATTAAAACAAATCTGGAAAATAATAAAGAACTTTTTAACAGATTAAAAGAAGTTTTAACAGATTAAAACAAGACTTTTAACAGATTAAATAAACCAGCAGTTTTGAAAATCTTCTATATAAACAGAGTTGCTTGAACTTTTTACAACACATCTTTTAGCAATCAATCAAGCAATCATAAGTGCTACTTTCAAGAGAGAATCGCTCTAGTTTTATGAAGTTCATAGAAGTTCTTTCTTGAGGCAAAAATTGCATTCTTTTGGAGAAGAAACTCATACTACAGAGCTGCATAAACCTGGTTTGAGCGTTCTAGTTTCTTCTATTTGTTTCTTTACTTTCTTTACTGTATTATGGGTGCCTGGAATTGTGGGCACTGGTTTCTGTAGCTGGAATTTGGCTGTAGGGTTGGTCAAGAACTGGAATTTGGTTCTTGGTGAAGGTTTAGGTGCAAGGACTGGAATTTTGGTTCTTGTGGTAGATTGAGTGTGAGATTAAAGTTGTAATCTGTAAAACGTTCAATCTAGTGGAACCCAGCTGGAATTTGGCTGGAAACTGGACATAGCCCTGGGATTGGGTGAACCAGTATAAATCTTGGTTGTAACTTTCTAAACCTTTCTCTCCTTTAATTATGTGACTGCATTTATTTTGATTGCTTGCTGTGTGTGATTCAAGAACTGGTCAAGATTCTTAATCTTTGAAATAGATAATCTATAAATTGCGAAAATCTTTCAAAGATCAATTCACCCCCCTCTTGATCTCATCCTACATTTCTAACACTTTCCCTAAAGACGGCACAACACACAATCCACCAAGAACTCCACTTAGTGATTCTTATCTCTTCTAGCCCACACTAGGTTCCATAGGCCCCTTTTTCCTCCAACAAACAATTCTCTGGCAATCACAACTCTCAACTTTTGTTTGAAAAATGTTGTTCAATTTGCAGAGAGCCTTAGAGAACCTTAAGTAGATGAATTAGGGTTTGGGAATTGGGGATTTTCGAAACCTGGTGTATTGGGACTAGGGTGTTCGAAACTTGGTCTAATTTTGAAGTTTAAAACGCATATTTGACTGAGATAATCAATTTTCTTGAGTGTTAATCGATTATTACATAGCCAAAATCAACAAAAACCCATAACCACACTAGTTAATAGATTATTTAGCATGTTAATCGATTAATAGCCCTATTAATCAATTATTTCATCTTTTAATCGATTATTCTAGAGAGATGATATAAAAAATGGTTTTTCTCTCTGTAATAATCGATTATTTAGCTTTTTAATCGATTAAACCAGTGTTTTTTTATAAAAATGAGTTTCTGAAGCATCTAAAGAGTAGAGTATGTGCTGGCTATCTTAGAATCTAATATTACAGACTCAAAATCATCAAAACAGAGTTATTACACAAGAATACAAGTCTTCAACTCTCTAAGTCCATTGTTCTTGAATCATCATCAAAATCAACAAGCTTCATGTCCATGTAAGTTCAACATTCATGTCCTTGTATGTTTCAACAATTACAAGTCTTCAAATCTTTAAGTCCTTTATTCTTGAATCATCATCAAAATCAACAAGCTTCATATCCATATATGTTCAACATTTATATCCTTGTATGCTTCAACAGTCTCCCCCTTTTTGATGATGATCAAAATTTCCTTTAAAGCCCTTTGTAATAACCTGTTTTATCTGTCACAACTAACAAAAACATTAAACACACCAGATAACATTTAAATTTAATAAACATAAGAGGCTTTAAGCAATTTCTCCCCTTATTTTGATTATGATAAAAAAATGAAAGATCCCCCTCAACATATGCATAATAAAAATAAACAACTCCCCCCACAAGCAATGCAAACATAGAGTTCTTATTGAATAAAATAGTACAGTACAAAAAGCAAAGATTGATCGGTTAAGCAGATTTTTAGGCTATTTCTAATATTCCTAAGTCTCTTCTAAGTTCATAGAATCTATCCTTTGGAAGAGGTTTGGTAAAAATATCTGCTAATTTATGCTTTGTATCAACATATTCGATTTTACAATTTGCTTTACTAATATGATCTCTTAAGAAGTGATGTCTAATCTCTATATGCTTAGTTCTAGAGTGCATTACTGGATTCTTAGTAAGATTTATTGCACTTATATTATCACACATGAAAGGAATATCACTTAGAAAGATACCATAGTCTTCTAATTGTTGTTTCTACCATAGAATTTGAGCACAATAATTACCAGCTGCAATATATTCAGCTTCAGTAGTGGATAAAGCAACACATGCTTGTTTCTTGGAATGCCAAGACACTAAGGATGATCCTAACAAATGACATGTTTCACTAGTACTCTTTCTATCTATTTTACATCCACCATAATCAGCATCAGAATAACCTATTAAACTAGGAGAAGCTTCAGATGGGTACCATAAACCAAATACTATAGTTCCTTTTAAATATTTTAAAATTCTTTTTACTGCAGTTAAATGAGATTCTTTTGGACATGCTTGAAATCTAGCACACACACAAACAAAACGCATAATATCAGGTCTACTTGCAGTTAAGTATAACAGTGAACCTATCATACCTCTATACATAGATTGATTTATTTCCAAACCTGATTCAACATTGTCTAAATAGCATGAAGTTCCCATGGGTGTGTTAGCTTCCTTTGTAGTGTCCATTCCAAATTTCTTGAGAATATCTTTGCAGTATTTAGTTTGAGACACAAAAATGCCATCTTTAAGTTGTTTAATTTGAACTCCAAGGAAGAATGTTAATTCTCCCATCATTGACATTTCAAATTCTCCCTGCATTATCTTAGCAAATTCTACACACAAGGAATTATCAGTTGATCCAAAAATGATATCATCAACATATACTTGAACTAATAAGATATGTTCTTTTACTTTCTTAATAAACAAAGTGGAATCAATTTTTCCTCTAGAAAAATCATTTGAAGTTAGAAAACTACTTAATCCTTCATACCAAGACCTAGGAGCTCGTTTTAAACCATATAAGGCTTTCTTCAATTTAAAAATATGATTGGGATATTTAAAATCTTCAAATCCAAGGGGTTATTCCACATATACTTCTTCTTTGATAAACCCATTTAAGAATGCACTTTTAACATCCATTTGATATAATTTAAACTTCATCAATGAGGCATAAGCAAGAAGTAGACGTATAGCCTCTAACCTGGCAACAGGAGCATAAGTTTCATCATAATCAATACCTTCCTCTTGAAAGTAACCTTTGGCAACAAGTCTGGCTTTATTCTTTGTTATATTTCCATTTTCATCAAGTTTGTTTCTAAATATCCATTTTGGTCTAATTACTTGATGTGATTCTTCTCTTTGAATTAATTCCCAGACTTGATTCCTTTCAAATTGATTAAGTTCCTCTTGCATTGCTATGCACCATTGGTCATCTTTAAGAGCTTATTCAACACTTTTGGGTTCTATCTGTGAAACAAAAGCTACAGACATGCAGAAATTTGTCATATTTCTTGTTCTTACCCCTTTTGAGATATCACCAATTATATTGTCCACTGAGAGTCCTCTTGGTGATTACCATTCTTTTGCTAATTCAGTTGGTTGAGATGACTCATTCTCATTTAAGTACATTTCTTTTAGAGTCTCTCTTATGTACTCATCATCACCTGCATGTTCTTTATTTGACTCAAGAGAATTTCCCTCAAGGTCTACAATTTCATTGAAGGTGACATGCACAGATTCTTCAACAATTAAAGTTCTCCTATTGAACACTCTATATGCTTTGTTAGTTAGTGAATAACCTAAGAAAATGCCCTCATCGGCTTTTGAGTCAAATTTTCCTAAGTTATCTTTTCCATTATTTAAAACAAAGCATTTACATCCAAAGATTTTTAAGTGAGCAACATTAGGCTTCCTACCATTTAAAAATTCATAAGGAGTTGATTTTATAATTGGCCTAATTAGCATCCTATTCAATACATAACATGCAGTACTTACAACATCAACCCAAAAATATTTAGGAACATTTGATTCATTTAGCATTGTTCTAGCAAGTTCCTCTAGTGACCTATTTTTCCTTTCTACTACACCATTTTGTTGGGGAGTCCTAGGTGTAGAAAAGTTGTGCAAAATACCATTTTCCTCACAATAATTTTCAAACCATTCATTTTGAAACTCTCCACCATGGTCACTTCTTAATACCTTAATTCTTAAGTCTTTCTCATTTTGAATTTGCTTTGAAAACTTCCTAAAGACCTTAAAAGCTTCACTTTTTAATGTTAAGAAAAATGTCCAAGTATTCTAGAAAAATCATCAACAATTACAAGAGCATAATAATTTCCACCAAAACTTTTTATCCTAGATGGACCAAATAAATCTAAGTGTAAAAGTTCTAAAGGTTTTGATGTGGAAATAACATTCTTAGATTTAAATGATAATTTTACTTATTTACCTTTTTGACATGCATCACATAATCTATCTTTTTCAAATTTTAGCTTAGGCAAACCAACAACTAAGTCCTTTGCTATTAAGTTGTTTAATTGATGCATATTTATATGAGCTGCTCTCTTATGCCATAACCATGGGTTTTCTTCCTTAGCAACTAAGCATGTTATACTAGAATCATGTATACAATCCAAATCAATCAAATATATATTATTATGCCTAATGCCTTTCAATGCTACATTTTCGGAATTCACTAAATGTATGGTACAAAACTTACTTTCAAAGATTACCTTGAATCCTTTGTCACAAAGTTGACTTATACTTAGGAGATTATGCTTTAGCCCATCAACAAGAAGCACATCCTTTATCTCCAAAGTATTTGCACCACCAATATTTTCAATTCCAAGTATCTTTCCTTTGTTGTTGTCCCCATAGGTTACATATCCTTGTTCTTTAGCTTTGAAACTTACAAATTTCGTTTTGTCTCCGGTCATATGTTTTGAGCATCCACTATCAAGATACCACATAAACTTCTTGGATTTGGAAGTTTCCTACAAAACAAGAACATAATAATCTTAGGTCCCCACAACTTTTGGGTCCTTGGGGTTAGAGACAAACAAATCATTTAATTATAGAAACTCAAACATATTTTCCTTTAGGAACACCAAAATGCTTAATTCTACATCTATTTGAAGTATGACCATGTTTCATACAATAAAAGCATGCATTAGATGTAATTTTAGAATATGATACATTTCTAACTATTGAAGTTTTAGTTCCTTTTTCAATCCATACTCTTCTATTTCTATTTTTATGCTTTTTCAAGGGAACATGATAGTTTTCTATATTTTGAACAATAACAACTTTATCTTTATAATTATCACTTATTTCCTTCTTAGCTTTATCAAGCAAATGTCTAAATAAATCAATTTCATGTTCATACTCTTTACATGATGCACATGCTATATTCTTATTATCCTTTTCTTCTAAACATACAATTTTCGTTTTTAAGGACTCCACCTCTTTTTCAGATTTATTCAAACACTTTTTCACAGATTTGTATTCATTTTTCAAGTCCTTAAAAGCATTAAACAATTCTTCATATGCATTTTGTAATTCATCAAAGTTATTTTCATCATCACTTGAGGAAGAGTCGGAATCACAAACCTCAAAGTCGGAAAAAATATTGTCTTTTTCCATCAAGCAAATGTTAGCTTCTATTTCTGAATCACTTGACTCCGAACTTGAGTCACTGTCATCCCAAGCAATGTAGGCTTTCTTCTTAAAGAATTTCTTGCCTTTGTTATCTTCATTCGTCTTGTTTGGACATTCGGTTTTTACATGTCCTGTTTCACCACAACCATAACATTTGATATTTAAAGAACTACTTTCTCTTACCTTTCCCTTACCTTTGAAGGGTTGTTTCCCTTTGGCTTTCATAAACTTGGTAAATTTCTTTATCATAAGACTCAATTGTTCTTCTTCTTCAGTTTCTGAGTCTTCTTCTTCCTTCTTGTTTTTACTCTTGGAAATTTCAGTTTTGAAGGCTAGGTTCCTCTTTTGGTGTTGACCTTCTTCATCATTTAGCCTTCCAAGTTCAAGTTCATGCTCTCTCAACTTTCCAAAAAGCGTCGTCATAGACATTGTTGCTAGATTTTGTGATTCTGTGATGGTCGTCACCTTAGGTTGTCATTTCCTATCCAAAGATTTCAAGATTTTTACATTTAATTCATCAACATCAAAAATTTTACCTAACCCGGTGAGATGATTCACTATGTGTGTGAAACGCTTTTGAACGTCAAAGATTGTTTCCCCTTGTTGCATCCTGACCATCTCATATTCTTGAATCAATGAATTGTTCCGTGCTCTTTTTACATTGTCGGTACCTTTGTGGGTTACTCTTAACATTTCTCACAATTCTTGAGCACTTTTACAAACAGAGATCCTGTAAAACTTATCAAGGGTTAAAGTAGATGAAATAATATTTCTAGCCCTAACATCATATTGGGCTTTTCTATTTTCCTCAGTCTACCATCTAGAAAATGGTTTTGGTACCTCTTCTCCATTTTCAGCAATTTTAGGAATAAAAGGTCCATTTAAAATTGCGTCCCAAACACCTCTATCAACAGACTCTAAAAATATTTGCATTCTAACTTTCCAAAATGAATAATTTTGCCCCACAAAAAGTGGGGGTCTATTGATAGAAGCACCATCGGCAAACGTTTGATTTTGTCCGGCCATTTTCGAAAATTGAATGACTATCAAAGCAAGCTCTGATACCACTTGTTAGAATCACGCAGCGGAATGTTTGCGTTTACGGAAAAAAACCAAGAGGGGGGGTGAATTGGTTTCTTAAACAAAAATTAGGGTTTTAAATTTTTTCCCAAATTTCACCAATTAAAATGTTGTGTAAAGTAAATAGACAGGGGATAGAGTATGACACAATCAATTTATACTGGTTCGGATCAAAAGACCCTACGTCCAGTTGCTAATCACTCAAAAAGAAGATTAACGTTGTCACTATAATCACAACTATACAAACAGATTACAAATGAAAAGATAAGGTAAAGAATACACCTCTCTTGAGTCACACAAGAGATGAACACCTCCTTTGAATCCACAAAGGATGAAGAACAGCTTTCCCTAGAGACGGCACAGTACACAATCCACCAAGAAAACCCACTCAGTGATTCTTATCGCTTCTAGGCCACACTAGGTTTCAAAAGCCCCTTTTTCCTCCAACAAACAGTTCTCTGGCAGTCACATCTCTTAACTTTTGTTTGAAAAAGGTTGTTCTATTTGCAGAGAGCCTTAGAGAACCTTAAGTAGAAAGATTAGGGTTTGAGAATTGGAGATTTTTGAAAACAGATGAATTGGGAATAGGGTTTTCGAAACATGGTCCAATTTTGAATTTCAAAACACATATCTGAATGAAATAATCGATTATCTTGAGTGTTAATCGATTATTCCAGAGCCAAATTCACAGAGAACCCAAAACAGCTCCAGTTAATCGATTAACAGGGCATTTAATCGATTAACAACCCAGTTAATCGATTAACAGGGTGTTTAACTGATTATTCCAGAGAGCATATGCTGAAAATGGTTTTCTCTCTGTAATAATCGATTATCCTGCCATTTAATCGATTAATCCAGTATGTTTTTGATAAAAATGAGTTTTTAAAGGCTTTAAAGAGTGGACTATGTGCTGACTATCTTGGACTCTAATATTACAAACTCAAAATCATAAAAACAGAGTTATTACATAACATTACAAGTCTTCAAATCTTTAAGTTCTTTATTCTTGAATCATCATCAAAATCAACAAGCTTCATATTCATATATGTTCAACATTCATATCCTTGTATGTTTCAACAGTTCCTTCACAAAAGAAGTGCAAAAATTGCCTCAAGAAAGAACTTTGAAAAACTCCACAAAACTTGCGTGATTCTTTCTTGAAAGTAGCTCTTATGATTGCTTGATTGATTGCTCAAAAAGTATTTTTCAAAAGACTGAAGCAATCATGTTTATATAGAGATTTGTTCTAATTGTTGGTTTAATTAATTTGTTCAAACAATCTTTTAATCTGTTAAAAGTCTTGAATTAATCTGTTAAAACTTCTTTTAATATGTTAAAATGTTCTTGATTATTTTCTAGATTTGTTTTAAGCTGATACGACAACGTTTCAATGGATTAAAACAATTTGTAAAAAAACCCTTAAGTTGTTTTAATCAATTAATTCACATTTTAATCGATTAAAATTCTGCCAAATATTTTCATAAAACTTTCTAAGTGATTTTAAATAATAACAACCAGTTTTAATCAATTAAAATAATTTGCAAAAAGTTCCTTAAGATGTTTTAATCGATTAAATCGCAGTTTAAACGATTAAATTTATTCTGATCAATCATATATGAGATTTAATCGGTTAAAACTCATTCTGATCGATCATATGCTGGATTACATCGATTAAAAAGTACTTCAAGTGGTTTTAATCAATTATTTCGAAGTTATATCGATTAAAATACTGTCAGAACACTTCGCAGAACATTTTAAGTGATTTTAATTGATTATTTCGAAACTATATCAGTTAAAACACTGACAGAAGGTTTTCAAAAACTCCTTTAATGAAAATAATCGATTAATTCGAAAGTGTATCGATTAAAACAGTTCCAGTGAATGTTTTAAAAGGTTTTAATCAATTATTTTGAAAACCTATCGGTTAAAAACCTGTAATGTAAGTTTTAAGAAAATTTTAATTGATAAATCTCATATAATATCAGTTAAAACAATTTCTTAAAAACCATTTAACCAATTACTTTGGTTTTTAACAGATTAAACATCTTTAGAGGCATTTTCAAAATCTTTTAAATGATGAAACCTCATGCAGCAGAGAGATATGAATTATTATACCTATGTATAGATGCAGACTCACTAATCATTCTACCCTTTTAACCCAAGTAACCTTTGACTTCATCAGAATAGCCTTTGACTTCATCAAATCAACAAGATCTTCGTTTTATCAAATGATTCAATAAGATCTTCATCACTTTCACAGAGTTGGGTAAGAGAATTAGTTATGTGTGGGGAAGGTATTAGCACCCCACAATGCCCCTTTCGGGTTCCCTATGATGGAATAATCTTAAAATAAAGACAATAAAATTATACTTGTACCCTATTTATTCATTGCAGTATTTAAATAGCTACCTACATGGGCCCTAATAACTAATGCATACAAGAAAAACAATAAAAGAAAGCAGTAAAAGAGAAGAGATATGAAGAAAAACCTTCGAAGCGAGCTTTCATAAATCTTGAACTAGAGAACACTTTTTGGCAATCCCCGCACTCTACAGAGACACTCCTCCCTTGAAAAAATTAAACTAAACTCCTTGAGTGTCAAAAGATCACTATAACTTTGGAATAATGCTCAAAGTTGCTTAGAAGTCCCAAAAATAGGTCCTCAAAGCATAGGAGAGTGTGGAAGTATGGGGAAATAACTTGAAATGAGCCTCTATTTATAGCAATTCTTGTCAGGCAGGCCGGGACGACCATCTGGAAAAATGGGACAGCCGTCCCGGGCTCAAGGAAAAGTGGGACGACTGTCTGGGAAAGTGGGACGGTCGTTCCAAGCTTAATGAAAGGTGGGACGACCGTCTGGGAAAGTGGGATGGTTGTCCCAACCTAAATGCCAAGTGGGACGACCATCTGGAGATGTGGGACGATCATCCCATATTTTCTAATTTTTCTAAAATTTTTATTTTCTCAAAAATGTCTCCTATTCTTAAATTAAGCCTAGTGAATGCTACTAGGGGCCTAATGGAGCCTTAACCATCTTCGAAATGGAGGATTTTTGAGATCTACTGATCGACCAGGGCGTCTACAGCTACCCCCCCACCCTTCACCTACCAGATTGGCTGCTGACGAATGTGCTACAAGACCGGATGCTGGGTGAAGGAGTCAACCCTCTTGTCGGGTCATCCTTCGGATGCTTCTTTGATGCGGTAGCTGACCCTCTGGATAATGAGTGTGAACCTCCAGGATGCTCCTTCGATGCGGTAGCTGACCTTGTGGTTAATGAGTACAAACCCTCATCTGGTTGTAGTAGCATCGGGATGCTTCTTTAATGCGGTAGCTGACCCCGTAACTGACAAGTGGGAAACCTCATGATGCTCCTTTGATGCGATAGTAAACCCCTTGGTTGATGAGTCTATCTTTTGGATGCCCCTTTTGCTGCAGGGGTTGACCCTTCGGACGATAAAGGTAGATTGTGTCTTCAGAATACTCTTTTGTTGTAGATCTTATCCTTTGGACGTTGTATGTAACTCTTGTCTTCAGGATACTCCTTTGTTGCAGAGCAGATCCTTTGGACGATGGATAAGAAGATATTGTCTTAAGGATGCTCCTCTGATCCTTTGGACGTTATATGTAACTCCTGTCTTCAGGATACTCCTTTGCTGCGGAGTTGATCCTTCGGATGATGGATAAGAAGATATTGTCTTCAGGATGCTCCTTTGCTATGGAGTTGATCCTTCTGACGATAAAGGTAGATTATGTCTTCAGGATACTCCTTTGCTGCGGAGCTGATCCTTCAGACTGTGGTGGTGGCTTGATGATCCTAATCATGTGTCGACTCTGGGGGGAGTAGTTCTTTGTTTGGAGATTGAGTATGTGTCCTGTGTGTCGGGGATTATTTGATTTTGGCTTTTTGTGATAGCCATCCAGCTTGTCGATTGCTGGGGATTCTTTGATAAATGCCTCTTGTGTAGGCAGGGATCCGCTGAGGATTTATTGATCCTTGATAATGCCTCTGAGTAGGCAGATGCTTCAACGGAAGTGAAGACTTAGTGTTTGCTCTGTTTTGCCTCTAAATAGGCTGATGTTCGACTTGGGGATGTTGGTTATTTGCTTGCCAGGTCTTGTGCGGGCAAGCGACTCTCTGAGGATGTGAATTTGCCTTTGCAGTAGGCTCACTGGGGATAGGTTTTTTCTTTTTGGTTGATCCACTAGCAAAATGGTTGACTTCCTAGGGGATTTAATTTTGGTTGCCCTCTGGGATGAAGTTTTAGCTCCTTCTTTGATGTTGGTGAGAAACTATTGGAAGCTTTTATTCTGCTAGGGAAAATGAAATTTCTTATCCCAGATTTTCTTTTCGACTTTTGGGGTGATCCACTTGGGGATTTTATTGCTTTTCTCTGTCGTGGCCCTTTCTCTTTAGAACATCCGCTGGGGATGAAGGATTTTCTTTTCCTTTTGAGTCTTTTATTTTTTGTGGGGAAATATGCCTGCTGACCCATGTGGCGGCAGTGCTGAGCCTTGGGTAATATTTTTTCGTTTTGCCTCTAAAGTAGGCAAGGATCCTATTGGGGATGACTAAACCTTTTCGTCAGCTTTTTCTTTGTTGAGGTGCCTTCTCTTTCTTGGATGGAAGGATGGTGGCTTTGGAGCTTTGAGGCTCTGGAAGCTCTTATTTGAGTCACTTTATTGGTAGCAACTTGCTCTGCTTTCTTGAGGGAGAGTTTTATTCGGAGACTTAGTCTAGGTGCTTCCTATTTTCAATCACAAACATGGAGCTAGTCTCCTTATATGCACGATTATCATTATTTATTTAAAGTGATTTTTATTATTATTATTATTTATTATTTAATTTTTATCTTGACAAAGTCATTTTGTGCGACTACTTGTGTGGATGCCCTACATGCAATCTATTCTTTTATTTGATGCATCTAGAAAAGTAACCGGTATTCTCCTATTGGACTTTCATGGTCATGCTGATGGACTCCTCTTTTATTCATATTTTTTGTTTAGCCCTATCTTTTGCCTAGACCACCCTTTTGGGGTTTTCGATCTAGCAGACTACCTTCATTTTTGCCTAGGATATCTTAGTGGGCTTTTTCCTTTTTATGAGTGACTTAACTTTTGCCTAGACTGTCTTTTGCGGGTTTTTGACCCAGCAGACTGCCCTAACTTTTACCTAAGAATCTCCTAGTAGACATTATTATTTTATTTTTCAATGGTTCCTCGTTTTAGGTGCATGATTTGACAAAAAGACTTTGTGCATATTTTATCATTAAAGAGGTATTTCCATAAATTGGTCAAGAGAGAGGAAATGAAAGAGTATTTTTATTGATACGTATCAACAAAAGGTTTATTATTTTTACAGAAGAATTACAATTGAATTTAGAAGAATGGCTTCGCCAAGGTTGGCTATACTGTATAGGCTTTAACAATCCTGCCTATAATGTCTGCCCCCCCCCCTAGTTCTCCTAGTTGCTTTAGTTGATATGCTCTAGCCCGGAGTGAAGACTATGCAAGGTTGCCTGCTTTTGGAAGGATGTTACCTTACCTGCCTTTCGGTTGTCAGTTAAGGCAACCATTGCTCTTTTTTTTTAGGACCTCTAACTTCTGCCTAGGGCGTCAAGATGCCCTTTGCGGGTTTTCATCCTGATGGGTCTTGAGCAATGCCTTCAAGCGTAATACTTCTTCACCGCATCCAAATTGACCAGGTGTCGAAGTTCATCTCTGTCCATGTCGGTGAGGATAAGAGCTCCTCCCAAGAAAGCTCGCTTCACCATAAAGGGTCCTTCATAGTTTGTCGCCCATTTTCTGATTTTATCCTTTCGGGCCGAAAGCAGTTTTTTTATCATTAAATCCCCCTCATGATAAGTATGGGGATTGACCTTTTTGTCATAAGACCTTTTAATCTTTTTTTGATAGGCTTGTCTATGACAAATGGCGTTTAACCGTTTTCCCTCGATTAAATTCAACTGGTCGTATCGGCTTTGGACCCATTCAGCTTCCGTTAGTTTTGCTTCCATGATAATTCTTAGGAAAGGTATCTCGACCTCTATTGGAAGTATGACCTCCATACTGTATACAACGGAATATGGAGTAGCTCCTGTGGAGGTCTGTACAGACGTTCGATATCCATGAAGGACAAAGGGCAACATTTCGTGCCAATCATTGTAAGTTTTGACCATATTTTGGATGATCTTCTTTATGTTCTTATTGGCTGCCTCTATTGCACTGTTCATTTAGGTCAATAGGGAGAGGAATTGTGATGCTAAATCATGAAGTCTTGGCAAAGTTCTTCCATCATCTTATTGTTCAGATTGGTCCCATTATTAGTAATGAGACGATGAGGGATGCCAGAGCGACACAAGATATTCCTCTTAATGAATGTGGTCACCACTTTCTTAGTCACATGAGCATAAGATTCCGCTTCTACCCATTTGGTAAAGTAGTCAATGTCCACCAAAATGAAGCGATGACCATTGGACGCTTTGGGTTTGATAGGTCCAATAACAACCATGCCCCACATATCAAATGGCCATGGCGCAGTCAAAATGTTAAGAGGTGCTGGTGGGACATGAACCTTGTCGGCGTAGATTTGGCACTTGTGACATTTCTTGGTGTATTGGTAACAATCACCATCCATCGTGGATCAAAAGTACCTTGCCCTAAGGATTTTCTTTACCATGACATGCCCTATTATATGAGTTTCGAAGATTCCTTCATGGACATCTCTCATTAAAGTTTGAGCTTCTTCTTGATTCACACACCTTAGAAGAGTGGAATCAAAATTCTTTTTGTAGAGGGTTTCTCCTACTAACAAGAATCCCACGACTATCTTTCGAATGGTCCTTTTGTCGTATCGTTAATTCCCTCGAGATATTCGCCCTTTACAAGGTATTGCTTGATGTCATGATACCAAGGGGATTTGTCTTCCTTGCTATCTACTGCCATGCAAAAATCCTGCTTGCCATGCAGCCTGATATGGATTATAGGCATTTCATTTTCTGGGTCTAAGGCGAATATGGATGACAGAGTAGCGAGGGCATCTATAAATTGGTTGTCTTCCTGAGGGATGTACTCAAAAGTGACGCTTTCCATCCTCAAAGTCAAATTATGAATATGCTCTAGATACAGAATCAATTTGGAATTTCTAGTTTCCCATTCACCCTTGAGTTGATAGATAACAAGGGATGAGTCACCGAACACTTTGAGTTTGGTTATTCTGTGATATAGAGTTGATTGGATACCCAAGGCACATGCTTCATACTCGGCCATATTATTTGTGCAGTCGAAGTTGAGCCTGGCTGTCACTAGGATGTATTTATTTTCTAGAGATATTAAAACGGCTCCAATCCTGTGTCAAAGCATGTTTGAGGCTCCATCAAAGAACATGGTCCATGCATCATCTTTGGTCTCTTCATGTTCAATATGCATGATATGTTCATTAGGAAAGTCATCTTGCAGAGATCGATATTCATCTGTTGATCCATGTGCTAGGTAGTCTACCAGAGGACTACCTTTGATAGCTTTCTGGGTGACATGGATGATGTCAAATTCTGAAAGGAGTACTTGTCACCTGGCTATCCTTCCGCTCAAGATGGGTTTCTTAAAAAAATATTTGATTGGGTCCATTTTAGAAACCAACCAATTTGTATGTCTAACAATATATTGTCGGAGACGTTGAGTTGCCCACACCAATGTACAACATGTCTTTTTGAGTGGTGTATAACGAGTCTCATAGTCTAAGAACTTTTTGCTGAGATAATATATGACTCGTTCCTCTTTTCCCATTTCATCTTATTGACCGAGGACACATCCCATGGACTCCTCGAGTACTGACAGGTAGAGGATCAGAGGTTTTCCTTCAATGCATAGCACCAATATTGGTGGATTAGTCAAGCACATCTTGATCTTTTCAAAGGCTTACTAGCACTCTTTGTTCCAAACTGTCCGTTAATTTTTACGCAACAGCTTGAAAATGGGGGCACTCTTGCCCGACCTCTCAATAAAGATAGAAGACCTCCGTTTGAAGATGGATAAGGCCTCTTTAGGTCCTTAGGTATGTTTACCAGGCCCCATGTTAGGATAGGAAGGCCTTATGTACACAAAAATAAGAGAAATCTCGCCAAGAGCCCGAGACAGCCGTCCCGTTTGGCCAGACAACCAAGCGAGACGGCCGTCTCGCCTGACAAGGGTCAAGACGGCCGTCTCGCCTGACAAGGGTCAAGACGGCCGTCTCGCCCTGACTGGCATGAAATCCTATAAATAGGACCTCGCCCCCCTCATTTCACACACATTTCTCACAGAATTTACTCCTACTACTCTCTTGGAAGTTTTTTAACACTTGAGAGTGACTCTAAGCATTATTCCAGAGTTTGAGTGAGCTTTCCGATTTCCGTTAAGGTAGAAATCGATTAAGGAAGTCTTCTTTTGAGACGTCCGACCCTGAGTAGAGTGTTTCTTTTCTTTTATTCCGGGAGAGGAGCGTGCTTGAAGAGTGCGGGGATAACCAAAAAGCTTCCTCTAGTTTTGAAGGGTTAATACAAAAGCTCGCTTTGGAGGTTCCTTTCCTTATTCTCTCTCTTTTATTGCTTTCCTTTATCGCTTTCCTTGTATGCATTAAATATTAGGGTCATCTAGATATTTAAATTCTGCA
The DNA here is from genome assembly GCA_963425845.1 of Sphenostylis stenocarpa. NCBI lineage: Eukaryota > Viridiplantae > Streptophyta > Magnoliopsida > Fabales > Fabaceae > Sphenostylis > Sphenostylis stenocarpa. The sequence continues at coordinate 80,189,354 of OY731403.1, read as the reverse complement.
AGCAGTTAAATAAATAGGGTAAAAGTTTAGCTTCTTAGTCTTTATTTTATAAACTAGTCTATCATAGGGAACCCGAAAGGGGCGTTGTGGGGTACTAACACCTTTCCCACACGTAACTAACTCCCTTACCCAACTCTGGTTGTAATGGCCAATGTTGGTTTACTAAAACCAACACCTTTTTCCTCCTTTTTCGATGTTTACGGTAAAAACATTGGTGACGACTCCATCGAACCTTCTCGAAAACCTCGCCTTTAGGTCCAGACCGGTTATCGGACAACCTAAAGGCGTTGAACATCTTCTTTAAAAAACGCGAGTTAATCAAAACCATCGCATTGCTCCAATCGCCTCTTTTGACGGCAGTGACAGATGGCGACTCCACTGGGGAAGCTAGAGAGTTGATCTCATTTAGTGATGCACTAGTTTAATAAATAAAAACTTGAAAATATGCTTTTAGCTTTCCTTGCCTTTATAACATGCTTTATTCCATGGCTTTAATAACTATTGTATGTTTATTTTCTGCAATTGTTTGAAATACAAAATATACACAAACCCTTGCACACAAAATCCCTCTATACTCGGGAGTAAGAGTGAATACACATAGGGAGTGGGTGGAAAGTACGACCAATCGTGGTAATGGCCTTAGTGCTAGCAGGTCGTTGTCGGAAACCACCACTTAAGGTGATAACCTTCTTCTCTTGGTCTAAGAACGTCAACAAGGCCTTTTTGCCATTCATGGTTCAAAGACTGAGAGATTGAAGGGTCCCTATAATGGGGGCACTTGGGGGACCTGGCCTTGGTAAGAACAGTTAGAACCTACCTTTGTCAATGCACTTTTCTGTAGGAAAACCCTACCTCGTGATTAAAATGTCATCGCTCTGTTCGTGGATGAGTGAATTGTTTGTGCATTTGTTTGTTGCATTTTGTTTGTCACATTTGCATAGCATAATCATACAACAGTAAAATAAAAATAAAATACCAAATAAAAAATCTCAAAAACCTTTTCATAATTGTAGACCACAAATCTTTCCCGGCCTCAAAATAAAGAGCAGAAGACTTCTGTTTGAAGATGGGCAAGGCCTTAAAGGTCACTAGGATCGATCAATAGGCTCCATATTAGAATAGGACGATTTTTTATACACAAAAATAAGAAAATTCTACACAAAAGGTCGAGACCGTCGTCTCGCCGTTGGCTAAAGGCGAGACCGCTGTCTCACAACTTGCCAAAGGCAAGACCGCCGTCTCATTTGGCGAGACCACCATCTCGCCACTTGCCAAAGGCGAGACCGTCATCTCGCCACTTGCCAAAGGCGAGACCGCCATCTCGCCACTTGCCAAAAGCGAGACCGCCATCTTGCCATTTTCCAAGGGCGAGACAGTGGTCCCGATCTGACGGGCACAAATTTCTATAAAAGGGGGGGTCTTCTGCTAATTTCAACAACTACTCCAACTGGATATACCTTAAAATACTCTTCCAATATCCCTTTGAAGCATTTCCAGAGTCTTAGAGTTCTTAAAAGCATTCTAGAGTCCTTCGAGAGAAGAGTGAGTGGCATTCTAGAGCGTCAGGTTTGCCAAAAAGCACCCTTTTAAAGAGCATTTATAAAAAGCTTCCTTCGAAGGTTCTTTTATATCCCTTACTCTGTTTTATCGCTTTTATTAGTTACTATCTCTATGCATTAATTATTAGGGCCATGTAGTCAATAATTTAAATTTTGCAATGAATAATAAGGGTAAAAGCATAGTTTTAATGTTCTTATTTCTTTACAAAAACAGTCCATCATAGGGAACCCGAAAGGGGCATCGTGGGGAAGCTAATACCTTCCCCACACGTAACTAACTCCCTTACCTAACTCTGGTTGTAATGACCAAAGTTGGTTTTTTTCTTAAAAACAATCACATTTTTTTCCTTTTCCAATGTTTTTGGTAAAAATATTGGTGGCAACTCTAGAACCCATTTATGAAAACCTCATCTTTAGGATAGTTCGATTATTGGACATCTTAAGAATGATGACCACACTTTAAAAAATGCGAGTTGAGTCAAAAGACCATCGCATCGCTCCGACCGCCTCTTTGGATGGCGGCGACAGATGGCAACTTCACTAGGGAAGCAAGAGAGTTGATCCCATTTAGTGATGGACTAGTTTAAGAAATAAAAACTTGGAATTATGCTTTTACCCTTCCTTAACTTTATAACATGATTTATTACTTGGCTTTAATAACTGTTGTATGCTTACTTTAAGCAATTGTTTGAAATAACAACTATACACAAACACTTGCACACAACAGTTCCCCCTATACCCGGGGGCAAATGGGATAACCTTAGGGAGTGGGTGGCATTGTACAATTTTTCGTAGTGAGGGCCATGAGCCCACCGGTATGGTCTGAAACCACCACTCAAGGTGATAACCTTCCTCTTTTATCTTAAAGACTGACAAGGCCCTAGTGCCATGCATGGTCTGAAGGATGGGAGAGTGGGGACCCTATAATGGGGGCACCTTGGGAGCCTGGCCTTGGTGAGGATATTTAGAACTACCTTGAATACGCACTCTTTTGCAAGATACCCCTACCTCGTGATAAAAACATCATCTTACTGTTCGCGAATGAGTGAATTTTGTGTGCATTTGTTTGTTGCATAACATAATCATACAACAGAAAAATAATCAAAATATCTCTCCAAAATATTTTCTTAATAAACACCTTTATCTCGAACAATCTGCATTTTAGCTAGCCTGGTTTCAGGTTCTTTATAAGTTAAGTAGTCACGCAGTCTGACAGAAGAGATAAGGGATGCTAAAACCATTCTTTTATAATAAACCACTTTTATCTTGGACAGTCTGCATTTTAGCTAGCCTGGTTTCAGGTTCTTTGTAAGCTAAGTAGTCACGCATTTCGACAGAAGAGATAAAAGGTGATAAAAACGAAATAAATCAAATAATCATAATAAAATAAAATGGGACCCTGTTCATAAGCATCAATCTCATGAACATCCATATTGGTAGTTTTTCTTTCTTTAAAAAAAATTGAAACCCAAACACTATCATGCATCACGTAGAAAATAAAACATGATAATGTCTAGGAAAAACAAATACTTACATGCATCCCCACATCAACATCATACTCATAGCATGCATTTTTGTTTCTAGAAAAATGGAGAGGTCTAGTAGACAGTTAAAGAAAGTGGACATTCCCCGGTATTGTGTAGAGAAGATGGAACGACTGTGTGCATTGATGCCACCTGAGGTCGCTCCAATTTCAAAAAATCTTATGGACGGATTCTCGATCTTTTGAAGATTTGTGTCGATCCCATCTTCATCAGGGTTTTGATCCATTTCTGGAACTCCAGTCTACACTGCTTCAAATTTTTGCAATTCGATCTGGTACCAACTTTGGAGGAATGTGAGATAATATTGAGATGGCCCAAATCAACCGAGGTCCATATTCGTCACGAAGCATATATTCCTGCAGTCAAAGTCACAACCGTCATCCAATTGCCACTTCATCAAGCTACCCTTATAGTAAGAGGGAATATCCAGGGGTGGAAAGTTGCGATGTTGGAAGACCATCTGTCCTCTTTGGCTGATAAGGAAGATTGGTTTTCTTTTAACAAAACCCTGACTCTGATTGTGTTTGGGACCATACCTTTTCCCTTTCACCTCGACACAGTAGATCAAGTCGTCATGGACGCCTTTTTCGTCTGGGACGTACACTCGAAGAGTCGCTCACCTGCACTTCTTGCCGACACCTTGCTTTCGGTTGAATTCTGTCACCAAAAGCAATGAAGAACACTTAGATGATGTTGTTCGCTGTTATTCATGTGGGGTATCACACACTTCCATGCCTTTAGCCACATGGGGATGTTCCCCGATCCTTTGAAAAGCTTCTAAAAAATCCCTCTCCACTGACGTCTAACCATGGAGTGGAAAGTCGAGTTGGAACAATGGAATATCAACCACCTATCCTGGGTGTGTCCTTGGTTCCGACCCGATCCTATTCTCATCAGATGTGGATATTATCCAAGAAAACCATTAGTGGGTCTCAGGGGTTGCATAGCTTATTCCCCAAAAATGACTATGAGACAACTCATGAGAACCCAAACCGCGCTGTCACGGGAAGAGCTCGAAGGACTATGTTTCTTCCGAGACCCATGTAATGTTGCAAACTCACTTGCCATACGGAGAGCATAGGAGAAACCAGTCTTTATGGGAAATAGAGAGCTAGGCAAAGCTCGGGTGGCTGTTTCCAGTGATTATGAGGAATGGAGGAGAAGCAGAGGGATGTCACAACCATCCGCCCCACCTACTGTACCATCAACAAGTGGAGAGCTCCAAACTCAAGTCGATGCCTTGACCCAAAGGATAAAAATCATGGGAGCCCAAATGAGGACCCTTGAGGATAAAGAACAAGAATCTATCCTTACCATTGACGGTCTACAAAGGCAGTGCAAGAAGAAGGACCAAGAAATAGAGCGCCTCAAGGACCAATGTGCTGACTCCAGCGAGGAGGTTATTCGAGCATCCAAAGTTGTCAGAATAAAATAGGACAATCAACTCCAAGAGATAACCGCCAAATCAGTACACCTTGAGGTTGAATGCGCAAAGCAGGCACAAACGATCAAGGGGATGCTACAAGATCTCGCAAAGACTCGGTCTGAAATACGTCAAGGGAGGGAGACCACCCAGAGACTTAATAGAAGCCTTACTGAGCTACGCTACAAAGAAAGAGACGGGTTAGCTTAGTACGACCAGGTTCTGCAAGAGAGAGACCGAGTCATTGAGAGACTCGACGACTTATAAGCCTTAGTCATCCATCAAGAGGCGAAAATAAGAAATGTTATGTAATAACTCTGTTTTTTTTATTTTGAGTCTGTAATGTTACACTCCAAGATAGCCAGCACATAGTCTACTCTTTAAAGGTTCTAAACACTCATTTTTATCAAAAACATACTGGATTAATCGATTAAATGGCAGGATAAGAGATTATTACAGAGAGAAAAACCATTTTCAGCATCTGCTCTCGGGAATAATCGATTAAAGCCTTTGTTAATCGATTAACAGGGTTGTTAATCGATTAATTCCTCTGTTAATCGATTAATCTGCGTGGTTTTGGGTTCCAGGTGATTTTGTCTATGGAATAATCAATTAACACTCATGTTAATCGATTATTTCAGTCAGATATGTGTTTTGAAGTTCAAAATTGGACCAAGTTTCGAAAACCCTATTCCCAATTCATCTGTTTTCGAAAATCCCCGATTTCCAAACCCTAATCTCTCTACTTAAGGTTCTCTAAGGCTCTCTGCAAATTGAACAACCTTTTTCAAACAAAAGTTGAGAGTTGTGATTGCCAGAGAACTATTTTTTGGAGGAAAAAGGGACTTTTGGAACCTAATGTGGGCTAGAAGCAATAAGAATCACTAAGTGGGTTTTCTTGGTGGATTGTGTGTTGTGTCGTCTCTAGGGAAAGTTGTTCTTCATCCTTTGTGGGATTCAAAGGAGGTGTTCATCTCTTGTGTGACTCAAGAGAGGTGTATTTTTTACCTTATCTTCTTATTTGTAATCTGATTGTATAACTGTGATTATAGTGGCAGCGTTAATCCTCTGTTTGAGTGATTAGCAACTGGACGTAGGGTCTTTTGATCCGAACCAGTATAAATCATCTGTGTAATACTCTATCCTTGCTCTATTTACTTTACACAACAATTTAATCGGTGACAAATTTGGGAAAATTTGTAAAACCCTAATTTTTGTTAAGAAACCAATTCACCTCCCCTCTTGGTTTTTGTCCGAAAATGCAAACATCCCGTTGCGCGATTCTAACAAGTGGTATCAAGGCTTGCTTTGATAGTCATTCAATTTTTCGAAAATGGCTAGACAAAATCAAACGTTTACCGAAGGTGCTTCTATAAATACACCCCCACTTTTTGCGGGTCAAAATTATCCTTTTTGGAAAGTTAGAATGCAAATATTTTTAGAGTCTGTTGATAGAGGTGTTTGGGACGCAATTTTAAACGGTCCTTTTATTCCTAAAATTTCTGAAAACGGAGTAGAAGTATCAAAATCATTTTCTAGATGGACGACTGAGGAAAATAGAAAAGCCCAATATGATGTTAGGGCTAGAAATATAATTTCATCTGCCTTAACCCTTGATGAGTTTTACAGGATCTCCATTTATAAAAGTGCTCAAGAGATGTGGGAAATGTTAAGAGTGACCCACGAAGGTACCGATGACGTTAAGAGAGCACGGAAAAATTCATTGATCCAAGAATATGAGATGTTCCGGATGCAACAAGGAGAAACAATCTTTGACATTCAAAAGCGTTTCACGCACATAGTGAATCATCTCACCGGATTAGGTAAAATTTTTTATGTTGATGAATTAAATGTAAAAATCTTGAAATCTTTGGATAGGAAATGACAACCTAAGATGACGCCCATCATGGAGTCACAAAATCTAGCAACAATGTCTATGGCGGCGCTCTTTGGAAAGTTGAGAGAGCACGAACTTGAACTTGGAAGGCTAAATGATGACGAAGGTCAACATCAAAAGAGGAACCTAGCCTTCAAAACTGAAATTTCCAAGAGTAAGAACAAGAAGGTAGAAGAAGACTCAGAAAATGAAGAAGAAGAACAATTGAATCTTATGATAAAGAAATTTACCAAGTTCATGAAAGCCAAAGGGAAGAAACCCTTCAAAGGTAAGGGAAAGGTAAGAGAAAGTACTTCTTTAAATATCAAATGTTATGGTTGTGGTGAAACAGGACATGTAAAAACCGAATGTCCAAACAAGAAGAATGAAGATAACAAAGGCAAGAAATTCTTCAAGAAGAAAGCTTACATCGCTTGGGACAATAGTGATTCAAGTTTGGAGTCAAGTGATTCGGAAATAGAAGCTAACATTTTCTTGATGGAAAAAGACAATATATCTTCCGACTTTGAGGTTAGTGATTCCGACTCTTCCTCAAGTGATGATGAAAATAACTTTGATGAATTACAAAATGCATATGAAGAATTGTTTAATGCCTTTAAGGACTTGAAAAATGAATACAAATCTGTGAAAAAGTGTTTGAACAAATCCGAAAAAGAGGTGGAGTCCTTAAAAACGAAAATTGTATGTTTAGAAGAAATAGATAATAAGAATATAGCATGTGCATCATGTAAAGAGTATGAATATGATATTGATATACTTAGTCATTTGCTTGATAAAGCTGAGAAGGAAATAAGTGATAATTATAAGGATAAAGTTATTATTCAAAATAGAGAAAATTGTCATGTTCCATTGAAAAAGCCTAAAATTATAAATAGAAGAGTATGGGTTGAAAAAGGAACTAAAACATCAATAGTTAGAAATGTATCATTCTAAAATTACATCTAATGCATGCTTTTATTGTATGAAACATGGTCATATCTCAAATAGATGTATAATTAAGCATCTTGCTGTTCCTAAAGGAAAATATGTTTGGGTTCCTATAGTAAAATGATATATTTGTCTCTAACCTCAAGGACCCAAAAGTTATGGGGACCTAAGATTACTATGTTCTTGTTTTGTAGGAAACTTCAAAATCAAAGAAGTCTATGTGGTATCTTGATAGTGGATGCTCAAAACATATGACCGGAGACAAAATGAAATTTGTAAGTTTCAAAGCTAAAGAACAAGGATATGTAACCTATGGGGACAACAACAAAGGAAAGATACTTGGAATTGGAAATATTGGTGGTGCAAACACTTTGGAGATAAAGGATGTGCTTCTTGTTGATGGGCTAAAGCATAATCTCTTAAGTATAAGTCAACTTTGTAACAAAGGATTCAAGGTAATATTTGAAAGTAAGTTTTGTACCATACATTTAGTAAATTCAGAAAATGTAGCATTGAAAGGCGTTAGGCATAATGATATCTATTTGATTGATTTGGATTGTATACATAATACTAGTATAACATGCTGAGTTGCTAAGGAAGAGAACCCATGGTTATGGCATAAGAGAGCGACTCATATAAATATGCATCAATTAAACAAATTAATAGCAAAGGACTTAGTTGCTGGTTTGCCTAAGTTAAAATTTGAAAAAGATAGATTATGTGATGCATGTCAAAAAGGTAAATAAGTGAAATCATCCTTTAAATCTAAGAATGTTATTTCCACATCAAAAGCTTTAGAACAATTACACTTTGATTTATTTGGTCCATCTAGGATAAAAAGTTTTGGTGGAAATTATTATGCTCTTGTGATTGTTGATGATTTTTCTAGATATACTTGGACGTTTTTCTTAACATTAAAAAGTGAAGCTTTTAAGGTCTTTAGAAAGTTTGCAAAGCAAATTCAAAATGAGAAAGACTTAAGAGTTAAGGTATTAAGAAGTGACCACGGTGGAGAGTTTCAAAATGAATGGTTTGAAAATTATTGTGAGGAAAATGGAATTTTGCATAATTTTTCTGCACCTAGGACTCCTCAACAAAGTGGTGTAGTAGAAAGGAAAAATAGGTCACTAGAGGAACTTGCTAGAACCATGCTAAATGAATCAAATGTTCCTAAATATTTTTGGGCTGATGCTGTAAGTACTGCATGTTATGTGTTAAATAGGATGCTTATTAGGCCAATTATAAAATCAACTCCTTATAAACTATTAAATGGTAGAAAGCCTAATGTTGCTCATTTGAAAATATTTGGATGTAAATGTTTTGTTTTGAATAATGGAAAAGATAACTTAGGAAAGTTTGACTCAAAAGTCGATGAGGGCATTTTCTTAGGTTATTCACTAACTAGCAAAGCATATAGAGTGTTTAATAGAAGAAATTTAAATGTTGAAGAATCTGTACAAGTCACTTTTGATGAAATTGTAGACCTTGAGGAAAATCCTCTTGAGTCGAATAAAGAACTTGCAGGTGATGATGAGTACATAAGAGAGGCTCTAGAAGAAATGTACTTAAATGAGAATGAGTCTTCTCAACCAACTGAATTAGCAAAAGAATGGCAATCACCAAGAGGACTTTCAATGGACAATATAATTGGTGATATCTCAAAAGGGGTAAGAACTAGAAATATGACTAATTTCTGTATGTCTGTAGCTTTTGTTTCACAGATAGAACCCAAAAGTGTTGAAGAAGCTCTTAAAGATGACCAATGGTGCATAGCAATGCAAGAAGAACTTAATCAATTACAAGGAATCAAGTATGGGAATTAATTCCAAGAGAAGAATCACATCAAGTAATTGGAACAAAATGGGTATTTAGAAACAAACTTGATGAAGATGGAAATATAACAAAGAACAAAGCAAGACTTGTTGCCAAAGGTTACTGTCAAGAGGAAGAATTTTCTAAGATAATGCAAGGAGAATTTGAAATGTCAATGATGGGAGAATTAACATTCTTCCTTGGACTTCAAATCAAACAACTTAAAGATGGCATTTTTGTCTCTCAAACCAAATACTGCAAAGAAACTCTCAAGAAATTTGGAATGGACACTTCAAAGGAAGCTAACACACCCATGGGAACTTCATGCTATTTAGACAATGATGAATCAGGTTTGGAAATTAATCAATCTATGTATAGAGGTATGATAGGTTCACTGTCATACTTAATTGCAAGTAGACCTGATATTATGCATTCCGTTTGTGTGTGTGCTAGATTTCAAGCATGTCCAAAAGACTCTCACTTAACTGTAGTAAAAAGAATTTTAAAATATTTGAAAGGAACTACAGGTTTTGGTTTATGGTATCCATCTGAAGCTTCTCCTAGTTTAATAGGTTATTCTGATTTGTAATCTGATTGAGAGGTGTATTTTTTACCTTATCTTCTTATTTGTAATCTGATTGTATAACTGTGATTATAGTGACAGCGTTAATCCTCTGTTTGAGTGATTAGCAACTGGATGTAGGGTCTTTTGATCCGAACCAGTATAAATCATCTGTGTAATACTCTATCCTTGCTCTATTTACTTTACACAACAATTTAAATGGTGAAATTTGGGAAAATTTTTAAAACCCTAATTTTTGTTAAGAAACCAATTCACCCCCCCTTTTGGTTTTTGTCCGGAAACGCCAACATTCCACTGCGCGATTCTAACATCAGGCAGTCCACCAGTAGTCTGAAGCACTCGCTCATCGCGTACGGGAAGCCAAAGAGGAATTGCATAGAAATCAGAACCCGCCTGTGGGTTTCTTTAGGCTTTTTTCGTTTCTGTCAAAATGTGCTTCGTAGCATGGTATAAGGGAATGTACACCTTTCTCTAATAAATGAAAATACATTTTGTTTATTCAAACAACTGTCTACTTGCATTCATTTCATTCATAAGTTGCATACTTTCATATCCCTCCTTCACTTTTAATAAACAAGATAATAAAAAGGAAGGATTAACTGATACGTCTTTCGCAATAAAAAAGATAGAGAGAACACCATTCGTAATCAAGCTCTCCCCAATGATCGATCCACCCCAAGAGAACAATAGGCCTCGGTCGTTGGTCAATCAAGGTCAAGAGAACTTGAATAACTTTCAAGCACCTCGCTCTGATACCAATTGTTAGAAAAGTAGTTTTAGATCAAGAGCGGGGGTGAATTGATCTTTGAAAGTTTTTCGCAAATAACAGATTATCTATTTGTAAAAATAAGATTTCAGATCTGTTCTTGAATTACAAAGCAATCAATCAATATAAATGCAGCGATAGAATTAAAATAGAGAAAGGTTAAGAAAGATATCACCGGTGTTTTATACTGGTTCACCCAATACTAGGGCTACGTCCAGTCTCCAGCCAAATTCCAGCTGGGTTCCACTAGATCAAATGTTTTACAGATTTACAATCTTACACTTAATCTACCACAAGAACCAAATTCCAGTTCCTGCAAACAACCTCTCACCAAGAACCAAATTTCAGTTCTTGATAACCTCTACAACCAAGTTCCAGCTGTAGAGAAACCAGTGCCCAAATTCCAGGCACCAACACCTAACCTTTCACCAAGAACCAAATTCTAGTTCTTGACAAACTCTACAACCAAATTCCAGCTGCAGAGAAACCAGTGCCCAAATTCCAGGCACCAAACAATACAAAAAGAATGTAAAGAAATGAAAAAGAAGAAACTAGAATGCTCAAACCAGTTTATGCAATTCTGCTGTAAGTGTTTCTTCGTCAAAAGAAATCAAGTTGCCTCAAGAAAGATTTTCAAAGAACTTCTCAAAAATTGACGCGAATCTTTCTTGAAAAGAGTGCTAAAGTTTGCTTGATTGATTGCTCAAGGATGTATAAAACCGATGTTCAATGTATGTTAAAAAGTTCAAGCCAAACTTGTTTTTATAGAAGATTTTCAAAGCTAGCTGGTTTAATTAATCGTTAAAAGATTCTTTTAATCTGTTAAAAGGGCAATTTTAATCTGTTAAAACTTCTTTTAATCCATTAATACGTTCTTGATTCTTTAACAGATTTGTTTTAAGCTGATACGACAACGTTTATATCAATTAAAACACTTTACAAAAAATCTTCTAAGTTGATTTAATCGATTGTTCAGCGATTCAATCGATTGAAATACTTGCAAAACTTTCTTGTAAAACTTTTCAAGTTATTTTAACTGATAAAAAAAGTTTTAATCGATTAAAACGCTGTGTAGAATTTCTCTAAGTTGTTTTAATCGATTGAAACGAGATTTAATCGATTGAAAGAGTTCGATCGGTCATAACTAAATTCGATCGATCATAAGCGATTCCGATCGGTCATAATTCAATTCTGATCGATCATATCTGATTCTGATCGGTCATAATTATATTCTGATCGATCATCCTGAACTCCAAGTGGTTTTAATCGATTAAAATCAAGTTGTATCGATTAAAATACTGTAAAAGCACTTCTCTGAACATTCTAAGTAATTTTAATCAGTTCTATCAAAGTTGTATCAGTTAAAAACTTGTTTAAGAAAGCTTTTGTCAAAATACTTTGTTTTTAATTGTTAAAAACATTTTTAGAGGCATTTTGCAAAATCTTTTAAGTGAAGAAACCTCATGCAGCAGAAAAGATAAAATTATTATACCTAAGCATAGTTGCGGACACACTAACTTTTCTACTCTTCTATCTTAGTGACTTTTGTCCACTACAAAGTTGCTTTTGACTTCATCTTTGACTTCATCAAATCAATGAGATCTTTGCCAAAGTATTTCAATGAGATCTTCATCACTTTCAGTCTCCTTCTATTTCAATGAATTATCTTCCTATTTCTCCCCCTAAATTGTTGCTCCCCTTAAATTAAGAGTTATTTCTCCCTTTAAATTGATCAAAAGTAAAAACAACTATTTCTCCCCCTTTTGACTTCATCAAAAAAAAAATAGGGAACAGAAGAGAAACAATGCAAAGGTATGTATTGAAAAGATTTTGAAAATAGAAAAAAAAATTAAAAATACGATACTTTACTCATGTAAAGATCAATCAAAGTTGATTCAAACTTATCTTCATTAACACGTTTGTAATGAATACAATTAACACGTGTAAAGATAAGGGAATCACGCTTTAGTAGCATGTTACAAGAACAACCATTAACTAAAGCCTTTAATTTTTCTTTCCAGAATAAAAATCAATTAAAAACAGGATAAAATCGATTAAAAAGTTCATGTTTTTAATCGATTGAAATAAAGGTTTAATCGATTAAAACAGTGAAGGACTTTGAAATATAAGACATAAGTGCATTTAATCGATTATTTCGACATTTAATCGATTAAAACAGTAAGGAAAAATGTTGTATGAATTCTTGTCGCCGCCTCCCCGAAGGGGGCGGTCGGAGCGACGCGATGGTTTTTTCGACCCTCTTTATTTTTGCGTTTTTTATTGGTGGTTACAACGCCTTTAGGTTGTCCGATAACCGGGCTAACCTAGGGGCGAGGTTTTCGAAAGTATCCCTGGGTTGTCCGATAACCGGGCTAACCCAGGGACTTATTTAATTTGGGTTCTATGGAGTCGCCACCGATATTTTTACCATAAACATCGGAAAAGGGGTTTTAAAAAGGCGTTGGTTTTCGAAAACCAACTTTGGTCATTAGAACCAGAGTTGGGTAAGGGAGTTAGTTACGTGTAAAGGAAGTGTTAGTTCCTTTACGACGCCCCTTTCGGGTTCCCTATGATAGGCCGGCTACCTTGAATAAATAATTAAACGGGAAAAATGCACTTTTACCCTTTTATTATGCGGAATTTAAGTTTATGACTACATGGTCCTAGCTTCTATTGCGTAATTTAAATGACAGTAATAAAAATAGAGAGGGAGAATATGCACCTCCAAAACAAGCTTTTATATTTCTTTAAAGAGAGGGTGCGTTTTGGCAACCCTTCACTCTACAACTCTCAGAAACTCCGGAAATGCCTCAGAGGGATTCTAAAGGAGATTTAGAATGCTCAGTTTATGCCTAGAGACACTCAGAAACTCCGGAAATGCTTCGGAGGGATTCTTAGAGAGAGAAAGTCTAGAGAGAAGGGAGAGCTATGTTGATTCTGTGTGGAAATGAGGGGGGGAGGACCCCTATTTATAGTTTTTCGCGCCTGACAGGTCGAGACCGCCGTCTGGAAAGTCCAGACCGCCGTCTCGTTCATGGCAGAGGGTCGAGACCGTCGTCTGGATAATCCAGACCGTCGTCTCGACTGGGCAGGAATCGAGATCGCCGTCTGGGAAACCCAGACCGCCGTCTCGACTTTTGCAGGAATCGAGACCGTCGTCTGGGAAACCCAGACCGCCGTCTCAATTTTGCAGGTGACGAGACCGCCGTCTGGACAATCGAGACGGCGGTCTCGTCCTGGCGTTGAGACGAGACGTCGGTCTGGTCCTTCCAGACGGCGGTCTCGTCCCTTCAGGGCGAGAAACTTTATTTTTGGGCCAAAAAACCTTCCTATCTTGGTACGGGAGCCTAATAGTCTCTCCTAATGGCTTATTAGGCTTCGACCGTCTTCAAATAGGAAGTTTTCTGACTTTATTTGGAGGACGGGCAAGATTTGGGGTCTACAGCTGCCCCCCCTTTACCCGATCAGTCGACTGCTGGCCTTTTGTGCTGAGGTGATCGACTGGAGGGTAAAGAAGTTGACCCTCTTGCCCGGTTTCCCTTCAGATACTCCGTCTTTGCGGCGGATGATCTTCTGGGGAGATGTTGTGTTGTGCGCCTCTGGGATGCTCCTTTGACGCGGTAGCTGACCCCTTCGGCTGATGAGAACGAACCCTCATCTGGTTTGACGAGTATGAACCCCCGCCCGGTAAGCCCCCTTCTGTAAGGCCTGATGAGTACACACCCCCATCCGGTGTTTGACGAGTATGAACCCCGTCTGGTAAGCCCTCTTCCGTAAGGCCCGATGAGTACGCACCCCCATCCGGTGGTTAAGCCTCCGGATGCTCCATCTTGCGGTAGCCGATCCTTTGGCAATGGTGGCGACTTGCGATTCGATCATGCGCCGGCGTGAAACCTTGGGATGCTCCTTCGACGCGGTAGTTGATCCCTTGGCTGACGAGTATGAACCCCGTCCGGTTATGTGCCTCCTGGATGCCCCTTCTTGTGGTAGGCGATCCTTTGGCAATGGTGGCGGCTTGCGATCTCGATCATGCGCCCACTCCACGAGGGGTGACTTCGTGTTTGTGGTTTGGACCTTTCTGGAATGGTCATCCGGGCTGTGCCGGGGATTTTGTTTGTTGTTCATCCAGCTCCATTGGTTGCTGGGGATTTTTGTTTTTAACTTTTTGTGGTGGTTATCCGACTCTTGCTGGCTGGTCGGGTTTTCTTTGTTTTGTTCGACTTTTGCTTGATAGTCGAAATTTTGTTTGGTTAAGGTAGTTGTTTTAATCCTGCCTTTTTTCTCGCGGTTTTATCTCTTTTTTCTCGCGATTTTGGATTATGGCTTTTATTGAGCGTGTGCCTTTTTCTTTTTTAAGCCTTTTTTGTTGCGCTGGCTTTTGCAAAAGAAGGCGAAGGATGCGGGAGTCATACCGGGATACCCTTTTTTGGTTGTTTTTCATGGATGCAAGCATGAGGCTGAATGTTTTTTATTTGCCTACAGTATTTTTGTTTGTTTTACTTTTGACAAAGTCATTTTTGTGCGACTACTTGTGTGTGGATGTTGTTGATGCAAATTTATTTTAGTTGAGGACATTTAGAAAGTGACCAGTACTTTCCTTCTTTTTTCGTCCTCTCGTGATTATTCTTTTTGCACTTTTTGTTTTAACCCTATCTTTTGCCTAGACCGCCCTTTGCGGGTTTTCGATCTAGCGAGTTTTTTGTGTGAGACATTTTGATGGGCTTTTTCCTTTTTATGAAAGCCTTATTTTTTGCCTAGACCGCCCTTTGTGGGTTTTCGATCTAGCAGGCTACCCTGTACTTTTTACCTGGGATGGCCCTGATTGGTGATGTTCGTCTTTTGTTTTTATGCTTTCTCTAATTGCTTGTTTTATGCATGCTCATGTTTCATTAATATAGAGGCATTTACACAGGTAGGTAAAGAGAAGAAAAGGACAATTTTATTGATATAACCATATGGTTTATTTTTACATGGGGGTTTACAAAAGAATTTGTAAGCACGGCGGCCAAGGTTGGCTAAAGCTGTATGAGGGTGCCACAATCATGTCCGTGATCTTTGTTTCCCCATTTTTCCTGGTCCCTTCAGTTGAGATGCCCGGGTCCGGAGTGAAGATTATGCGAAGTCTGCTTGCTTGTTGTGGAGGTATTACCTTAGTCGCCTTTGCGGTTTTCGGCTAAGGTAACCATTGCTCTTTCATCATCATCATTTTTTTGTGTTTTCTTTTTTTTTTTTTTTTTTTTTTTTGCCTAGGACGTGTCCTAGCGAGGTATGTAGGCCCTATCTTTTGCCCAGGACGCTCTTTGCGAGTTTTCATCCTGACGGGTCATGAGCAATGTTTTTTAGGCGTAGTATTTTTTCACCGCATCTGAGTTGACGGGATATCGAAGCTCTTCTCCATCCATGTTGGTGAGGATAAGGGCTCCTCCTGAGAAGGCTCGCTTGACCACAAAGGGTCCTTCGTAGTTGGCTGCCCATTTCCCGATTTTGTCTTTCTGGGCTGGGAGCAGTTTCTTTACTACTAGATCTCCTTCTTGGAAAGTGCGGGGATTGACCTTCTTGTCGTAGGCCTTCTTGATTTTCCGCTGATAAGCTTGCCCCCGACATATGGCGTCCAGTCGTTTTTCTTCGATTAGGTTCAATTGATCATACCGGTTCTGGACCCATTCAACTTCTGTCAATTTGGCTTCCATGACAACTCGCAAGGATGGTATTTCGACCTCTACTGGTAGCACGGCCTCCATTCCGTATACGAGGGAAAACGGGGTAGCCCCTGTGGAGGTCCGTATCGACGTTCGGTAACCATGCAAGGCAAGAGGAAGCATTTCATGCCAGTCTTTGTAGGTAACCACCATTTTCTGAATGATTTTCTTGATATTTTTGTTGGCTGTCTCTACTGCACCGTTCATCTTTGGTCGGTATGGAGAGGAATTGTGGTGCTGGATTTTGAAGTCTTGACATAATTCCTCCATCATCTTATTGTTGAGGTTGGTCCCATTATCAGTAATGAGCTTATGAGGGATGTCGTACCGACATATAATGTTTTTCTTGATAAAGGTAGTCACCACTTTCCGAGTTACATGCGCATATGACGCTGCCTCAATCCACTTGGTGAAATAGTCAATTGCTACCAATATGAAGCGATGGCTGTTAGATGCTTTGGGCTCGATGGGTCCGATGACATCCATGCCCCACATAGAAAATGGCCATGGTGTAGCCATGTTGCTTGAGAGGTGCGGGCGGCACATGAATATTATCGGCGTATACTTGGCACTTGTGACATTTCTTGGCATATTGGTGACAATCGGCTTCCATCGTGGACCAATAGTACCCTGCCCTGAGGATTTTCTTTGTCATGACATGCCCGGGTGCGTGGGTTCCAAAAGTCCCCTAGTGGATTTCTTTTATCAGTGTTTGGGCCTCTTCTTGGTCCACACACCTTAAGAGAGTGGAATCGGGGCTCTTTTTGTAGAGGGTTCCTTCAATCAACGTGAACCCTATGGCCCTTTTGCGAATGGTTCGCTTATCATTGTCACTGATTCCTTCAGGATATTCGCCCTTTATGAGGTATCGTTTGATGTCATGGTACCAGGGGTTTTGATCGCGCTCGTCATTTACTGCCATGCAGAAAGCTTGCTTATCATGCAGTTTGACTTGAATAATTGGTATCTCATGTTCCTGGTTCAGGGCAAACATGGATGATAGTGTGGCGAGGGCGTCAGCAATTTGATTGTCCTCCCTTCGGATATATTGGAAAGTGACGCTTTCCATTCTTGAGACCAACTCGCGGATGTGTCTTAGATATGGGATTAATTTGGCGTTTCGGGTTTCCCATTCACCCTTAAGTTGGTAGATGACAAGGGATGAATCACCGAATATTTTGAGCTTAGTGACCCCATGATCTAAAGCCGCTTGGATTCCTAGTGCACATGCTTCATATTCGGCCATGTTATTGGTGCAATTGAAATTAAGCCTAGCCATTACAGGAATGTGTTTCTTTTCGGGGGATATCAAAATAGCTCCTACCCCGTGCCCGAGCATGTTGGAAGCCCCATCGAAGAACATGGTCCACATCTCTTCTTTGGTCTCATCGTGTTCGATGTGCATGATATGCTCATCAGGAAAGTCGTCTTGTAAGGACTGGTATTCATCTGTGGATCCATGGGCTAGATAATCCGCTAGGGGACTTCCCTTAATAGCTTTCTGGGTGACATGTCAAATTCTGAGAGGAGAACTTGCCACCTAGCTATTCTTCCAGTCAAAATGGGCTTCTCAAATAGGTACTTGATTGGATCCATTTTGGAGACCAACCATGTTGTATGTCGGGCCATATACTGTCTGAGACGTTGAGTGACCCACACCAATGCGCAGCAAGTCTTTTCGAATGATGTATAGCGGGTTTCATAGTCCGAGAATTTCTTACTGAGATAATAAATGGCCCATTCCCTTCTTCTGGTTTCATCATGCTGGCCGAGCACACATCCCATTGACTCTTCGAGGACTGATAAATATAGGATCAGAGGTCTCCCTTCAACGGGTGGTACCAATACTGGTGGATTGGTTAGACAGGTTTTGATTTTATCAAACGCCTGTTGGCATTCTTCGTTCCACACCGTTGGCTGATTCTTGCGCAACAGTTTAAAGATGGGGATGCATTTATCTGTTAACTGCGCGATGAAACGGGCAATGTAGTTTATCCGGCCTAGAAACCCTCTGACCTCCTTCTCTATGCTTGGTGGGGGCATTTCCAAAATTGCCTTTGTTTTGTCGGGGTCCACCTTGATTCCTCTTTAACTGACAATGAACCCTAAGAGTTTTCCTGATCGTACTCCGAAAGTACATTTTGCCGGGTTTAGCTTAAGTTGATACTTCCAAAGCCGATCGAAAAGTTTTCGGAGATATTGTATGTGGTCCATTTCATTTCTGGACTTGGCTATCATGTCGTCCACGTATACTTCTATTTCCTTGTGGATCATGTCATGGAATAGTGTGACCATAGCCCTTTGATAGGTTGCCCCTGCATTCTTGAGTCTGAATGGCATTACTCGGTAGCAGAAGGTGCCCCATGGTGTAATGAAGGAGGTTTTCTCTCTATCCTCAACGGCCAACTTGATCTGGTTGTACCCTGCATACCCGTCCATGAAGGAATACAACGTGTTAGTAGCGGTATGGTCTACCAGCGTGTCTATATGTGGTAGGGGAAAGTCGTCCTTTGGACTTGCTCGATTGAGGTCCCTATAATCCACGCAGACCCTGACCTTCCCGGTCTTTTTGATGACGGGTACTATGTTGGCCAACCATTCTGGATATTTGGAGACCACCAGGAAATTGGCATCCAATTGCCTTTGCACCTCCTCCTTTATCATTAAGGACCAGTCGGGTTTAATTCTCTTGAGCTTTTGCTTTACAGGTCGACATCCCTCTTTCAGTGGCAATCTGTGTTCCACTATACTCGTGTCAAGCCCAGGCATGTCATGATATGACCAAGCAAATACGTCTATATATTCCTTTAGAAGTTGTATTAATCCCTTTTTCATGCTACTTTCCATTTGGGTGCCGATGTTTACCTTTTTCTCCTCATCCTCTTTTCCCAAATTTACAGTTTCTATTTCTTCCTGATGCGGTTGTATAATGCGCGTTTCTTTTTCCAGCATTCTTTGCATATCCTGAGAAATGGTCTCCTGCTCACTGTCAGACTCAGTCCATTCGCCTTCCGTTTCGGAGGTCCACGGAGATTCATCAATCACGAGGCATGATGTGTTTTAGGTTCTATTTTAGTCATAGATTTTATTATTCATTTTATTTTTTGAAAGAATAATAAATAGAAGAGGGAAAAGAAAGAATATGACAAAATGCCTCGTATATTAATGGAAATGAGAATGTATTTACAAGCCCTTTTAATAAAAAATTCTTGTGGCCGTGGGCGGGGACCACAAGAGATGTAGAGAAAAGCTTTTTAAAAAACAAAACCCTAGGGCTGATCCTCCCAGTCCTCCCTCTCTGCTACTCTGGCTTCGACAGAGGCTTAACATTGGTGCTGGAAGCGGAGGCGTCGAAGGTTATCCAACCGGCGTCGATTAATTCTTGGACCTTATATTTCAAGGTCAAGCAGTTGTCGGTTGAATGCCCTGGTGCATCCGAGTGGTAGCTACATTTTTCATTGGGCTTGTACCACTCGGGATAGGGAGGCTCTAGCTACTTCTTGGGAGGAACGCGGGCCAGGAGGCTGGCTTCCAACAGTTGGGGCAGCAGCTTTGCATAGGAGGTGGGGATAGGCGTGAACTTCCTCTCCTTTTTTCGTGGTTGCCGCTCTGTCTGAGGGGTAGAAGAAGGAGTTGCGAAATTGATGGCATGCACAACTTCTTCCTTCTTCTTGAAGGGCTTCTTGAATGATGTGGTGGAAGAAGAAGGTCGCGCTATTTTGCCACTCTTCAGCCCTTGCTCCACTCTTTCTCCCACAGTGACTATGTCCGAGAAGAGGTTGGAGGTACTGGCTATCGCCTTATCATAGTACGCTCCGGTCAGTGAGTCTATGAACATAGCCACTGTTTCCTTGTCCGTCAAGGGAGGTTCTATTTGGGCAGCCAATTCCCTCCACCTCTGGGCGTACGCTTTAAAGGGCTCGTCGTTCCTCTTGCTCAGAGCTCTAAGATCTGACCTGTCGGGTGTCAGATCGATGTTATAACGGTAACGACGGAGAAAAGCGTCTGCCAGCTGTTTCCAGTTCTGGACCTGCCCTCTCTCCAACTGCATATACCAGTTGAGAGCCGTGTCCGTTAGACTCTCCTGAAAGCAGTGGATCAGGAGTTTCTCGTTGTCAGCATGGGCGGCCATCTTACGGCAATACATCGTAAGATGGTTCTTAGGGCAGGTCATCCCGGCGGACTTGGGGAAGTCTGGGATTTTGAATTTGGGAGGGAAGCGAATGTCCTTTACGAGGCACATGTCAGCCACCTCTTTGACGTCGAAGTTATGCCCTTCGACCGCCTTCAGCCTCTCCTCCAGGGCGGAGAGTTGTTGTTTGGACTCTTCTGGGGTAAGGATGTGTGTAGTCTTGGTATCCTTCCCGCCGAAGAAGTATTCCTCCTCCTCTTCCTCATGAGGAGGGACATGTTCAGCTTGGCCCTCGCCGTCCTTGTTTTGGCCTTGGCGTATGACCTCCATCAGTTGGGCTACTTGCTCCCGGAGGGTATCGACTTCTGCAGAAAGTTTTCGGTTCTACTCCTCTAATTTTTCCATCGCCTTGGCTTTTTGTGCACGAGTACGAGTGGGGAGAGGACCAGCCACTTTCTAGAATGTCCGAAAAAGTTTTATTAATGCATGTTGAGTGCTTAAACTAACATGAGTATGCTTATGCATGAGAGGTTCTATTTACATGATGTTGAATGTGCTCTCATTTTTATTTTCTCTCTTGGTTTTTCTTTACTCATGATATGGTGTAGTATGGATGAGCTGACTTTGTCAGAAGTTGTTTATTCATTTTTTTGTATTTTTTGTATTTTTATTTGACGTTTTATTTTATAGCCTTTTATCTCTTCTGTCGGAACTGCGTGGCTACTTAGCTTGCAAAGAACCTGAAACCAGGCTAGCTAAAAGGCAGACTGTCCGAGATAAGGGTGTTTATTTGTAAAATATTTTTTTTGGTGATTTTGTTCTGTTGTTTGTTTATGCTATGCAACATACAAATGCAACAAACATATGCACACACAATTTGATCATCCCCGAACAGGCGAGACTTCGTTTTTATCACGAGGTAGGGTTTTCCTGCAGAAAAGTGTATTGGTTAGGGTAGGTTCTAACTGTTCTCACCAGGCTAAGGCCCCCAAGGTGCCCCCATTATAGGGTCCCCACTCTCCGGTCGTCCAACCATGCTCGGCACTAAGGCCGGAGTCGGTCTTGTTGCCAAAAGAGGAAGGTTATCACCTTGAGTGGTGGTTTCCGATCACACCTGGTGGGCACAAGGCCCTAACTGCAGCGAACCGTACCTGCCACCCACTCCCTATGGTTTTCTCACTTGCCCCGGGTATAGAGGGAACTGTAGTGTGCAAGGGTTTTGTGTGCAATTTATATTTCAATCAATTGCGTAAGTAGAAACAAGCAACGATTATTTGAAAGCCAAACAATATAGCATGTTATAATACAAGGTAGGGTAAAAGCGCTATTTTCTTGGTTTAATTATTTTTAAGCCAGCCCATCACTAAATGGGATCAACTCTCTAGGCTTCCCCAGTGGAGTCGCCATCCGTCGCCGCCTCCCCGAAGGGGCGGTCGGAGCGACGCGATGGTTTTTTCGACCCTCTTTATTTTCGCATTTTTATTGGTGGTTACAACACCTTTAGGTTGTCCGATAACTTGGGCTAACCTAGGGGCGAGGTTTTCGAAAGTATCCCTGGGTTGTCCGATAGCAGGGCTAACCCGGGGACTTATTTAATTTGGGTTCTATGGAGTCGCCACCGATATTTTTACCATAAACATCGGAAAAGGGGTTTTAAAAAGGCGTTGGTTTTCGAAAACCAACTTTGGTCATTAGAATCAGAGTTGGGTAAGGGAGTTAGTTACGTGTAAAGGAAGTGTTAGTTCCTTTACGACGCCCCTTTCGGGTTCCCTATGATAGGCCGGCTACCTTGAATAAATAATTAAACTAGAAAAATGCGCTTTTACCCTTTTATTATGCGGAATTTAAGTTTATGACTACATGGCCCTAGCTTCTATTGCGTAATTTAAATGACAGTAATAAAAATAGAGAGGGAGAATATGCACCTCCAAAGCAAGCTTTTATATTTCTTTAAAGAGAGGGTGCGTTTTGGCAACCCTTCACTCTACAACTCTCAAAAACTCCGGAAATGCCTCGGAGGGATTCTAAAGGAGATTTAGAACGCTCAGTTTATGCCTAGAGACACTTAGAAACTCCGGAAATGCTTCGGAGGGATTCTTAGAGAGAGAAAGTCGAGAGAGAAGGGAGAGCTATGTTGATTCTGTGTGGAAATGAGGGGGGGAGGACCCCTATTTATAGTTTTTCGCGCCTGACAGGTCGAGACCGCCGTTTCCTCGACGGGGTCGAGACCGCCGTCCGGAAAGTCCGGACCGCCGTCTCGTTCATGGCAGAGGGTCGAGACCGCCGTCCGGATAATCCGAGACCGCCGTCTCGGCCAGGCGAGAATCGAAACCGCCGTCCGGGAAACCCGGACCGCCGTCTCGACTTTTGCGGGAATCGAGACCGCCGTCCGGGAAACCCGGACCGCCGTCTCGACTTTGCGGGTGATGAGGCCGTCGTCCGGACAATCGAGACGGCGGTCTCTTCCTGGCGTTGAGACGAGACGGCGGTCTGGTCCTTCCAGACGGCGGTCTCGTCCCTTCAGGGCGAGAAACTTTATTTTCGGGCCAAAAAACCTTCCTATATTGGTACGGGAGCCTAATAGTCTCTCCTAATGGCTTGTTAGGCTTCGGCCGTCTTCAAATAGGAAGCTTTCTGACTTTATTTGGAGGCCGGACAAGATTTGGGGTCTACAATTCTTTTAATCGATTTAAAAGATTTTTTATTGAATAAAACACTTAGTTTTGAAAACTAATTAATGTTTGATGCGAATTTCTCACGCCTAATCTTAGTGGATATTTTGTAACGCTGATCAGCTAGAAGGATGTTTAACAATAATATCAACTACATCGATTAAATTTTAACTAATAGATCCATCAAAATCAGAATAAAATCTTATTTAGCTAATTTAACTAATGTAAGCTAGTTTATAAAGATTTTAATCGATTGATACGAAGTTTTAATCGATTATTTTGTTATGAAAAGTGTTTCCTTTAATCAATTTAATCGATTAATTCTATTTTGTATCAGCTAAAACTCTCAGGGATCTATTTTGAATTCTATCTATGCTAGTTTGATTCGAATTAAACCTACATTATATTAATTCAAAGCTAGAGAGATTGTGCCTGGTATATAACCAGTAATATTACAGACCCAGAAATTTAGAATAAGCATCAAAAGAAATAAGCAATAAAAGATGAGAGGGGATAAGAAGGGACCCTTTCTGTCCAAAAAAAAAAAAACTCAATCATCCCAGTTGTCTTGGTTCCACAATAACATCTGAAACTCCTGAAAGATCCTCTTGTTGGTTTGTTGTTAGGGATGCCAGATCATCAGTATAAAATTGATCCTTGTACTGCCAATAAAACACATATACCCTGTGCCAATCTTTCCATTCAATTCTTGAATTTATGTCTTAGATTTGTCTCCTTACAGTATCACCTCGTGACCTTGATGATTAACACGAATTATCAATGTTGCACAATTCCAATGAATTTTACCAAGAGTCTTGAACCAATGCATGCCCAAAATTATTCCAAATGTATTGCTAGGTAATACCAAGAAATTTAATGTAAACGTGTGTTCATTGAAACTCCAGGTTATCTGTTCACACTTCCTTTCGAATCGGTAGTTGCTGAAACAAACACCTAAAGCTTTAAACTGGTTGTAGAATGACCGGAGTTGGCCATGTTCTTGTATATCTTGTTTGTGTTTCTGAATTGGACTCTTGTTTGCAGCGAAGTCTTGCAAGATGCATACCTTCTTGCAGAGACTGTGGTTTATGAATTCTCACAGGTTTTTCCAGTTTAGTTTTCATACCAAATATTCTCCCAAATCTTCCTCTTGTTACAATTTTACTAATTCAACAATATCCTCAAAAGCACGATCATCAAAAATTGGATATGGGCACGTTCCATAACAGACTATGTCCAAAACTCATTCGGCATTTTTCATGATTGTCTTGCCACTATTCATGATTGAAAGAAACTAAATTCTCTAATGTATAATATAGTGAAACCAAGGATTTCTTTGTTGCTTCTGATCATGTTTGCAGTAGAGATTTGAGAGGAGATTTTTGAAAATATGAAAACAGAAGAAAGATGATAAGTTGAGAAATGATAAGTTCAGAACCTGGTTTGATGAAGAAACGGATTTCAAGTTTTTGAAATTCAAAGAGACAAAACTGCAATGCTTCAGCTTTAACTGCAATTGTCCCCTTTACCAAAGACAGAGGCACAAATTTACGGACGTTGGGCACATCGACTATTTTGTTCTTGGAAAGATGTTTGACTTGGTCAAAGAATATTTAAAAGCATTATGCAGATTTTGATTACCATAAAAAACTTGGGATTTTGAATTTGGTTTGCTTACCAATCTTTAATTGGATGTTATAAAACTAATTTTCGAAACAAATCAATCGATTAACCAAGCTGATTAACCTATTAATTTGATCTTTTAATATAAGGTTTGAAAGCTCATTACGATGAAGTAATCGATTATTTCATAAAGGAATCGATTATTTCTTGTATAGGATGAAATTAATAAAATGATAACAGAATTTAAATCGATTAAAACGAAAAGGAATCGATTAAATTTTACATCTTAGTATTTTTAGTTGATATAAATTCATTTTAATCGATTAAAACGACTAAACTCAAATCCACGAGAACATTTCAATCGATTAATTCGACATTTCAATCGATTAAAATGGTACGGACATATTTTCCGATATCCTCTGTAAGTTATTTTAATCGATTAATAATGTTTTATATCAATTAAAACAATCAGTTTATGAAAACAGAACTCGATTCGCTGCTTTGAACTCCAAGGATTCCCAGATTTTGTTCTGCAAAACAAATTTAGCATGTTTACGGTACCCTTTATAGTTACTTAGGTCCAATTAGGTTATTTGAAATGACTTTAACTTTGGAATCCATTTCATTCTTCCTTTAGGAATAGCATACTTTTTAATTCTACGGTATTTTACTTGAATTACCTCTTTTCATGCGGTAAAAACATTTAATCACGAGTATGATTTCATATTTACATTTGTTTTTCTGACTTTCATCCTAGATTTAAATCCTATGCCATATTTATCAAAAATTAGTTTTTGTGACCCAAGTAAAACGTCAAGATTAGCTTAACTTTGTGTAAACCTTGAAATGGTTTGTGATAAAAAATCAATTTTCTTTTGTAATTCTGAACAATTATTACAGGGTTTATTACATGCACAATCAGAATTATCATGAATTAATTTTAAGAAATCACAATTAGTTTCATCTTCAAGAATTCTCTTTTCAAGAGAGTCTACTTTATTTACAAGCCAATTATTCAATCCTTTTAGCCTATCATTTTCCTTTGGTAGTTTCTTAGCCTCTTCATGCATTTCATTAAATGCTTCTTCTAATGAATTATAATCCACTAAGTTTGAAGAAGAATTAGAACTTACACTGCTGGATTGAAGGTTTTGATTTGCCATTAGACACAGGTTGGCTTCTTCATTATCAGAATTGTCTGTTGATGAAGTGTCATTGTCATCCCATGCTACATAGGCTCTTTTTACATCTGATGTCCCTTCATGAGTAACCTCAAGAACATCCCACATCTCCTTGGCAGATTTGCATTTGGAGACCCTGAAAAACTCATCCATGTTAAGTGTAGAAGTAATTATATTTTTGGCAATACAATCATCTTGGATTAATTTCTTTTCACAGTCATTCAAGCTACACCAATCTTTGTTAAAAATATTGGTCTCTTGTTCAATGATATTCCACACATTTATACTAACAGATTCAATAAAGATCTTCATCCTAATTTTCCAAAAAGGATAATCTGTTCCATAAAACAGTGGAGGTCTGTTAATAGAAGCTCCCTCAAAAAACGATAATCTGTTTTCAGCCATGGATCGAAGAACTTGAATAACTTTCAAGCAGCTCGCTCTGATACCAATTGTTAGAAAAGTAGTTTTAGATCAAGAGGGGGGGTGAATTGATCTTTGAAAGTTTTTCGCAAATAACAGATTATCTATTTGTAAAAATAAGATTTCAGATCTGTTCTTGAATTACAAAGCAATCAATCAATATAAATGCAGCGACAGAATTAAAATAGAGAAAGGTTAAGAAAGATATCACCGGTGTTTTATACTGGTTCACCCAATACCAGGGCTACGTCCAGTCTCCAGCCAAATTCCAGTTGGGTTCCACTAGATCAAATGTTTTACAGATTTACAATCTTACACTTAATCTACCACAAGAACCAAATTCCAGTTCCTGCAAACAACCTCTCACCAAGAACCAAATTTCAGTTCTTGATAACCTCTACAACCAAGTTCCTGCTGCAGAGAAACCAATGCCCAAATTCTAGGCACCAACACCTAACCTTTCACCAAGAACCAAATTCCAGTTCTTGACAACCTCTACAACCAAATTCCAGTTCTGAGAGAAACCGAGTGCCCAAATTCCAGGCACCAAACAATACAAAAAGAATGTAAAGAAATGAAAAAGAAGAAACTAGAATGTTCAAACCAGTTTATGCAATTCTGCTGTAAGTGTTTCTTCTTCAAAAGAAATCAAGTTACCTCAAGAAAGATTTTCAAAGAACTTCTCAAAAATTGACGCGAATCTTTCTTGAAAAGAGTGCTAAAGTTTGCTTGATTGATTGCTCAAGGATGTATAAAAACTGATGTTCAATGTATGTTAAAAAAGTTCAAGCCAAACTGTTTTTATAGAAGATTTTCAAAACTGCTGGTTTAATTAATCTGTTAAAAGATTCTTTTAATCTGTTAAAAGGGCAGTTTTAATATGTTAAAACTTCTTTTAATCCATTAATACGTTCTTGATTCTTTAACGATTTGTTTTAAGCGATACTGACAACGTTTATATCAATTAAAACACTTTACA
This sequence comes from Sphenostylis stenocarpa, assembly GCA_963425845.1. Lineage (NCBI taxonomy): Eukaryota > Viridiplantae > Streptophyta > Magnoliopsida > Fabales > Fabaceae > Sphenostylis > Sphenostylis stenocarpa. The sequence continues at coordinate 80,162,134 of OY731403.1, read as the reverse complement.
AAAAATCTTCGAAGTTGATTTAATCGATTGTTCAGCGATTCAATCGATTGAAATCTTGCAAAACTTTCTTATAAAACTTTTCAAGTTATTTTAACTAATAAAAATAAGTTTTAATCGATTAAAACAGCTGTGTAGAATTTCTCTAAGTTGTTGTAATCGATTGAAACGATATTTAATCGATTGAAAGAGTTCGATCGGTCATAACTAAATTCGATCGATCATAATCGATTCCGATCGGTCATAATTCAATTCGATCGATCATATCTGATTCTGATCGGTCATAATTGTATTCTGATCGATCATCCTGAACTCCGAGTGGTTTTAATCGATTAAAATCAAGTTGTATCGATTAAAATACTGTAAAAGCACTTCTCTGAACATTCTAAGTAATTTTAATCGGTTCTATCAAAGTTGTATCAGTTAAAAACTTGTTTAAGAAAGCTTTTGTCAAAATACTTTGTTTTTAATTGTTAAAAACAGTTTTAGAGGCATTTTGCAAAATCTTTTAAGTGAAGAAACTTCATGCAGCAGAAAAGATAAAATGATTATACCTAAGCATAGCTGCGGACACACTAAATTTTCTACTCTTCTATCTTAGTGACTTTTGTCCACTGCAAAGTTGCTTTTGACTTCATCTTTGACTTCATCAAATCAATGAGATCTTTGCCAAAGTATTTCAATGAGATCTTCATCACTTTCACACTCGACAAGATAACCATTCAAGGAACCTGCATGCGCTCAAGCAGCACTATCGTTTGAGCCTTCAACGAGTCCAAACGAGAAGTAGTGGGAGAAATCAATCTGCCAATCCAAATTGGTCCCATTATCTTCAACGTCGATTTTCATGTGATGGATATTACTCTAGCATACAGTTGTCTCCTCGGCAGACCTTGGATTCACGACGCTAAGGCAGTACCTTTAACGCTCCACCAAAAAGTCAAGTTCATAGTAGACGACAAACTGGTCACAGTCCAAGCTGAAGATGATATCTTGATCAGTGGACCGTCTACCCAACCCTATGTGGATGCGGCTGAAGAGGCCCTTGAAACATCCTTTCAAGCGCTTGAGATCGCCAGTGTAGAGAGACTTCCCGGCAACATGAAGGTAGCCCGTATGATGATGAAGTATGGTTACCATCCTGGTCAAGGGCTCGGTGCAAGCTCCCAAGAAATAAAAGAGCCCACGGAATTTAAGGACAATCCCCTGAAACATGACCTAGGATACGACCCTACAAAGGGTTGAGCTATAAGAAGAAAAGGGAAGTCTCCTCTCCGCACATTAAATCATATCTTTTGAAGTGGAGGAATACAAGCGTTAAGAACAACTCTAGTCATTAGGAGTTCTTTTTCCTTTCTTAAGTGATGTAAACCCAATGATTGTTAGAGATTATCCCCCGAGGCTAGCCCGACCCCTAGGCATCTTAAGGGCACATATTCCCCTCTTAATTAATAAGAATATAATTCTTACTATCTGTTTCTCTTCTTGTTATTCATGTCTAAACCTCATAATAACCATGTTTAAGCAAACATTTTCAAAAGTGCGTTAAAATAACCAAAACGCGCCATCGCCAAAATAATCAAACTGATTGACTAGAAACACAGAATAAGGTTTTACCTCATCATAATAAAACTTTGTTTCGCCAATATTGTGTAAAAAAAAGCATAAAGAAGCCCATAGAAGCCAAAGGCCAAAAAAGAAGGCGCAAGTTACCAGGTAGGAAACCCACTCAAGGGGAATACGCAAAAATTAGGGTCGACCCGCTAGGAAACTCGGACAACAATAAAGGGGTAGCCTAGGCAGAAATTAGGGTTACAAAATAAGGTCAACTAGGATTCCCAAAACAAGAAAAAAGGAAATCTAGACAAAAGCTAGGACCAGAACACAATATCCTATCCTGAAAACCCAAAAGGGCAGTATGGGGAAGTCAATCAACCATAAAAAAGCAATAGAAATCGGCTAAGACGCAAATCCTCAAAATAAAACGTTTGTTTAACATTAGCCTAAACACTTTGACCAACCTTGGCCAGACATTCTTACAAAATCCCCCTTTGAATAAAAATAAAAATAATAACCCTCTAAAACACAAACCCTTGAATAAATTATCCTTTTACTTCTCTTCTCTTGACCCTTATCACAATATTCTGATAATTAGTGGGGGAATATGGAGGCATATAATCAATAAGAGGATTGAAACCTCTAGAGAAAGGAAAAATTACACCAACTTAGCAAGTTTGCTTCTCAGTCAACAATCATTCTTCGGTTATAACAAGTCCAGAATAGTATAAAAAAGTACAGTTCAGGAATGACATCAGAAGGGCCTCATCTTCAAAAGAAACATCAGTTAATCCTTGTGAAAAGTTAAACTAAATAGTATTATAGGACACATAACATGAAAACATTACATGCATAGATATTTGTTAATAGGGTCCTATATTTCCAAAAAAAAAAAAAACTAGAAAAGCCCAGACGCCCGTTTGGTTTGGCGAGACAACCGTCTCACTATTCGCCAAAGGCAAGATCGTCGTCTCGCCATGTCACAAAGAGCGAGACCACCATCTCGACATTCCAAACGGCGGTCTCGAACCCTGAAAAATCGAGACGATCGTCCCGACCCTGAAAAAATTTTCTATATATAAGAGCTTTTGGGTCTTTTTTAAAGTATCTCATTCCTGCATCCTCTCATACATCTTCATACATACCTAAGTATTTCTGAGCAAAATGCAACAAGGCGAGTCTTACAGGCCCCAGAAGAGAGGTCAAGGATCCGGCCAGGGCACTCCAGCACCACAGGCCCCGCCAGATCCAGCTCAGATCACGCCACAACATCAGGTCAGGCTTGACCATATCAGGGGATACACCTGGTACCCCATGCTGCGTCTGGACTTCAACATCATGATTGATTTCAGCTAGGATGAGGACGTCAGGGATTATCTTCATGGTATTGGATGGGAATTCCTCCTCTAGGCCCCTCCTACTCGCATCTTCCGGGAGGCTACGATGGAGTTTCTAGCCTCTGTCACGATGGTGGACATGCCGGCCTTATTCCCGGGTGTCCCTTCGGTGAGGGTGGTCTCGTACTTCATGAACGGGACCTACAGGACGATGACATTGGACGAGTTCAACGTCATCATGGGCTTTAACCAGCCGGCCGACACCCTGACCCTAGAGTATCAGGGAGCTATTTGTGAGCGGCCAGCTACCCTCACAACCGGTGAGATTTGGGAGGATCTCACCGGATTGCAGATCTTGCCTGGGGGTCGGCCCTTAGTCCTCCTCTCCGCATATGCCACAAGCTACTACCGGGGACAGTCCACGGGCGGAAAGAGAGTCAGGGTAAGATCACCCAGCCTAATCTCTTCGTCCTCCACTGCATGCTCCACGGGCGCAGGTGCAACTCGAGCAATTTCTTCTTAAGGGCACTGAAGGATTTTGGGAGTCAACCCTACAAGAGCCATCCTTGTAGCTCCCCTCATCACGTCGTTGGTCGAGAGTTGGGGATGCGCCAACGGGGAGGACATACCCTCTACTCTCTAACCCGAGCCTATTAGTGGGTCCATGCTCGTTAGCATGGGCATGCTCATTAGGCAAGGGTCCGAGTTGGTACTCCACCTGGCGCTCGCTATGACCTTGGACATTGTCACCGCCTCCCAAAAAACGAAGGGGCGGTCGGAGCGACGCGATGGTTTTTCGACCCTCTTGCTTTCGCGCTTTTTATGGGTGGTTACAACGTCCTTAGGTTGTCCGATAACCGGGCTAACCTAAAGACGAGGTTTTCGAAAAGTGTTCTTGGGTTGTCTGATAACTGGGCTAACCCAAGAACGGGTTTTGAAGGGTTCGTGGAGTCGCCACCGATGTTTTTACCGGAAACATCGGAAAAGGAGTTTAAAAGGCGTTGGTTTTTGAAAACCAACTTTGGAAATTAGAACCAGAGTTGGGTAAGGGAGTTAGTTACGTGCAAAGGAAGTGTTAGTTCCTTTACGACGCCCCTTTCGGGTTCCCTATGATAGGCCGGCTACTTTGGATAAATAATTAAACTGGAAAATTGCGCTTTTACCCTTTTATTATGCGGTATTTAAAGATTATGACTACATGGCCCTAGCGTCTATTGCATAATTTTAAATGAAAGCGGTAAAATTAGAAAGAGAGAGGGTGCACCTCCAAAGCAAGCTTTTTATATTTCTCTTTAAAGAGTGGGTGCTTTTTGGAAACCCTTCACTCTACAACTCTCAGAAACTCCGGAAATGCCTCGGAGGGATTCTAAAGAAGATTTAGGACGCTCAATTTATACCTAGAGACACTCAGAAACTCCGGAAATGCTTCGGAGGGGTTCTAGAGAGAGAAAATCTAGAGAGAAGGAGGAGCTACTGTGTTTTTGTGTGTTGAAAAAGGGGGAATGGAGCCCCTATTTATAGTTTTTCGCGCCTGACAGGTCGAGACCGCCGTTTCGTCTGACAGGGTCGAGACCGCCGTCTGGAAAATCCAGACCGCCGTCTCGACCATGGCAGGGGGTCGAGACGGCCGTCTGGATAATCCAGACCGCCGTCTCGACTAGGCAGAAGTCGAGACCGCCATCTGGATAATCCAAACGGCGGTCTCGTCCCTGGCATGAGGCGAGACGGCGGTCTGGTCCTTCCAGACGGCGGTCTCGTCCCTTCAGGGCGAGAAACTTTATTTTTCGGGCCAAAAAAACCTCCTATCTTAGTACGGGGGCCTAATAGTCTCTCCTAGTGGCTTGTTAGGCTTCGGCCATGTTCAAATAGGGGGTCTTCTGACTTTATTTGGAGGCTGGGCAAGATTTGGGGTCTACAGCTGCCCCCCGTTTACCTGACTAGTCGGTTGTTGGCTTTGTTGTGCCAGATAGGTAGACAGGAAGGTAAAGGAGTTGACCCTCTCGCCCGGCTACCCTTCAGACGTCCCGTCTTGTGGCGGATGATCCTCTGGGGAGAAGTTGTATTTATGCATATCCGGGATACTACTCCTGACGTAGCCGATCCCTTTGGTTGACACGTGGTAGAACCTCCGGATACTACTCCTGACGTAGCCGATCCTTCGGTTGATGGGTATAAACCCCCCATCAGGCTGGTGGTTACAGTCTGTTGTGTGGGACTCGGATGGGTATGAACCCCCATCAGGCCGGTACGGTCCGTTGTGTGGGACCGGATGGGTATGAACCCCCCATCGGGGTGGTACGGTCCGTTGTGTGGGACCGGATGGGTATGAACCCCCCATCGGGGTGGTAGTGGCGGCTTATCGTTCGGGTGGCCCATGCACCATTTAGGCACTCCTTGCGTGCTGGTTGATAGGTATAAACCCCCTATCAGGCTGGTACAGTCCGTTGCGTAGGACTGGTGGTGGTGGCGGCTTACTGCTCAGGTAGCTCATGCGCCGTTTCACTGGGGAGTGATTTCTGTGTTGGTAGATGTTTTTGGACTTCTTGGATGGTCGTCCGGGCTGCGCCAGGGATTTTGTTGGTTGTCCATCCAGCTTTGTTGGTTGCTGGGGATTCTTTGTTTCTGATTTTTTTGTGGTAATCATCCGACTCTTGCTGGCTGGTCGGGTTCTTCTCTTCTCTTTTTGTGTTTGACTTTTGCTTGGTAGTCGGAGTTTTGTCGGTTAAGGTAGTTGTTTTGTTTTAATCCTGCCTTTTCTCGCGGTTTTATCTCTTTTTTCTCGCGATTTTGGATTTTGGCTTTTTTCTTGAGCGTATGCCTTTTCTCTTAGTTTTCTTTTTGTTACGCTTTACTTCTTTGGGAAGGATGGCAAAAGGGTCGGTGAAGTCGTACCGGGATGCCTTTGAAAATGATCTTTTTGAATGCTTGTCTATGTACTTTTGTTTGTTTTACTCTTGACAAAATCATTTTTGTGCGACTATTTGTGTGTGGATGTTGTTGATGCAATTTTATTTTAGTTAAGGACATCTAGAAAGTGACCGGTACTTTCCTTCTTTTTGTTCGCTTGTGACTATTCTTTTTTGTACTCTTGTTCTAACCCTGTCTTTTGCCTAGACCGCCCTTTGCGGGTTTTCGATCTAGCGGGTTTTGATTCTTTGTTTGAGATATTTTGATGGGCTTTTTTAAGCCTTATCTTTTGCCTAGACCGCCCTTTGCGGGTTTTCGATCTAGCAGGCTATCCTGTACTTTTTTACTTGGGACGACCCTGATTGGTGATGTTCGTCTTTGTCTTTATGCTTTCTCGAATTTCTTGTTTTATGCATGCTCATGTTTCGTTAATACAGAGGCATTTACACAGGTAAGTAAAGAGAAGAAAAGACAATTTTATTGATATAAACAGATGGTTTATTTTTACATGGGGGTTTACAATAGAATTTGTAAGCATGGCTGGCCAAGGTTGGCTAAACTGTATGAGGGTGCCACAATCATGTCTGTGATTTTTGTTTCCCTGTTTTTCCTGGTCCCTTCAGTTGAGATGCCCGAGTCCGGAGTGAAGACTATGCGAAGTCTGCTTGCTATTGTGGAGGTATTACCTTAGTCGCCTTTGCGGTTTTTGGCTAAGATAATCATTGCTCTGTTTTTCTCTTTTTCTTCTCTTTCTTTTTTTTTTTGAAACCTCTAGTTTTTGCCTAGGACGTGTCCTACTGAGGAATGTAGACCCTATCTTTTGCCCAGGACGCTCTTTGCGAGTTTTCATCCTGACGGGTCATGAGCAATGTCTTTTAGGCGTAGTATTTTTTCACCGCATCTGAGTTGACCGGGTATCAGAGCTCTTCTCCATCCATGTTGGTGAGGATAAGGGCTCCTCCTGAGAAGGCTCGTTTGACCACGAAGGGCCCTTCGTAGTTTGCTGTCCATTTCCCGATTTTGTCTTTCTGGGCTGGAAGCAGTTTCTTCACTACTAGATCTCCTTCTAGGAAAGTGCGGGGATTGACCTTCTTGTCGTAGGTTCAATTGATCATACCGGCTTTGGACCCATTCAGCCTCTGTTAATTTGGCTTCCATGACAACTCGCAGAGAGGGTATTTCGACCTCTACTGGTAGTACGGCCTCCATCCCGTATACGAGGGAAAACGGGGTAGCCCCTGTGGAGGTCCGTACCGACGTATGATGTTTTTCTTGATGAAGGTGGTCACCACTTTCCGAGTTACGTGCGCATATGACGCTGCCTCAACCCACTTGGTGAAATAGTCGATTGCTACCAATATGAAGCGATGGTCGTTGGACGCTTTGGGTTCGATGGGTCCGATGACATCCATGCCCCACATAGAAAATGGCCATGGTGTAGCCAGGTTATTAAGAGGTGCGGGCGGCACATGAATATTGTCGGCGTATACTTAACACTTGTGACATTTCTTAGCATATTGGTGACAATCAGCTTCCATCGTGGACCAATAGTACCCTGCCCTGAGGATTTTCTTTTCCATGACATGCCCGGGTGCGTGGGTTCCAAAAGTCCCCTTGTGGATTTCTCTTATTAAGGTTTGAGCTTCTTCTTGATCCAAACACCTTAAGAGAGTGGAATCGGGGCTCTTTTTGTAGAGGGTTCCTTCAATCAACGTGAACCTTACAGCCCTTTTGCGAATGGTTCGCTTATCATTGTCACTGATTCCTTCAGGATATTCGCCCTTCATGAGGTACCGCTTGATGTCATGGTACCAGGGGTTTTGATCATGCTCGCCATTTACTGCCATGTAGAAAGCTTGTTTGTCATGCAGTTTGACTTGAATGATTGGCATCTCATGTTCCTGGTCCAGGGCAAACATGGATGATAGAGTGGCGAGGGCGTCGGCAATTTGGTTGTCTTCCCTAGGGATGTACTGAAAAGTGACGCTTTCCATTCTCGAGACCAGCTTGCGGATGTACTCTAGATATGGGATTAATTTGGAGTTTCGGGTTTCCCATTCACCTTTAAGTTGGTAGATGACAAGGGATGAATCACCGAATATTTTGAGTTTAGTGACCCCATGATCTAAAGCCGTTTGGATTCCTAGTGCACATGCTTCGTATTCGGCCATGTTGTTGGTGCAATCGAAATTAAGCCTGGCTGTTACAGGAATGTGTTTCTTTTCGGGGGATATCAAAATAGCTCCTACCCCGTGTCCAAGCATGTTTGAAGCCCCATCGAAGAACATGGTCCACATCTCTCCTTTGGTCTCTTCGTGTTCGATGTGCATGATATGCTCATCGGGAAAGTCATCCTGTAAAGATTGGTATTCGTCTGTGGATCCATGGTCTAAATAATCCGCTAGGGGACTTCCTTTAATAGCTTTCTGGGTGACATGAATGATGTCAAATTCTGAGAGGAGGACCTGCCACCTAGCTATTCTTCCTGTCAAAATGGGCTTCTCGAAGAGGTATTTGATTGGATCCATTTTGGAGACCAACCATGTTGTGTGTTGAGCCATATACTGTCTGAGACGTTGAGTGACCCACACTAATGCATAACAGGTTTTTTCGAATGGTGTATAACGGGTCTCGTAGTCCGAGAATTTCTTACTGAGATAATAAATGACCCGTTCCTTTTTCCCGGTTTCATCATGCTGGCCGAGCACACATCCCATGGACTCTTCGAGGATTGATAGATATAGGATCAGAGGTCTCCCTTCAACGGGTGGTACCAACACTGGTGGATTGGTTAAACAAGTTTTGATTTTGTCGAATGCTTGTTGGCATTCTTCATTCCACACCGTTGGTTGATTTTTGCGCAACAGTTTAAAGATGGGTATACATTTATCCGTCAACTGTGCGATGAAACGGGCAATGTAGTTTATCCGGCCCAGAAAACCTCTAACCTCCTTTTCCGTGCTTGGTGGAGGCATTTCCAAAATTGCCTTGGTTTTGTCGGGGTCCACCTCGATTCCTTTTTCACTGACAATGAACCCTAGGAGTTTTCCTGATCGTACTCCGAAAGTACATTTTGCCGGGTTCAGTTTGAGTTGATATTTCTGAAGCCAATCAAAAAGTTTTCGGAGATATTGAATGTGGTCCATTTCATTTCTGGACTTGGCGATCATGTCGTCCACATATACTTCTATTTCTTTGTGGATCATGTCATGGAATAGCGTGACCATAGCCCTTTGGTAGGTAGCCCCTGCATTTTTCAGCCCAAACGGCATTACCCGATAGCAGAAGGTACCCCATGGTGTAATGAATGAGGTTTTTTCTCTATCCTCCACAGCCAGTTTGATTTGGTTGTACCCTGCATACCCGTCCATGAAGGAATACAACGTGTTGGTAGCGGTATGGTCTACCAGTGTATCTATGTGTGGTAGGGGAAAGTCATCCTTTGGACTTGCTCGATTGAGGTCCCTATAATCCACGCAAACCCTGACCTTCCCGGTCTTTTTGATGACGGGTACTATGTTGGCCAACCATTCTGGGTATTTGGAAACCACCAGGAAATTGGCATCCAATTGCCTTTGCACCTCCTCCTTTATCATTAAGGACCAGTCGGGCTTGATTCTTCTAAGTTTTTGTTTTACAGGTCGGCACCCCTCTTTCAGTGGCAATTTGTGTTCCACTATACTCGTGTCAAGCCCAGGCATGTCATGGTACGACCAAGCAAATACATCCACATATTCCCTCAGAAGCTGTATCAATCCCTTTTTCATGCTACTTTCCATTTGGGTGCCGATGTTCACTCTTTTCTCCTCATCCTCTTTTCCTAAATTGACAGTTTCTATTTCCTCTTGATGCGGTTGTATGATGCGTGTTTCCTTTTCCAGCATCCTTTGCATGTCCGGAGAAATGGTCTCCTGCTCATTGTCGGACTCAATCCATTCGTCTTCCGTTTCCAGGGTCCACGGAGATTCATCAATCATAGACATGATGCGTTTTAGGTTCTGTTTTTAGTCATAGATTTTATTATTCATTTTATTTTTGAAAGAATAAAATAGGAGAGGGAAGAGAAAGAATATGACAAAAATGCCTCGTATATTAATGAAGATGAAGATGTATGTACAAGCCCTTTTAATCAAAATTCCTGCAGCCACGGGCGGGGACCGCAGGAGATATAGAGAAAAGCTTAAAAAAGAAAAGACCCTAGGGCTGATCCTCCCAGTCCTCCCTCTCTGCTACTCTGGTTTTGACAGAGGTTTGTCATCCGTGCTGGAAGCAGAGGCGTCAAAAGTAATCCACCCGGCGTCGATTAATTCTTGAACTCGATACTTAAGGGTCAAGCAATTCTCTGTAGAGTGCCCGGGTGAACCCGAATGGTAAGCACATTTCTCGTTTGGCTTATACCATTCGGGGTAAGGAGGCTCCAACTGTTTCTTGGGAGGGACGCAGGTCAGGAGCTTAGCTTCCAGCAGCTGAGGTAGCAGCAGTCCGTAGGAAGTGGAGATTGGAGTGAACTTCCTTTCTTTCTTGCGGGGCTGCCTGGGCGTTTGTGTGGTAGAAGAAGGAGTGGCAAAATTGATTGCGTGCACAAATTCATCCTTCTTCTTGCCAGCAGGTTTCCTGAAGGAGACACCAGCTTGGGAAGATTGTGCTATCTTCCCGCTCCTCAGTCCTTGCTCCACCCTCTCGCCCACAGTGACTATGTCTGAGAAAAGGTTGGAGGTACTGGCTATTGCCTTGTCGTAGTACGCTCCGGTTAGTGAGTCGATGAACATAGCCACTGTCTCCTTGTCCGTCAAAGGAGGCTCTATCTGGGCTGCCATTTCCCTCCACCTTTGGGCGTACGCTTTGAAGGGCTCGTCGTTCCTCTTGCTCAGAGTCTTGAGGTCTGACCTGTCGGGGGTCAGATCGATGTTGTATCGGTAACGACGGAGAAAAGCGTCAGCCAACTGTTTCCAGTTCTGGACCTGCCCTCTCTCTAACTGCATGTACCAATTGAGAGTTGTGTCTGTCAAACTCTCCTGGAAGCAATGGATGAGGAGTTTCTCGTTATCGGCGTGGGCGGCCATCTTACGACAATACATCGTAAGATGGTTCTTAGGGCAGGTCATCCCGGCGTACTTGGGGAAGTTCGGGATTTTAAATTTGGGAGGGAAGTGGATGTTCTTCACGAGGCACATGTCTGCCACCTCCTTGACGTCGAAGTTGTGCCCTTCGACCGCCTTCAGCCTCTCCTCCAGGGCGGAGAGTTGTTGCTTAGATACCTCTGGGGTAAGGATGCATGCAGTCTTAGCATCCTTCTCGCCAAAAAAGTATTCCTCCTCCTCTTCCTCATGAGGAGGGACATGTTCAGCTTGGTCTTCGCCCTTGCTTTGACCCTGGCGTACGACCTCCATTAATTGGGCCACTTGCTCGCGGAGGGTATTGACTTCCGTAGTGAGCTTTCGGTTCTGCTCTTCTAAATTTTCCATTGCTCTTGCCTTTTGTGCACGAGTGCGAGTAGGGAGAGGACCAGCCACTTTCTAGAATATCCGAGAAAGTTTTATTAATGCATGTTGAGTGCTTAAACTAACATGGGGTATGCTTATGCATGAGAGATTTTATTTAAATGATGCTGAATGCACTCTCATTTTTTTATTTTCTCTCTTGGTTTTTCTTTGCTCATGTAATGGTGTAATATGAATGAGTTGACTTTGTCAGAAGTTGATTTATTATTATTTTTTTGGTATTTTGGTATTTTGATGTTTATTTATTTATTTTATAGCCTTTTATCTCTTCTGTCGGAACTGCGTGGCTACTTAGCTTGTAAAGAACCTGAAACCAGGCTAGCTAAAAGGCAGACTGTCCGAGATAAAATATGGCTTTATGTGAAAGAATATTTAGCGTCCCTTATCTCTTCTGTCAGAACTGCGTGGCTACTTAGCTTACAAAGAACCTGAAACCAGGCTAGCTAAAAGGCAGACTGTCCGAGATAAGGGTGTTTATTTGTGAAAAAATATTTTTTGTTTTTGTTGTTTGGTTGTTTGTTTATGCTATGCAACATACAAATGCAACAATCATATGCACACACAATTCGATCATCCCCGAACAGGCGAGATTTCGTTTTTATCACGAGGTAGGGTTTTCCTGCAGAAAAGTGCATTGGTCAGGGTAGGTTCTAACTGTTCTCACCAGGCTAAGGCCCCCAAGGTGCCCCCATTATAGGGTCCCCACTCTCCAGCCGTCCGACCATGCTCGAGCACTAAGGCCGGAGTCGGTCTTGTTGCCAAAAGAGGAAGGTTATCACCTTGAGTGGTGGTTTCCGATCACACCGGTGGGCACAAGGCCCTAACTACAGACGAATCGTACCTGCCACCCACTCCCTATGGTTATCTCACTTGCCCCCGGGTATAGAGGGAACTGTAGTGTGCAAGGGTTTGTGTGCAGTTTATATTTCAATCAATTGCGTAAGTATAAACAAGCAACAGTTATTTGAAAGCCAAACAATAAAGCATGTTATAATACAAGGCAGGGTAAAAGCGTTATTTTCTTGGTTTAATTATTTTTAAGCCGGCCCATCACTAAATGGGATCAACTCTCTAGGCTTCCCCAGTGGAGTCGCCATCTGTCGCCGCCTCCCAAAAAATGAAGGGGCGGTCGGAGCGACACGATGGTTTTTCGACCCTCTTGCTTTCGAGTTTTTTATGGGTGGTTACAACGTCCTTAGGTTGTCCGATAACCGGGCTAACCTAGAGACGAGGTTTTCGAAAAGTGTTCTTGGGTTGTCCGATAACCAGGCTAACCCAAGAACGGGTTTTGAAGGGTTCGTGGAGTCGCCACCGATGTTTTTACCGGAAACATCGGAAAAGGAGTTTAAAAGGCGTTGGTTTTCGAAAACCAACTTTGGTCATTAGAACCAGAGTTGGGTAAGGGAGTTAGTTACGTGCAAAGGAAGTGTTAGTTCCTTTACGACGCCCCTTTCGGGTTCCCTATGATAGGCCGGCTACTTTGGATAAATAATTAAACTGGAAAATTGCGCTTTTACCCTTTTATTATGCGGTATTTAAAGATTATGACTACATGGCCCTAGCGTCTATTGCATAATTTTAAATGAAAGCGGTAAAATTAGAAAGAGAGAGGGTGCACCTCCAAAGCAAGCTTTTTATATTTCTCTTTAAAGAGTGGGTGCTTTTTGGCAACCCTTCACTCTACAACTCTCAGAAACTCCGGAAATGCCTCGGAGGGATTCTAAAGAAGATTTAGGACGCTCAATTTATACCTAGAGACACTCAGAAACTCCGGAAATGCTTCGGAGGGGTTCTAGAGAGAGAAAATCTAGAGAGAAGGAGGAGCTACTGTGTTTTTGTGTGTTGAAAAAGGGGGAATGGAGCCCCTATTTATAGTTTTTCGCGCCTGACAGGTCGAGACCGCCGTTTCGTCTGACAGGGTCGAGACCGCCGTCTGGACAATCCAGACCGCCGTCTTGACTAGGCAGAAGTCGAGACCGCCGTCTGGATAATCCAGACGGCGGTCTCGTTCCTGGCGTGAGGCGAGACGGCGGTCTGGTCCTTCCAAACGGCGGTCTCATCCCTTCAGGGCGAGAAACTTTATTTTTCGGGCCAAAAAAACCTCCTATCTTAGTACGGGGGCCTAATAGTCTCTCCTAGTGGCTTATTAGGCTTCGGCCGTCTTCAAATAGGGGGTCTTCTGACTTTATTTGGAGGCGGGGCAAGATTTGGGGTCTACAGACATCTAGGACTTAGATGAGTCGGATGATATTCCCATGCCCCTGGGATTTGAGCAGCAGCAGCAGCAATATAAGGACGACATTCTCGGTGTCCACCGCCACATAGATGACATACGCCAGCAGCTGGACCAGATGTCCCTGAGGCATGACGTTTTCGAGACGCGACTAAAGACTATCAGCCAGAGGCAGGAAGGAGTTATACAGAGCATGGACATGATCAGCCAGCACGTGCTCGACATGATCTAAAGCCAAGAAGAGTTTCAGAGACATATGCTCCAACAGTTTCCTCCTCCAGAGTCGTCTTCAGCCTCGTAGTCGGGTCCGCCGTCGCCTTAGGAGCATTGTTATATATATCTATTATACAAAAAACTTATGATATATAAATAAAAAATCTTTTGGTTAAGATATTTGCCTTTACTCTCTTTCAAAAAGCTAGCATACTAAAAAAGACTAGTAAAAAGTCATACGCATTATCCCGAAAAAACCAAAATCCAAAATCGCAAGAAAAAATAATAAATCGCGGAAAAAGGTGAAAATAAAAGCTCCCAAGTATTAACCACCATTCTCCCATCAAAGAGAAAAGGCAATCAAGCAAAACATCCGCTTGCTCAGAGGCGTCACCAAAATCAACAAATCCCCAGCGGATTCCTGCCTATCTAAAAGGGCATCACCAAAAATCCCCAACAACCAACAAAGTTGGATGGCTATTACAAAATCTTGAAAAACAAAAGAATCCCCTACAGTCAACCAGCTAGAGGAAGACCAACGAATCCCCAGCACACCGGAAGACTTCTTTAGAAAAGTCAAAAACAATTTATCAAGCAAAAAACACTCCCCACAGAGACGGTGCATGAGCCAGAGCACTAAGTTGCCACCACATAACTTCGTGACGAGGAAAGTCCCGAAGACAAAGACCAGCGTAGGAACAAAATCAGTAAGCCGCATCAGTCCTACAAAGTGGACTTCTAAACCAGATGAGGGTTCGTACTCATCAACCAAGGGGTCAACTACCACGTCAAAGGAGCATCCAGAGGTTTCCAATTTGTCAGCTACGAGGTCAGCTACCGCAATCAAAGGAGCATCCCAAGGCTACAACAATCAGACGTGGGTTCATACTTGCCAAACCAAATGAGGGTGCATACTCATCCAGTCCTACAAAATGGGCTGCAAGTTCTACAACAACCAGAAGGGGTTCGTACTCGTCAAAACCAGATGGGGGTGCATACTCATCAAGCCTTACAAAAGGGGACTTAAACCAAATCTTACAACCAAAGGGGTCAGCTACCGCAATCAAAGGAGCATCCCGGAGGATCATATTCAGCGTCCAGAAGGTCGGTTACAATGATGAGGGAAGAAACCGAAGGACAACCAAGCAAGAGGGTAAACTCCTTCACCCTCCAACCGATCTTTTGGCATACTGAGCCAACAGTCGGCTAGTCAGGTGAAGGTGGGGGCAGTTGTAGACCCCAAATCTTGTCTGACCTCAAAATAAAGAGCAGAAGACTTCCGTTCGAAGATGGGCAAGGCCTTAAAGGTCCCTAGGATCGATTAATAGGCTCCATATTAGAATAGAAAGGCTTTTTGTATAGAAAAATAAGAAAATTCTACCTAGAAGGTCGAGACCACCGTCTCGTCGTTGGCTAAAGGTGACACTGCCATCTCGTATGGCGAGACCGCCGTCTCGCCACTTGCCAAAGGCGAGACCACCATCTCATTTGGCGAGACCGCCATCTCATTTGGCGAGACTATCATCTCGCCACTTGCCAAAGGCGAGACCACTGTCTCGCCATTTGCCAAAAGCGAGACCGCCGTCACGCCATTTGCCAAAAGTGAGACCGCCATCTCGTTTGGCGAGACCGCTGTCTCACCATTTGCCAAGGGCGAGACGGCGGTCCCAAAAGTCAAGACGGCGGTCCCGATCTGACGGACACAAATTTCTATAAAAGGGGGGTCTTCTCCTCGTTTTCAACAACTACTCCAACTAGATATACCTTAAAATACTCTTCCAGAATCCCTCTGAAGCATTTCTAGAGTCTTAGAGTTCTTAAAAGCATTCTAGAGTCCTTCGAGAGAAGAGTGAATGGCATTGTAGAGCGTGCGATTTGCCAAAAAGCGCCCTTTTCAAGAGAATTTATAAAAAGCTTGTTTCGAAGGTTCTTTTATATCCCTTACTCTATTTTATCGCTTTTATTAGTTACTATCTTTGTGCATTAGTTATTAGGGTCATGTAGTCAATAATTTAAATTTTGCAATGAATAAATAAGGGTAAAAGCGTAGTTTTAATGTTCTTATTTCTTTACAAAAACAGTCCATCATAGGGAACCCGAAAGGGGCGTCGTGGGGAAGCTAATACCTTCCCCACACGTAACTAACTCCCTTACCTAACTCTGGTTCTAATGACCAAAGTTGGTTTTTTTTCTTAAAAATCATCACCTTCTTTTCCTTTTCTAATGTTTTTGGTAAAAATATTGGTGGCGACTCCAGAACCCGTTTATGAAAACCTCATATTTAGGATAGTTCGGTTATCGGACATCTTAAGGGTGATGACCACACTTTAAAAAACGCGAGTCGAGTTAAAAGACCATCGCGTTACTCCAACCGCCTCTTTTGACGGTAGCGACAATAATAAACAAACCTTATCTCGGACAGTCTACATTTTAGCTAGCATGGTTTCAGGTTCTTTGTAAACTAAGTAGCCACGTGGACCGACAGAAGAGATAAGGGGATATAAAACCATCTTTTCATAATAAACTACCTTTATCTCGGACAGTCAACATTTTAGCTAGCCTGGTTTCAGGTTCTTTGTAAGCTAAGTAGTCACGTTGTCCGACAGAAGAGATGAAGGGTTATAAAAAAATAATAATTTAAAAACAACAAAAATTTATAAAAAGATTTTGACAAATTCAACCATTCATACTCGCATCATCTCATAAGTTGTAAAACTAGGAGAGAAAATAAATGCATAAGGAAAATATGCATACACATCATCTTAATAAATCCTTCATCACTAGGGAAGAATGGGTTTTAATAAGTCTTAGGAGCATTGTTTAGGAAAACTGTTGGGACAAATCCCCTTTAGGTATTTGCCCCCTGTTCTTCACTTTTTCCTCTTCGTATTGATATGTTGTGCGTCCAAATTCGACATCCCAGTCAAAAGTTATCTTACTTTGAACATTTTTCGCCTTTTTGTACTAGTGCATGCATAAACACATCCATGCTAGGGGGCATTAGATATCCCTAAGACAAAGGCGAAAGAGACCCAAGTGCGCTTGTAATCTTCCACAAGAAAGGGAAAAATGTGCTAAGGTATATGGTGACCTTTGTTACACTTGTCAAATCTATGATGGGGAAAGATCCATTATAACAAAATGGGTATGATGCTCCGTGAAGCGTAAGCTTTAAGAGGATACCAAAGTCATTGTCTTAAGGCATATCTATCGTACACTTTTTAAGATAAAAATAAATGTTCTTAAATTCATGTGCATTTTAGAAAAGTGACTGGTCTTCTTCATGCCCTCATCTACATAAATAAAAAACAAAATCCCAAACACTATCATACATCATGTTAGAAAATAAAACATGATAATGTTTAGGAAAAAATAAACACTTGCATACATGCATCCACCAAACTTCATCCTCATAATTTGCATCTAGTAATAGGCATTAAAGAAAGTGGACATTCCTCAATATCGTGTAAAGAGGATAGAGCATTTGCATGCCATTCACTGGAAGTCAAAAAGAAAATACATAGAAATTTTAACTTGCCTATGATTTTTTTTTAGGCTTTCCACTTTTAAACGTGCGCTTCGAAGCATTGCATTGAAGAATGTACACTATCTGGATGAAATAAATAAAATTGTCTTTTTCATCATCTCTTAAACTTTTTATTGCATTCATAAATTGCATACGTCCATCCTCACTTTAATAATAATAATAAGATAATAAAAAGAAAGGATTAATTAATGTGTTTTCCACGAATTGGAATAAGATGAAGAGCAAACCTTTTGTCATCAAGTTCGTCCCAATGGTTGATCCGCCTAAGGAGGATAATAAGTCTCAACCGTTGGTCATCTGAGTAAATAAAGGACAGGGGGCAAGGACGCCTTTGCATTCACGCCTCATCCTATACCTCAAATAAAGTTGTACCGTGGAGATACACAGAAGTATCACCCATTAATGAAGAGATCTCCAACATAGCCAGCATAGGAGGCATAACAAGAAGCGGAAGAATCTATTCCCCCAAGGAGCTACAAGACGATGTTCCTAAAATTAAAGGAAATAATAAAGAGACTGAAGAAAAACATAATCCAAAGAGGAAATTGAGTAGACTTTGGATTCACGACGCTAAGGCAGTTCCTCCTTCAACGCTCCGCCAAAAAGACAAATTCATGGTAGGCGACAAGCTGGTCATGGTTCAAGCAGAAGATGACATTCTAAACAGCGAATCGTCTGCCCTACCTTGTGTGGATGCGACTAAGGAGGCCCTTGAAACTTCTCTTCAAGCATTGGAAATTGCCGATATGAAAAGACTTCCCCAACAGTATGAAGGTGAGCCACATGATGAGGAAATATGGATACCGCCCAGGCAAAAGGCTC
>OY731403.1:80003325-80143920 GCA_963425845.1 Sphenostylis stenocarpa | reverse complement strand
AATAAAGAGCTTCAAAGAAAATAGCTCTAATCAACATCCTTCCATCCAAGAAAGAAGGAAACCATCAAAATGAAAAAGCTAATGGAAAGGCTCAATTATCCCCAAGAGGATCCTTGCCTACTCCAGAGGCAAAACAAAAGATTATCTCACGACTCAGCTTTATCGCCACATGAGTCAACAAGCAAGCCCATCAAGGATCTCCACTTCATTCCCCAAAGGAAAATAAGGACTACACAAGAGTCCATCAAAGAAAGTACGGAGTCAAATCCTCCACATCACCAGGGGGCAACAAAAAGAAAAGAAAGAAAAAACTTTTCATCCCCTAACGAAGGCCACTACAGAGAAAGGTCGCATGAAAACCCCCAAGAAAAGTCTACAAAAAGAAAAGAAAAAAAAAAGAAAATTTCTTCATCCCGCTCAATAAAGAGCTTTACAAAAGTCGGAGCCAAGACTCCATCATTAAAAAAATCAAATCAAGGATTGGAACCCCAAGAAGTAAAGATTCCCCAGGGATCATCAAAAAGAAAAGAAAAAAAATACATATCTTTTCATCCAAAGAAAAAGCCAATGTGCATAAAAAGACGCACATATGTAAAAACCAAATCGCGAAAAAAGATACAAATCACGAGGAAAAGATAAAAACCCATTCCCCAGCGGAATAAGAGCATAGGCAAAGCCAGCTCAAACAACAACATCCAACAAGGAGTCAAAAACTCCATCCCTCCCTAGGGGGAAATTCAAAATAGATCCCCAGGAAACAACTAAATCCCTGGTGGATCACCAAAAGAAAAATCCCCAGCGGGCCTACCAGCAAAAGGCAAAATACAAATTCATATCCTCAGGGAGTTAATAGTCTATAACACCCAATATGAATATCCCCCAGTAAAAGGCAAAACCTTCACTCCCAAGAATGCCTATGCCTACTCAGAGGCAAGCAAAGAACCGATATCCCCAAGAAATGGGAAATTAGCCTATTCAGAGGGGGAAAAAAAAAACAACAAAGCCTTCACCACTGTTGAAGCATCTGCCTAATCAAAATGCACAATCGACAAAAATCAACAAATCCCCAGTGGATTCCCACCTAAAAAAGAGGCAATTAACAAAGAATCCCCGGTCAAGACCAGATGGCTAAAAAGCCAAAAACAAAGAATCCCCGGCCAAGACCGGATGGCTAAAAAGCTAAAAACAAAGAATACCCGGCCAAGACCGGAGGGCTAAAAATCCAAAAACAAACAATCCCCGGACAAGACCGGATGGCTAAAAGAAAAAAAGCCAAAACAATGAAATCCCCGGCAAAGACCGGATGGCTAAAAGAAAAAGCCAAAACAACGAAATCCCCGATAAAACCGGGTGACTAAAACAGAAAAGTAAAAAAAGGAAAAATCAAATCATTCCCCATGGAATAGGCGCATGATCAAAGACAATAAGCCGCCAAACACATCTCCAAAACCAGATGACCATAGGATGGACTACCAAAGAATAAATCCTAAAGAACCTAGTCAAGATGCAGGTTCGCACCCAGTGGAGGTGTAAAATCCACTAGAGTCTGTCAAGATGCAGATTCGCACCTAGTGGAGGTGTAAAATCCACTAGACTCTGTCAAGATGCAGATTCGCACCCAGTGGAGGTGTAAAATCCACTAGAACCTAGTCAAGATGCGAGTTCGCACCCGGTGGAGGTGTAAAATCTACTAGAGTCCGTCAAGATGCGATTCGCACCCGAGTGTAGGTGTAAAATCCACTAGAACCTAGTCAAGATGCAGTGTTCGCACCCGAGTGGAGGTGTAAAATCCACCAGAGTCTGTCAAGATGCAGATTCGCACCCAGTGGAGGTGTAAAATCCACTAGAGTCTGTCAAGATGCAGATTCGCACCAAGTGGGGGTGTAAAATCCACTAGAACCTAGTCAAGATGCAGGTTCGCACCCAGTGGAGGTGTAAAATCCACTAGAGCCTGTCCAAGATGCAGATTCGCACCCAGTGGAGGTGTAAAATCCATTAGAGTCTATCAAGATGCAGATTTGCACCAAGTGGGGGTGTAAAAACCACTAGAGTCTGTCAAGATGCAGATTCGCACCCAGTGGGGGTGTAAAAACCACTAGAATCTAGCCAAAATGCAGATTCATACCAGGTGGGGGTAAGTACCCACAAGAGTCCAGCAAAATATGGATTCGTACCAGGTGGGGGTAGGTACTCACCAAAGCCTTATAAAATAAGGTTTATACCAGATGAGGGTAGATACTCATCAGAAAACCTAAATGCATCAGGTAGAGTAAAATATTCACCAGAGCATTTCAAAAAATGGGTTGCAAAGACCTTGCTTCTATTAGAGGATAGTTCAGTGTTGAACACCTCGGAAGTAAGCACCCATAAGAGTTTAGCAAAATGCATACTCATACTTGGTGAGGGTAAGTACTCACCAGAGCCTTATAAAAGAAAGCTCAAACCAGATAGGGGTTGGTACTTATCAAAATATTTATCATCCGGAGGATCAGCAAAGGATCAGCATCCGAACGATAACCGGGCAAAAGGGTTAACTCCTTCCACTGCCAACTAATTTTGTCGACATATTAAAACCAACAAAATTAGTTAGGCAGGTGAAGGGGGGGCAGCTGTAGACCCCTAATTTTGCCCGGCCTCTCAATAAAAGCTAGGGAAACTTCACACGAAGATGAAGTTCACCCAACTTCTTAATAAAAACCAAGGAGACCTCCTACAATAACACGAAGTTCATACGGCTTCTCGATAAAGGCTAAGGAAACCTCCTACAACGAAGATAAAGTTCGTGCGGCATCTCAACAAGGGCTAAGAAGACTTCCTATATGAAGATAAAGCTTCAACGGACATCCATCGGCATCAAACAACGTCTGAAAATAGCAAGGAAAGCTTCCCGGGGGTCCCAGAACACAAAAACAGGCCAGAACAAGTTGAGACATCCGTCCCACCGTCCCAAACAACCTAGGAGAAGTGAGACGCGCGTCCCAAATTTGGGACGGCCGTCCCAAGGCCAAAATTTAAGTGGGACAGTCGTCCCAACTTCCAGACGGCCGTCCCAACTTCCTGAGACGCTCATCCCTGTTTTCTGAGTCCCGGACGGCCATCCCGAGGTGCCAGGCTGCGAAAACTATAAATAGGAGGCTCATTTGCTCATTTTCCACACACCAGACAACTCAGAGCACTTGTCTACTTCTCTCCCTACTTCAAATGATCTTTCTGATTGCCTTAAATAGGTAACAATCAGTTAAGGAATTCTATTCCGGCATTTGATTCTTCTATAAAAATTTAGTCGAGTCGAGTTTGTATTGGAAAGGAGAGTCGTTATAGAGCGAGGGATTGCTGAAACGCGTCCTTATTGTAAAAGAGTTGCAATATAAAGCTTGCTACGGAGGTTCTTTTCAAATCTTTTCTCTTTTACTGCTTTATTTATTGCTTTATATATGAAATGTAAATAAAATCATGTAGATAGCCATATTTAAATGTTGTATGAATAAAATAGGGTAATAGCGTAATTTCTTATAATCTTCACTTAACGAATTAATCCGTCATAGGGAACCCGAAAGGGGCGTTGTGGGGTGCTAACACCTTCCCCACACGTAACTAACTCCCTTACCCAACTCTGGTTATAATGGCCAAGTGCGGTTTTTATTAAAATCAACATTTTTTCCTTTTCCAATGTTTAAGGTCAAAACATTGGTGGCGACTCCAAAAGAACCCCTTTTTCGAAAACCTTGCTTCTATTAGAGGATAGTTCAGTTGTTGAGCACCTCGGAAGCAATGAACATATTTTAAACATAAAACGCGAGTCTAAACCATCTTTTCACGACCGCTCGCATAAACGTTCGAGATATCCCTAGACGGCGGAACGGACGGCGGCGACAGGGATGAACACCTCCTCTGAATAAATCAAAGGATGAATAACACAATTTATTAACTTAAACCTCTTAAACCCACAAAGGATGAAGGTAATAAAATAAGAACAGTCACACCTGGGTAATGGAGACAACAAATTGTAGAAGCCTGTAGAATGCCAACCTCCAAGAACAAGTGTGATTAACAATGAAACCACAGTAAGCAATGGAGAAGAGGGTTTTGGTAAAATATCAGTGTGGCAATGGAGAAGAGGGTTTTCTCAAAACATGTAAAATACCTTTGTTGTCTTGCTCAAAATTCTTTTCTCAAAACTGATTGATTGTAAATTGTATTTTTGAATTTTGTAATTCTGTTTTTTTTTCATGAAAACTTAATTACATAGAAAAATAACATCAGAAATTAGGATGTATTAAAAAACATTTATTCTTCAAAATGGATATATTTTTCAAATTTGAATTGCCATAATTGATTATGTTACCAGTATAATCAATTATGATAGAGAAAATCATTTTTCCATTTCTCATGCATCATAATTGATTTTGATAGTGAAAAAATCATGTTACAAAATTTTATCACACTTGTGCTTTGGAGGCTTATGCATAATACCACTTCATCAACTTGTACCTCCATATCCAGTATTCAAAGACTCTATCTAGTCTTTAGGAATCATCTTGGGCTTGCTTGAATCATCGTCTTTATCAAAATCATATCTTAGGCATTTAGGGAAATGTTTCACATTGTCACCAACGTCTTTAATTCAGCTTGTCCTTAATTCATCTTGATGTCCTTAATTCAATTCATCTTGAATGGTACTGACTTGAATGTAGTTGACTTGAATGTAGTTGACTTGAATCATCATCAAAATCATCTCTTGGGAATGTAGGTACATTTCCATCAATCTCCCCCTCATTGCTTTCAAAGAACTCGGGGGACTGTGTTTCTTCTATAATGCAGTAACTTCAAGGATGCACCTGCCATCCGAAGAGCATGGGAGAAACCAGTCTATATAGGGGATGGAGAGCTTGGTAAGGCTCGGGTGGCTGTTTCCAGTGACTATGAGGAGTGGAGAAGAAGTAGAAGGGTGCCACAACCACCCGCTCCACTTGCCTCACCATCAACAAATGAAGAGTTGCAAACTCAAGTCGATGCCTTGACCCAAAGGGTAGAAATCATGGGAGCCCAATTGAGGGCCCTTGAGGAGAAAGAGCAAGAATCTACCCTCATCATTGATGGTCTGCAAAGGCAATGTAAGAAGAAGGATCATGAAATAAAATGCCTTAAGACTGAATGTGCTAACCTCAAGGAGGAGACTAGCCGAGCGCCGAAAGTTCCAAAGCTCAATCTGAATAGTCGACTCCGGGAAATGAACGTCAAAATAGCACAACTTAAGGCTGCATATGCAAAACAGGCACAAACGATCAAGATGAGGAAAGATGACCTGGCAAGGACTCAATCTGAAGCGCAGATATGGCGAGAAACCGCCCAAGAGCACAGTGAAAACCTTTATGAGCTACACATCAAAGAAAGAAAAGGACTAACTCAGTTTGTCCGAGCCATTAAAGAAAGAGACTAAGCGATTGAAAGGTCCGAGGAGTTACAAGCTTTGATCGTTAGCAAAAGAGGCTCAAAAGTATAGTGAAGATATGAGCCAGGAAATCCACCAACAAGCCGAAGCACTTACACTTCATGTACGGAAAGCCGAAGAAGATTTACATAGAAAAATGAACATGCCTGTGGGTTTTTTTAGGCTTTTCCGATTTTGCCAAAGTGTTCTTCGAAGCATTGTATAGAGGAATGTCCACCTTTAGATGAAATGAATAAAAATATCTTTTTCTTCATCTTCCCAATTGTCTATTGCATTCATAAGTTGCATACATTCATACATCCCTCCTCATTTTATTAAATAATAATAAGATAATAAAAAGAAAGGATTAATCGATGTGCTTTTCATACTCAGCAAGATGGAGAGAAAACCTTTCGTCATTAAGCTGTCCCCAACGGTTGATCTACCAAAAGAGGATAATAAGCCTTAGTCGTTGGTCATTCAAGTAAATAAGGGAGAGGGGGAAAGGACGCCTTTGCATTTGTTCATGCCTCATCCTTTTCCATATGCATCTAATAAAGTTGTACCATGGAGATACAAGGAAACGTCGCCCATCAATGAAGATATCTCCAATATAGCCGGTATTGGGGGCACAACAAGAAGTGGAAGAATCTATTCCCCCAAGGAGGTACAAGATGAAGCTCCTAAAAATAAAGGAAAAAAAATAAAGGGACCAAAAAGGAAAACAATAAAGAATCCAAGGAGGAGATTTATGAGTTACTCCAGTTTATAAGGCAAAGTGAGTACTCCATCATTGACCAACTCAATCGCACACCTGTGAAGATAACTTTGTTATCGTTAATCATGAGTTCAAAACCGCATCGAAATGCCCTGCTGAAGGTTTTGAACAAAGTATATGTACGGCATGTCACATCCCAATATAAGTTTGAAGGGATCGTTGGTAACATTACAGTCAATGATCACCTCACCTTCACAAATGAAGAACTCCCTCCCGGAGGGTCAAACCACAACAAGCCTTGCACATCTCTGTAAAGTGCAAGGAGTGTTGAACATTCAAGGACTTGATGGTGCACTTGATGAACATGAAGATTGTTGATTTTGATGATGATTCAAGAACTCAAAGACTTAGTGTGTTGAAGACTTGTTTTGTATTGTAATAACTCTGTTTTAATTAGATTGAGTCTATAATATTAGAGTTTAAGATAGCCGGTACATAGTCTGCACCTTAGAAGCTTCAAAAAGCTCAAATTTATCATCCAGGCTCGGCTTTAATCGATTATATAGGGAAATAATCGATTAAAACAGTGAGAAAAACCATTTTCAGTATAAACTCACTGCTTTAATCGATTAAACATCAAAATAATCGATTATTAGGTAAAATAATCGATTAAAACTCCTTATAATCGATTAAAACAGAAAGGTTTTGGGTTCTGTTGATATTGGCTCTGTTTTAATCGATTATTACTCCATTTAATCGATTATTTCAGTCTGTTTTTTATTTTAAACTTCAAATTAACCCTATTTTCGAAAACCCAATTACCAATAACCCTAGTTTCGAAATCCCCAATTCCTAAACCCTAATTTCTCTACTTAAACTCTTCTTTGGCACTCAGAAAAGAAGAACAACCTTTTCCATACAAAAGTTAAGTGCTGTGAGTGCCAGAGAACTGTTTGTTGCAAGGAAAGGGGGCTTTTGGAACCTGGTGTGGGCTAGAAGCGATAAGAATCACTAAGTGGAGTTCTTAGTGGATTGTGTGTTGTGCCGTCTCTAGGGAAAGCTGTTCATCATCTCTTGTGGATTTCAAGAGAGGTGTTTTCGTATCTTTATCTTCTCAATTGTAATCTGTTTGTAACAACTTGTTTATAGTGACAGCGTTAATCCTCTGTTGAGTGATTAGCAACTAGACGTAGGGTCTTTTGATCCGAACCAGTATAAATCTCTTGTGTAAGATTTCTATTCCTTCTCTATTTACATTTACACAGTTTTTAATCGGTAAAATTTGGGGAAAATTTTTGAAAACCTTATTTTTAATAAGAAACCAATTCACCCCCCTCTTGGTTTTTGTCCGACCACGCGATCATTCCGCTGCGCGATTCTAACAAGTGGTATCAGAGCTTGCTTTGATAGTCATTCAAATTTTCGAAAATGGCCGGATAAAATCAAACTTTTGCCGAAGGTTCGTCTATCAACAGACCCCCACTTTTTACGGGTCAAAATTATCCTTTCTGGAAGGTACGTATGCAAATATTTTTAGAGTCTGTTGATAGAGGCATTTGGGATGCTATTTTAAACGGTCCATTTGTTCCTAAAATTACTGAGAACGGTGTTGACGTTCTTAAACCTTTTTCTAGATGGACTGCAGAAGAAAATAGGAAAGCCCAATTTGACGTTAGGGCTAGAAATATTATTTCATCTGCTCTAACACTTGACGAGTTTTATAGAATTTCTGTTTGTAAAAGTGCACAGGAAATGTGGGAAAAACTAAGAGTAACTTATGAAGGAACCGATGATAGTGACTCAATTTCGGAATCAAGTGACTCAGAAATAGAAGCTAACATTTGCTTGTTGGCAAATGACATCATTTCTTCCGACTTTGAGGTAAGTGATTCCGACACATCCTCAAGTGATGATGAAAATGATTTTGATGAATTACAAAATGCATATAATGAATTGTTTAGTGCCTTTAAGAACTTGAAAGATGAATATAAAGCTGTAAAGAAGAATCTAAGTAGATCCGAAAAGGAAATAGAGTCCTTAAAAATGAAAATCACATGTTTAGAAGAAAAGGAGTCCTTAGAAACGAAAATTGTATGCTTAGATGAGGATAATGATAAGGACCTAGCATGTGCAAATTGTAAAGAGCATGAATATGATATAGATATTCTTAATCATTTGCTAGACAAAGCCGAAAAGGAAATAGATGATCTTAAGAAGCATGAAATGGTGTTTGCTCAAAATAATGTAAATCATAAAGTTTCTTTGAAAAAGCCTAAAATTAAAAAGAGAAGAGTATGGGTAGAAAAAGGAACTAGAGCATCTATGATTAGAAATGCATCATTTTCAAATGTTACATCTAAAGCATGTTTTTATTGTATGAAACATGGTCATACTTCAAATAGATGTAAAATTAAGCATTTTGGTGTTCCTAAAGGAAAATATATTTGGGTTCCTATAGTTAAATGAATTGTTTGTCTCTTGTATTTATTCAAAGAAAATTGATCATTTGTTATGTTTTAAATAGAATGCTCATTAGGTCAATAATTAAATCTACTCCATATGAATTGTTTAATGGTAGAAAGCCTAATGTTGCCCATTTGAAAATATTTGGATGTAAGTGTTTTGTATTGAATAATGGAAAGGATAACTTAGGAAAATTTGACTCTAAAGCTGATGAGGGAATTTTCTTAGGTTATTCATTAAATATCAAGGCATATAGAGTGTTTAATAGGAGAACTTTAAATATAGAAGAATCTATACATGTTACCTTTGATGAGATTGTAGACCTTGGGGGAAATCCTCTTGAGTCAAATAAAGAACTTGCAGGTGATGATGAATACATAAGAGAGGCCCTTGATGAATTATACTTGGAAAATAATGAGCCTTCTCAAACTCCTCAATTAGCAAAAGAATGGCAATCACCTAGAGGACTCTCAATGGACAACATCATAGGTGACATCTCAAAAGGGGTAAGAACTAGAAATATGACAAATTTTTGTATGTCTGTTGCTTTTGTGTCACAGATTGAACCTAAAAACATTGAGGAAGCACTTAAAGATGATCAATGGTGCATAGCCATGCAAGAAGAACTTAACCAATTTGAAAGGAATCAAGTGTGGGAATTAATCCCAAGAGAAGAGTCACATCAAGTTATTGGAACTAAATGGGTATTCAGAAATAAGCTTGATGAAGATGGAAACATAACAAAGAATAAAGCCAGACTTGTTGCAAAAGGCTATCGTCAGGAGGAAGGTATAGATTATGATGAAACTTATGCTCCTGTTGCCAGGTTAGAGGCTATACGCCTACTTCTTGCTTATGCATCTATGATGAAATTTAAATTATATCAAATGGATGTAAAGAGTGCATTTTTAAATGGTTTTATTAAAGAAGAAGTGTATGTAGAGCAACCCCCTGGATTTGAGAATTTTAATTATCCTAATCATATTTTCAAATTAAAGAAAGCATTATATGGGTTGAAACAAGCTCCTAGATCTTGGTATGAAAGATTAAGTAGTTTCCTAACTGCAAATGATTTTTCAAGAGGAAAAATTGATTCTACACTATTCATAAAGAAAGTTAAAGAACATATCTTATTGGTCCAGGTATATGTTGATGATATCATTTTTGGATCAACTGATAATTCGTTATGTGTAGAATTTGCTAAGATAATGCAGGGAGAGTTTGAAATGTCTATGATGGGAGAATTGACATTCTTTCTTGGACTACAAATCAAGCAACTTAAAGATGGCATTTTCATCTCTCAAACCAAATACTGCAAAGAGATCCTCAAAAAGTTTGGTATGGACACCTCAAAGGAAGCTAACACACCCATGGGAACTTCATGCTATCTAGATAAGGATGAATCAGGTTTGGAAGTTAATCAAACTATGTATAGAGGTATGATAGGATCACTGTTATACTTAACTGCAAGTAGACCTGATATTATGCATTCTCGTCCGTGTGTGTGCTAGATTTCAGTGCTTGTCCTAAAGAATCTCATCTAATTGCAGTGAAACATATTTTAAAATACTTAAAAGGAACTACTCGGTTTTGGTTTGTGGTATCCGTCTCGATGTTTGTATGAGTTTAATAGGATATTATGATGCCGATTATGGTGGATGTAAAATTGATAGGAAAAATACTAGTGGGACATGTCATTTGTTAGGTTCATCCTTAATATCTTGGCATTCTAAGAAACAGGCATGTGTTGCTTTATCTACCACTGAAGTTGAATATATTGTAGCTGGTAGTTGTTGTGCTCAAATTCTGTGGATGAAACAACAGTTAGAAGATTATAGTATCTTTTTAAATGACATACCTTTGATGTGTGATAATACGAGTGCAATAAATCTAACTAAGAATCTAGTAATGCACTCTACGACTAAACATATAGAAATAAGACATCACTTTTTAAGAGATCATATCAGCAAAGGAAACTGTAAAATAGAGTATGTAGATACCAAACGTCAATTAGCAGATATATTTACTAAGCCTCTACCCAAGGATAGATTCTATGATCTTAGAAGAGACTTAGGTATATTAGAAATAGCTTAAATTCTGCTTAATCTGACTATTTTTGGATGATTGTAATGTTATAATTCGTGGTGTAGGATATTCATAGGTTATCATGTGTATAAACCTCAAAAATTTGATGTATCCTCTGGAATAATCGATTAATTAGTGTTATAATCGATTATTTTCCCTCAAAACATCCAAAACAGAGTATTCTTCTTCGGAATAATCGATTATTTCGCAAAATAATCGATTAAAACCAACTGATAATCGATTATCGACTGAAAATAATCGATTAAATGTAATCGATACTCGGTTTAATCGATTATTCTGAATTTTAATCGATTAAACCCGACCAGCTTTAGCCTTCTAGCCGTTGCCAACGGATCTTTTGACCTATATTCTCTTCTATATGAACGTTGGACATGATTTTGCTATATATAGAGACCTCTATTTCACTTCTACTCACTTCTATCTCTTGAAATCAAGCTTTCTTGCCTTATTATACTCTCTTTGTCTCCTTATTCCATCACTTGTCCTTCTAAATTTTCTTGATATTCATCTACTATTTCAAATGGCCTCATCTTCTCGCCATAAGATCCCAACTAGAAGAAGATCCGCACCCTCCTCTCATCCCCGTCCTAATTCCGTAGAAGGATGGATCTCCGATGCAGATGGCCAACAAGAATTTCTAACCTACTGGAAGGAAAAGGCTATTATTTTTCCCAAATTTCTTATAGGTGAGCAATTCATTCATAGGGGATTCAATTTTCCAAATCTTCTTGAAATTCAAGGAGTTCTCCCGTTTATCCAAATGCAAGGTACGTACTATCCCGACTTAGTTAGGGTATTCTACTCTAGATTCAAATTTAGAGATCAAATTGCTACATCCCGTGTAAAAGGGGTTACAATAATTCTTGATGATGATATTTGGGAGAATGTTGCTCACTTTCCAATTAGAGAAGATGCTATTAACGTATATGGTGAGCTAGATGACTTTGACGAGTTCCTAGCTTATCGCTCTTTTCTCGCGAATCCCTCAATGGAGATTGGACGTATCCTTCATGTTGGACCTTTAAAGAAGGAAGAACGCATGCTTCTACACTTACTTGTATGGATCTTATGTCCCCGGGCTACGAATCATGCCCAATGCTCTTCCATTGATCTTCGTATTATTCATGCCATAATGAATAATGAACCTTTAGATTGGGGCGTTCTTGTCACAATGACCATGTTAAAAGCAAAACGTCATCCCACCTTCAAAATTCCATATGCCCTCCTTGTCTCCCGTATCTTGAATATAAAGGAGTGAATGTTGAAGGTGAACAAGCAGTTAGAACAAACAACTTAAACTACATGCTGGACAGCACATTGATTCAACTCCAAATGGTGCGAGTCAATGATATTTATGTTCACAAAGATGACGTTCCTAATCAAGGTGATGCTAATGAAGATTCTGATGAAGATATGCCTCCAGCTGCTAAGTTTCCCTCGGACCAAATCCAAGGTGTTGGAACTTCCTCTACTCATCAAGAACCTCGACAATCCATGGAAGACATGTTATTTGACATGAATCAGAGGATGCAATCATTCTTCACTCTTTCTGGAGTACGGCATGAGGAATTAATTCGCCGTATATCTGATGTAGATGATAAAGTGTGTCGTTTAGAAAATAGATTTGATGCACACTTTAATGATAATGATAGTGAAGAATTTTAAATTTGTTGTTTATTTTCTTTTCTTGTGATGTACTCGTATTGACATTTCGAAATAAAATATGAGGTTTTGTTATTGCTTTGATTGAGGGGCAGCTTATCCCCAACTTATGCATATTTTGAGGGGGAGCTCTTATGATTGTTATTGCAGAGTTCTTTTTGATTATAATCAAAATAGGGGGAGAAATATTTAAAGCCTCTTATGAATTACATTTAAATATTATCTGGTATGTTTGATGTGTTTGTTAGTATGACAGATAAAACAGGTTATTACAAGGGCTTTAAAAGATAATTTTGATCATCATCAAAAAGGGGGAGATTGTTGAACATTCAAGGACTTGATGGTGCACTTGATGAACATGAAGATTGTTGATTTTGATGATGATTCAAGAACTCAAAGACTTAGTGTATTGAAGACTTGTTTTGTATTGTAATAACTCTGTTTTAATTAGATTGAGTCTATAATATTAGAGTTTAAGATAGCCGGTACATAGTCTCGCACCTTAGAAGCTTCAAAAAGCTCAAATTTATCATCCAGGCTTGGCTTTAATCGATTATATAGGGAAATAATCGATTAAAACAAAGGAGAAAAACCATTTTCAAGTATAAACTCATCGCTTTAATCGATTAAACATCAAAATAATCGATTATTAGGTCAAATAATCGATTAAAACTCCTTATAATCGATTAAAACAGAAAGGTTTTGGGTTCTGTTGATATTGGCTCTGTTTTAATCGATTATTACTCCATTTAATCGATTATTTCAGTCTGTTTTTTATTTTAAACTTCAAATTAACCCTATTTTCGAAAACCCAATTACCAAGAACCCTAGTTTCGAAATCCCCAATTCCTAAACCCTAATTTCTCTACTTAAACTCTTCTTTGGCACTCAGAAAAGAAGAACAACCTTTTCCATACAAAAGTTAAGTGATGTGAGTGTCAGAGAACTGTTTGTTGCAAGGAAAGGCGGCTTTTGGAACCTGGTGTGGGCTAGAAGCGATAAGAATCACTAAGTGGAGTTCTTAGTGGATTGTGTGTTGTGCCGTCTCAAGGGAAAGTTGTTCATCATCTCTTGTGGATTTCAAGAGAGGTGTTTTCGTATCTTTATCTTCTCAATTGTAATCTGTTTGTAACAACTTGTTTATAGTGACAGCGTTAATCCTCTGTTGAGTGATTAGCAACTGGACATAGGGTCTTTTGATCCGAACCAGTATAAATCTCCTGTGTAAGATTTCTATCCCTTCTCTATTTACATTTACACAGTTTTTAATTGGTAAAATTTGGGGAAAATTTTTGAAAACCTAATTTTTAATAAGAAACCAATTCACCCCCCTCTTGGTTTTTGTCCGACCACGCGATTATTCCGCTGCGCGATTCTAACAAGGAGTATCTCATCTCCAAAGTTCTTGTGGATAACGGGTCATCCTTGAATGTGCTGCCCAAGTGCACACTCGATAAGTTGACAATTCAAGGAGCCCGTATGCGCCCAAGCAAGACTGTTGTTCGAGCCTTCGACGGATCAAAACAAGAAATGGTGGGGGAGATCAACCTGTCGATCCAAATTGGCCAAACTATCTTCAACATCGATTTCCATGTGATGGATATTACTCTAGCATATAGTTGTCTCCTTGGCAGACCTTGGATTCACGACGCTAAGGTGGTACCTTTGACGCTCCACCAAAAAGTCAAATTTGTGGTAGGTGACAAGTGGTCACAATTCAAGCTGAAGACGACATTTTGATTAGCAAACCGTCTACCTTACCTTATGTGAATGCAGTCGAATAGGCCCTTGAAACATCCTTTCAAGCGCTTGAAATCGCCAATGTTGAAAGACTTCCCAGCAATATGAAGGTGGCCTACATGATGACGAAATACGGATACCGCCCTGGCCAAGGGTTCGGTACAAATTCCCAAGGAATAAGGGAGCCACCGGATTTTAAAAATAATCCTTTGAAGCACGACCTAGGGTATGACCCTACAAAGGATCGAGCTACAAGAAGAAACGGGAAGTCTCTCCTCCGCACATTGAATCAAATCTTTCGAAGTGGAGGGATACAAGCGTCAAGAGCGATCTTAGTCTTTAGGTGTTCTTCTTCCAATTTTAAGGGATGTAAACCCAATTACTATTAGAGATTACTCCCCGGGGCAAGCCCGACCCCTGGGAATTGAAGCACTTGGTGGATTTGATGAAGACTTGATGAAGACATATTTGTGTTGGTATAGTTTAGTTTGTGGGTGTGTAGAGGGATAAGTTAGAAGTATAGGAACTTAATCTCTTGATAGGCCAATAAATCTTGTGATAAGCGCCTTAAAATGATGCATCTCATTGAAATCATTTTTCTGCATGAAAAACTAACATTTAAACATTAAAAGAACAAACTAAGTTTTTTCAATCTGTTGAAAAGAAATTTCAATCTGTTAAAAACATTTAACATAAGGAATATTCTTATAAATTCGAAATTTCAATTGGTTGAATCGTAGAATCAACAGGTTAAAATGTTTTAATAATTTTTCATGTATTACAGGTTTCGCATTTTCAATTTGTTGAAATATTTTTTAATCTGTTGGAACAGAGAGACCATCTTTTTCAGTCTAAGTGTTTTTCAAAACTTCAATCTGGTGAAATATTTTTTAATCTGTTAAAACAAAAGAGACTATTTTTCTGACTAAGAGTCTACAGGATTTCAATCTATTGAAAGGTTTTTTAATCGATTGAAACAGAGAGCTGTCATTTTTCATTAAGTTATTTCAATCCGTTAAAAACACGAATCAATCGACTGAATGAAGTTTTAAATGAAATCAATCGGTTGAATCGTCATTTTAATCGATTGAAATACGTTCTGATCGATCATAATTTAATTCTGATCGATCATAACTTGTTCTAATCGGTCATAATGTTGTTCTGATCGATCATTTACGTCTCTGGATCAGTTTTTATCAGTTCAAACGGTCTGGTTCTCTCTTTTACTCTATAAATACATATTTGATCTATCTTTTGAAATATACAATTTTGAGAAATCATTTGAAAGCAATCTTTGAGCTATCACATTCGTGACTTTCTCTGTGCATTCAAGAACTTTTCATATCATAAGGTGCTTTGATCAAGATTGTTGTTAATCAAAGAGAGAAAGTGATGAGTTAGATTTGCTTCTGGACAATTGTATTGATAAAGCTTCAGTCCAGGTTTTTTCTTTTCATACTCTTGTGTAAAGTGTGGTTGTGCAGATTGGATTTTGGATCTGCACGTGTTACAGTAACTGGATTTGGTTACTGGGAGGTTTTCAAGAGTCTATCTTGTGGGTTTGCAAGATAGTTCTTGGGGTAGATTGGTAAGTATCTACTGGTTGTAATTTTCACTTGGTATTAGTGGAACTTGGCAGATTTGTCAAGAACTGGACGTAGCTCTGGTGAAGAGTGAACCAGTATAAATTGTTGTGTTGAATTTCTTCTTTCATCTCCTTTATTTCCTGTCTATATACTTGTTGTGATTAAAATCAACCTACCTACACAAGAATTAAATAAAGATAATTCATTCTTCCAAAAGAAAGTAAGTTTTGCGAAAAAGTTTTCAAAAGTTCAATTCACCCCCCCTCTTGAACTGAACCATTAATTCTTTCAGGAATTTTTAGGACACATATTTCCCTTTTAATCATAAAGAATGCAATTCTTACTATCTGTTTCTATTCTTGTTATTCACGACTAAACCCCATAATAACCATGTTTAAGCAAACGTTTTCAAAATGCGTCAAAATAATCAAAGTGTGTTATTGTCGTAATAAAGTTAATTCACCATCGCTGATTGACTAGAAATACAAGTAAGGTTTTATCTCATCATAATAAAGTTGTGTTTTGCCGATGTTGTGCAAAAAAAAATGCCCATAGTAGCCAAAGGCCAAAAAATAAAGCACAAAATACCCGATAGGAAACCCACTAAGGGGGCTACGCAAAATTTAGGGTAAACCCTCTAGGAAACCCAAACAACAATAAAGGGTAGCTTAGGCAAAAATTAGGGTTACAAAATAAAGTCTGCTAGGGTTCCCAAAATAAAACAAAAAGAAAAGAAAAAAGGGGAATGTAGACCCCAAATCTCGCCCGACTCTCTAATAAAGCCAAAGATCGCCCATTTCAAAGATGGTCAAGACTTTATTAAGTCCACAGTAGCTTGTTCTAGGTTCCATTTAAGATAGGAAGGGTTTTTAGAGGCATTAAAAATCGGGAAATCCGCCTGAGACAGCGGATGGTCGTCCAGGACAAGCAGATGGCCGTCCATGGCAACTTTAAGGCCATGGACGGCCGTCCACTAAGTCCAGACGGTCGTCCACCTTTTCCAGGTCCGGTTCCCTATAAATAGGAGCTCCCATTCTTTGATTTTTCACACCTTTTCACTCCTACCACTCTCTAGGAAGTCTTTTGGCACTTTAGAGTGACTCCGAGCATTATTCCAGGGTTCGAGTGAGCTTTCCGATTTCCGTTAAAGTTGAAATCGGTTAAGGAAGTCTCTTTGTGAGACGTCCGGCCCTCGGTAGAGTGACTTTTCTTTATTTTGTGGGAGGAGCGTGCTTGTAGAGTGCGGGGACTGCCAAAAAGCGTCCTCAAGTTTTCAAAGAGTTAATATAAAGCTTGCTTCGGAGGTTCCTTCTCTATTCTCTATCTCTTTAATTGCTTTCTTTGTGTGCATTAGATAATAGGGTCATGTAGACATTTAAATTCTGCAAGTAGATAGAATAATAGGGTAAAAGCATAATTTCTTTAAGTGTTTATTTTCTAAATTAGTCCATCTTAGGGAACCCGAAAGGGGCGTTCACTAGTGCAGAATAGGGCTTTTACGTCACCCAATTGTCGTCGCATGCATGTATATTCGACGTAAATAAAACGCGGTGGCAATTTTGTAAATATGGGAGAAAAATTTTACGTCGCACATCCCAGTATGCGACGTAAAAAGCCTCTTTTACGTCGCACTTGGGAGGCGCGACGTAAAAGATGGACTTTTACGTCGCATGCTGGGGGGCGTGACGTAAAAAGCCTTAGCTTTTTACGTCGCGTGCTGGGATGCGCGATGTAAAAAGTCTATTTTATTTCCCTCCAGACCCACTTCCTCGTCTCGCGCAACCAGGGTTTTTGAGAACGACGACGAGAACGACGACAACAGCTACCTCTGCACACCATTTTCGAGCAGTTTTACAGTGAAAAGCATCTACATTATCGTGTCATTTGACGAACTTGATCTTTCTCCCCGATTGGATTTGAGTTTGAAATCAGTTTTCGTCTACACTCGAGGTTAGTGTTCTATGTCATTGCTATATGTTTACATTGAATCCGTGATTGTTTTTGGGGATCTCAATCACGTTATAGTATGAATGTCTCCACTGGATTGTTATTGGAATGTAATTATTTGTTTATTTGTTTGAGTGCATTCGGTTTACACACTCCATTGTTGTTGGAACGTGCTTTGTTGTTTGTATATTAATTTTTTTTACATATAATTTTTAAATCTCTAGGAGTGACGAAACTTTATAACATAATATGAATCGAAGTTGGATGAATGCACGTCGTATTAGTGAAGAGTACGAAAAGGGAGTTGAGGAATTTTTGAAATTTGCTAGTGAAAATGGAAAAGCTATGAAAGGGACATATTATTGTCCATGTGTTCGTTGTTTGAATCAAATTCGTCATAAACTTGAGGATATACGTGATCACTTGTTTGTTTATGGTATTATTAAGAGTTATACAATATGGACATGGCATGGAGAAATATTAGACATCCCAACTGTGTCAACTACGGACAATTTTGATGAAGGGATGGATGATAATCTAGAGGATATGATACGTGATATTGGTGAAGAAAATTTTATGAAAGCACATCTATATGATTCTTTGAAATCTGATTTTGCGCAACAATTGTACATAGGATGTAGTTTTACAAGATTATCAGCAACTTTAAAATTGTTTACTTTAAAAGCAAGAAATGGATGGACTCGATAAAAGTTTCACCGAATTATTGGAGTTGTTGAAGGAGATGCTCCCTGAAGATAATACATTACCTATTCGTAACTATGAGGCAAAGAAGATATTATGTCCAATGGGTTTAGAGTACAAGAAAATACATGCATGTCCTAATGATTGTATATTGTACAGAAATGATTTTGCTAAATTAAAGATGTGTCCGACATGTGGTTTGTTGAGGTTCAAAAACAAAGTTGAGGAAAGTAGTGGTGAGGAAGAACTAGATGGTCCCCCTGCTAAGGTGTTATGGTATTTGCCAATTATACCTAGGTTTAAAAGATTATTTGCCATAAAAGAAGATGCAAGAAACTTGACATGGCATGCAAATGGTAGAAAATGTGACAATCTTCTTCGACATCCAGCTGATTCTCCACAATGGAAAAGGATTGATGAAACCTTTCCAGAATTTGGTGCAGAGCCAAGAAACTTGAGAATTGGATTAGCTACAGATGGGATGAATCCTTATGGAAATTTAAGTAGTAAACATAGTTCATGGCCAATTATGTTGATCATTTACAATTTGCCTCCTTGGTTATGCATGAAGAGAAAATATATGATGTTATCTATGATGATTTCAGGACCTCGACAACCAGGAAATGACATAGATGTATATCTTAGTTCTTTAATTGATGATTTGAAAATGTTGTGGGAAACAAGAGTGGATGTATTTGATTCATATCACGAAGTGAATTTTAGGTTGCGTGCAATGTTATTTTGTACTATAAATGATTTTCCAGCATATGGTAATTTGAGCGGTTATAGTGTGAAAGGTCATTTAGCGTGTCCTATATGTCAAGAAGACACAAGTTATATCCACTTGAAACATGGACAAAAAACTGCGTACAATAGGCATAGAAAGTTTCTAGTTGTTAATCATCCATATCGTAAAATGAAAAAAGCATTTAATGGATGTCAGGAGAATGCAGTTGCATCAGTACCACGCAATGGTGAACAAGTATATGAGCAAGTGAAAAATATTAATATTGTGTTTGGAAAGACCCAAAAGAAATCCAATGAGAAAAACATTTGGAAGAAACAATCTATATTCTTCAATCTTCCTTATTGGTGTAAGTTGGAAGTTAGACACTGTATAGATGTGATGCATGTTGAAAAAAAATGTTTGTGATAGTATAATTGGGACATTGCTTAACATAAAAGGAAAGACAAAAGATGGAATAAAAGCAAGACAAGATTTGGCAGACATGGGTATACGTTCTGAATTACATCCACAATCAGTTGGAAAACACACTTACTTACCTCCAGCTTGTCATACTCTATCAAAGAAAGAAAAGAGAAGCTTTTGTGAGTGTTTACATGAGGTCAAAGTGCCACAAGGATACTCCTCAAATGTTAAGAGTCTTGTGTTTATGCAAGAGTTGAAATTAGTTGGTTTAAAGTCTCATGATTGTCATGTGTTGATGCAACAACTTTTACCAGTGGCGATTCGAAACATCTTACCAACTTCTGTTAGAATTGCTATTACTCGGTTATGTTTGTTTTTCAATGCCATTTGTAAAAAGGTAATTGATCCAAAAAAGTTAGATGAATTAGAAAATGAAGCAATTGTAATAGTGTGCCAGTTAGAAATGTATTTTCCCCCTTCATTTTTTGATATCATGGTGCATTTGATAGTTCATTTGGTAAGGGAAATTCGATTATGTGGTCCAATTTTTCTTAGATGGATGTATCCTGTTGAGAGATACATGAAGATCTTAAAAGGATATGTGAAGAATCAGTACAGGCCAGAAGCTTCTATTGTGGAAAGGTACATTGCAGAAGAAGCCATTGAGTTTTGTCAAGGATACATGTCAAAATCAGAACCAATAGGTATTCCTAAGATGAGACATGATGGAAGATGTAAAGGTAAGGGTACTCAAAATTTGAAGATTAAAAATGTTAGTCGGAAAGAAGTTGACCAAGCACATTTATACATATTGAACAACACTGATGAAGTAATCCCTTACATATCACAACACATAACTGAAATAAAGGCAACACATCCACGAATGAATGAAAAATGGATATTGAATGAACATAACAAAAGTTTCCTTTCTTGGTTTAAAAAAAGGGTATATGTTGAGATTAATGCTTCAGAAACACTTTTGAGACTTGCTCGTGGGCCTAATAGTGATGTCATTACATTTGGTGGGTATGACATTAATAACTATTGTTTCTACTAAAAAATAGAAGATGATAAAGGTAGAGTACAAAATAGTGGGGTCACAATTCAAGCTGAATCTATGCATTTTTCTAGTTCTAAAGACAAAAATCCTATCACAGCTTCTATGAGTTATTTTGGGGTCATACAAGAGATATGGGAAATTGATTATGTTACTTTTAGGGTGCCTGTCTTCAAGTGTAAATGGGTTGAAGGGAATACGGGTGTGCGAACAGATGACCTAGGATTTACTTTGGTTGATTTGAGTAAAGTTGGGTATAAGGATGAACCTTTTATTTTGGCATATCAAGCGAGACAAATATTTTATGTCAAGGATCCATGTAATGAGAGATGGTCAATTGTCCTAGAAGGAAGAAGCATGCACGGAATTCATGAAGATGAGTCTCTAGATATACATGAAACACCTTCATTTTCAAGTAGACCATTTGATGACATAGTTGACAATGAAGTTGATGACATACATGCAATTCGAAGTGATCATGATGAAG
Organism: Sphenostylis stenocarpa; assembly: GCA_963425845.1. Lineage (NCBI taxonomy): Eukaryota > Viridiplantae > Streptophyta > Magnoliopsida > Fabales > Fabaceae > Sphenostylis > Sphenostylis stenocarpa. The sequence continues at coordinate 80,122,871 of OY731403.1, read as the reverse complement.
GGATATGGGAAAACATACCAACATAATAGGTGTTTATCTTCACATTTTCTAGTTCTTTTTATTCAAACTTATAAAGTATGTTGACTTCATATTGTTTTGTTTTTCGGGATATGTCGGATTCCACAACTGGTAATCGGTAGTGGTAGTGGCGAGTGGCGGGAGCGGAAGTGGTGATAAAGGTAGATCTCGTCACTCGGTTAAAGGGGTTGACAAAGAAGGAGGGTAGCTAGAGAGAAAACTCAAGTTGAAGTTGATCCACATTCGGTAAGGCATCTAGCCCAAATGCTGCTAAGTTTAAGAGCTATTTGGGACTACTAGCTCGACACCATGTTCCGATTACTACTCCATCTTGGGATGATGTTGAGGAAACCGAGAAGAACCTCATGTGGCGGGATGTTCGGGTATTTCTATATTTGTTGAATACTTTATATATCATTATTAATTGAATTTAACATTTATTGGTCATTTCACAGACAAAATTTTGATGTTCCTAACACCGAGGTGATGAGGAAGAAGATTTTATCCTCCATTGCCATTAGATGGAGGGACTTTAAGACTTTCTTGACACGGGAGTATGTATTTGGAAAGTTTCGAGATGAATCTCCCTGTCTAAAGTATCAAATTAGTGAGGAGGATTGGTTACAGCTTTGTGCCAGCCGAATGGACCCCTCTTGGCAGGATAAAAGACAAGCCGCCCAACAACGTCGGAGGTTGAATGTGCACCCCATGTATTGTCACGAGGAGGGTATGCATTATTGGAGCAACGTCTCATGAAATCCGAGAGAAGAGTCGGCAGGAGTTGATTCTACCGACCTTGCATCTCCACCCCTCGCTATCGGATGTGGAAGGCAGCCGGACAAAATTCGATGGACAAATGACTTCGAGTCCGCACGAATCATTGCTCGAGAAAATCGTAAGTTATAATGTCAATTTGAATTGATTCTAATTTGAAAGTTAGTGTATGACTTAATTATTGTTAATGTGTTGTAGGATGATTTAGTTGAGCGAGACCGACCAAGGATCATTTATTCCTCATGGTCGACAAGATATATTGGCGACAGCCATAGGAAAACCAGATTACTCGGGACGTGTGCGTGGTGCTGGTGGAACCCGGGGCCTTCGTGATTACTTTGGTCCAACATCACGAAGGACCACTCGTCGACTCTTGCGACCGGGAGGCCTTGCATAAAATGGAGATGCAGTTTGAAGAAAAGTTAAATCAAATAAGGCGAGTCCTTGCGAGCAAGAGTTTGATGAGAAAATTGAATCTCTCGCCCGCTCTCAGCAATGAGACTCAAGGAACACCTCAAACAATTGAACATGATATTGTTCGAGTCAGCACTAAAGGGAGTTGTGCTCGCTACTCACTGTTGATCCTTTAGGAGAATATACTCGGATCGATGCATCACACCAGGTGTGAGTTATATGTTGAAGATGACCCCCCGCGTCTAGTGGCTTAACCATCCATGGTGTCCCTCTACAGCCAGACTGGACACGAGTAGTAGTTGATGAAGTTCATGATGCTAATGCTCCAGTGCCTTTTCCTAATGAAGAGATTCAATTAGTGGGGCAGGCAAGCGGGACATTCTTGGCTTGGCCAAGACGTTTGGTTATGCCACTATCAGCACAGACCAAGGTAATATATATATATATATATATATATATATATATACATATTGTCTATTTGCTCTTTTCTAGTATTATAATTATATAAATGTTTAATTAATTGTTATCATTTGTTTAGGAGGACTTGCGTCGTGCTAAGCATAAAAAACAACCTATTATTGATGAGGATCTGACGGAATGTGATGATGATCCCATCTCTATGTTGTTAGCCGTATTACCACGGTTGAGGAAGAGACCGTGTCAGATACAATGGGATGTTAGAGTGTTTGGAATTGACAATTCCGAGTGTTCCATTGTACATTTCCTTGCCCGATGCTTTAGAAATTGCTTGGGGAAATTGCATGTTAAACATTTCCATCATACAATTGTGGGCAATGTAAGTCATTTTCATTTATGTTTCTAAGATTATAATAATTATATTCAACTTATAATTAATTGTTTTAGGTACCTTGACAATTTGAGTGTGGAACAAGAAAAATCCGAAGTATACGGATTTATTGAGCCTCAATCCATCCAAAAATCCGGAAATACAAAGGTTGGAATCCAACAATATACGCAAACATGGATGAGTGACTCAAGAAGACATATATATTTGGCTCCATACATTGAAGGGTTAGTATTTTAATTTGTATTTTAATTTATATTTTTGTAACTAATTTTTATGTCATACAATGTAGGTCCCATTGGCAGTTAATTGTAATCATGCCCCGGGATTACACTCGTGGTGTGGTTTTGTTCATTACATCGGAAACCGAGTCAAGAAATGAAAAGCTTATTACAAGGGTAACTTTATCTTTTATTCATTAATTATGTTTTTAAATTGTGAATACATATTGAATAATATATGACTTTTTTCACTTAGAATCGATGTCCGGAACTAATGTTCTAAGTGGAAAACCTAGAACAAAGACTTTGCAGTTCATTTATCCTAAGGTTAGAAACTTATTTATATAAGTGAATACCATAATTATTGTTTGTATTTCAATTTTGAAAATAATATTATGTTTTTTTCATCATTTCAAGTGTAATAAGCAAATTGACTCATTTGAATGTGGTTACTATGTAATGTATTGGATGGGAGTCATAGTTTGTGCGGGTTTAATTGATTCTTGGACGGAGGTAATTACTTTTAACATTAGTTAAGTTTATTTAACTTTATTCATGTTGCATACTTACAAGAGTCAAATTCATGTTTCAGGTATTTCAAGATCCATCTCCATTACCAGAATCTGATATTACAGAAATTAGAGAACAATGGGCAAAATTTTTTGTTCAACAATTCTAGTACATTATTTTTTAAGTTCTTGTTCATATTATATTGTGTGTATTATGTAGTTTAGTTTAGTTTGTATAGGTAGCTTAGTTTGTATAGGTAGCTTAGTTTGTAAAAGATTTTTTAGTTTGTATGTTTGTATTATATTGCTTTATTATGTAGTTTGAATTATATAATATTATATTTTTAATTTACTAGCTAAAGAAAACTGAACCTCTGGACTGTCTGGTTGTAATATTTGCAGGTTTTAGTTGTAAAATAGAATAAATAAACCCAATTTAAAAAAAAAACAGTAAATTTACGTCGCATATTGGTATATGCGACGTAAATTTATGTCGCGTATACCATAAGCGACGTAAATTTACGTCGCGTATACCATATGCGACGTAAATTTTCTATTTTTTTTTAAAAATTGAAAAGGTTTTTACGTCTGTTTAGTGTATATGCCACGCAAAATTACGTCGGATCTTGATAATTTACGTAAATCTACGTCGGGCAAAAGGGTCCGACATAAATTTACGTCTCCCGCTTTAACATCGGACTTAAATACGACGTAAAAAGCCCTAAATACCTGACGTAAAAGCCCCTTTTTGCACTAGTGGTTGTGGGGTGCTAACACCTTCCCCACACGTAACTAACTCCCTTACCCGACTCTGGTTGTAATGGCCAAAGTTGGTTTTTTCTAAAACCACTGCCTTCTTTTTTTTTTTTTACCTTTTTCAGTGTTTAAGGTAAAAACACTGATGGCGACTCCTCGAACCTTTTCAAAAACCTCGCCTTTAGGTCCAGCCCGATTATTGGACAGCCTAAAGGTGTTGAACCACTTATTTCAAAAAATGCGAGTCAATCCAAAACTATCGTGTCGCTCCGACCGCCTTTTCTGACGGTGGCGACAGGGAAAACCTAGACAAAAGTTAGGACAAAACACAACATCCTAGCCCGAAAACTGAAAGGGTAGTCTAGGGAAGTCAATCAATTGAGATAAGCGCCACAAAACAATTAGTTAAAGACATAACCTCATAAACAAAACGTTTGCTTAAACTAACCTAAACACTTTGACCCACCTCGGCTAACCATTCTTACAAAGACCGTGATTTAGAAAATAAAAATTCATTCTAAAACACAAGCCTTTGAATTAAATATTGTTAGAAAAGAAGGTTGAGATCAAGAGGGGGGGTGAATTGATCTTTAAAAGATTTTCGCAATTAACAGATTATCTATTTGTAAAAATAAGATTTCAGATCTGTTCTTGAATCACAAAGCAATCAATCAACAATAAACGCAGCAACAGAATTAAAAGAGGAGAAAGGTTTAGAAAGATATCACCAGTGTTTATACTGGTTCACCCAATACTAGGGCTACGTCCAGTCTCCAGCCAAATTCCAGCTGGGTTCCACTAGATCAAATGTTTTACAGATTACAATCTTACACTTAATCTACCACAAGAACCACAATTCCAGTTCCTGCACCTAACCTTTCACCAAGAACCAAATTCCAGTTCTTGACAACCTCTACAACCAAATTCCAGCTGCAGAGAAACCAGTGCCCACAATTCCAGGCACCAAACAATACAAAAAGAATGTAAGGAAATGAAAAGAAGAAACTAGAATGCTCAAACCAGTTTTATGCAATTCTGTAGTGTGTTTCTTCTCCAAAAGAAAGCAATTTTCCTCAAGAAAGAATTTCAAAGAACTTCACAAAAACTGGCTCGAATCTTTCTTGAAAGAGTGCTAAAGTTTGCTTGCTTGATTGCTAAAGATTGATGTTCAATTGTTGTATTTGAAATGTTCAAGCCAAACTGTTTTCATAGAAGATTTTCAACACTGCTGGTTTAATCAATCTGTTAAAAAATCTTTTAATCTGTTAAAAGTGTAGTTTTAATCTGTTAAAACTTCTTTTAATCCATTAAAGCGTTCTTGATTATTTAACATATTTGTTTTAACTGATACGACAACGTTTGTATCAATTAAAACTCTTTACAAAAAATCTTCTAATTTGATTTAATCGATTGTTTCGTGATTCAATCGATTAATATACTGCAAAACTTTATTGTAAAATTTTCGAGTGATTTTAAGCTGATAAAAATAAGTTTTAATCGATTAAAACGCTGTGTAGAAATTTTCTAAGTTGTTTTAATCGATTAAAAACTGTTTTAATCGATTGAAAAATCTCTGATCGGTCCTAACTCAATTCTGATCGATCATATCTAATTCGATCGGTCATAACTCAATTATGATCGATCATATCTGATTCTGATTGGTCATAATTGCATTCTGATCGATCATCCTGAATGTTAAGTGGATTTAATCGATTAAAACCAAGTTGTATCGATTAAAATACTGCAAAAACACTTCTCTTAACATTTTAAGTGATTTTAATCGGTTATTTCGAAGCTTTATCAGTTAAAACACTGACAGAAGGTTTTCAAAACTTTCTTTAATGAAAACAACCTAGTTATTTCGAAATTATATCGGTTAAAAACTTGTTTAAGAAAGCTTTTGTTAAAATACTTTGTTTTTAACCGCTTAAACGTTTTTAGAGGCATTTTGCAAAATCTTTTAAGTGAAGAAACCTCATGCAGCAGAAAAGATAAAAATGATTATACCTAAGCATAGCTGCGGACACACTAATCCTTCAATTCTTTTATCTAAGTGACTGTTGACCGCTACAAAGTTGACTTTGACTTTATCTTTGACTTCATCAAATCAACAAGATCTTTGCCAGAGTATTTCAATAAGATCTTCATCACTTTTAGTCTCCCCCTATTTGATGACGACAAACACCACTTTGAAAAATAACTCTGCAAAAGAAGTCACTTGATAATACAGATTAGTGAGTAATAAAGAAATGAATTATTTTCCTATTTCTCCCCCTAAATTGTTGCTTCCTAAATAAAGAATTATTTCTGATCAAAAGTAAAGCAACTATTCTCCCCCTTTTGACTTCATCAAAAAAAAAAAAAGGGAACAGAAGAGAAATAATGCAAATGTATGTAATAAGTTTGAGATTTTGAAAATAGAAAAAAAATGAATATGATATCTTACTCATGTAAAGATCAATCAAAGTTGATTCAAACTTATCTTCATTAACACTTTTGTAATGAATACAATTAACACGTATAAAGATAAGGGAATCACACTTTAGTAGCATGTTACAAGAACAACCATTAACTAAAGCCTTTAATTTTTCTTTCCAGAATAGAAATCGATTAAAAACAGGACAAAATCGATTAAAAAGTTCTTGTGTAATGATTTTAATCGATTGAAATAAAGGTTTAATCGATTAAAACAGTGAAGGACTTCGAAAGTATGAAACATAAGTGCATATAATCGATTAATTCGACATTTAATCGATTAAAACAGTAAATAAAAATGTTGTATAAATTCTTTTAATCGATTCAAAAGATTTTTTATTGATTAAAACAACCAGATTTGCAAACTAAGTAATGTTTGATGCATCTAAAATGCCTAATCCAGTGTAAGTTTTGAAAACCGATCATTTAGAAAGATGCTTTACAATAATATCAACTACATCGATTAAATTTTAACCAATAGATCCATCAAAATTAGAATAAAATCTTATTTAGCTAATTTAACTTATGTAAACTGGTTTGTCTAGATTTTAATCGATTGATACGCAGTTTAATCGATTATTTTGTTGTGAAAGTGTTTCCTTTAATCGATTTAATCGATTAAGTCCATTCTGTATCAGCTAAAAATATCAGGGATCTATGTTAAATTCTATCTAGGCTAGTTTGATTTGATTTAAAACCTACATTATATTAACCAAAGTTAAAAATATTGTACCTGGTATACAACCAGTAAATATTACAGACCAGAATTTGAATTTAGCATCAAAATAAGAAATAAAAGAAAGATAAGAAGGGACCCTTTTAATCCATAAAATCAATCATCCCAGTTTCATTGGTTTAGCTGCATATCTTCCAGCTTGGTGTAGATATCAACAATTTGGTTTTCAAGGGATGCGAATTGATTGTTTGTTTGCTGGAAGTGTTGGAATGTCATCTCGCATATGCTTTCTCTCGATTTTCCTGCACTGCAGCCATTTGAGAAAGCATTGTTCTTTCAAACCGAGATAAAGGAGTCTCACGGTCAGTCTGCTCCATGTAAGGAATAATTTCCATATTTTCATATGAGGCTTGACCACTGGTTGACTCCGGAACCTCTGCAGCAGCTGGAGAGGGAGGAATTTGGCCTTGTTCATTTTCATCTTCATTTTCTTCCTCACCCTCAGACATCCCAACATCAATTTTGGAGACCCATTCATCATCAACTTTTATATATCCCATTTTTCTTAGGGTGGAGTCGTCAATTTCATTTGATGCCTTGGGGGTTTCTATGCTCTCCCCAGAAAGATCAACTTCAAAATATCTAAAGAAATTATTGATTAACATAGCATATGGAAATTTGAAATCTGCCAGCCTTTTAGCTTTCAACATGTGATCTTTGATCACATACACCCAGTTTACCCGAACACTGTTAAAAATGCAATACAAGAGGGCAAGATCTCCCTCATTAAGAATAGCATGATTACTCCCCCTTGGAGTAAGCATCCATGCCACAATAAAAGCAAGTAATCTATCTTCAAGTGCAAGTTTTCCGGTATTCAGAATTCTTACCGAGTCATTTGGATCCTTAAGGCAAGACCGGAAAAACTGAATCTTGTTGAACTCAGGAATCTCAGAAATATTCCCCCTTGAGACTTTGACACCTCTATCCTTAAGGCTAGCAACTTACTCCCAAACAGCTGGAGTAATTTCCATATTCACTCCCTTCACTTGAGATCTGATTGTAGAACCATTCACTATTAAATTTGAGTAGAAGACCCGAACCAGATCAGGTTGAATATTCCCTGTGAACTCCATGAAGGTTTTCAGCTTTTGGCTTTTTAACTTTCTTCTTAGACTAGTAAAACCTTCTTCGTCCAGCCACCTAAATTTGATAAATTTTGGAATAACAATTTGTTTCTGACTAAACTCAGAGATGAAGGTGTTCATCTTTCCTATATCTCCATCAAACCAGGCTTCCAGATGGCCACCGGGATTTGCAACAGAGGAAGATTCCCCTTTTTGCTTCTTTCTTGACTTAGATCTTCTCAGCATCTTGTTGTATTTTCAGAGAAGAGTTTCTGAGACGTGTGTACAAGGAAAGAAGGGAGAAGCACTTTGAACCAGGAAGAGAAGAATGAGAACAATGAGCTACAAGAGAACAAACTGAAGATTCACGGATGTCAATTTTAGTGAATTGTAGTTTACTTTAGACAGAACTTGCAAAATCAGCTTTAATTGCATATGTCCCCTTGACTGAGAACACAGGCACAGATTCTTGTACAGTGGGTGTATCAGCTAAACTGTTCTTGGGAAGATGTTTGACTTGGTCAAAGAATATTTAAAAGTATTATGCAGATTTTTTATTACCATATAAACTTGGGATTTTGATTTTGATTTGCTTACCAATTTTCAATTGGATGTTATAAAACTAATTTTCAGAAACAAATTAGTCGATTAACCAACTAATTAACCTATTAATTTGATCTTTAATACTAGGTTGAAAATGCTACAGTGAAATAATCGATTAATTCATAAAGGAATCGATTAGTCTTGTACAGGATGAAATTAATAAAATGATAACAGAATTTAAATCGATTAAAACGAAAAAGAATCGATTAATTTTGACATCTTAGTGTTTTTAGTTGATATAAATTCTTTTTAATCGATTAAAACAACTAGACTCAAATCCTGAGAACATTTTAATCTATTAATTCGCATTTCAATCGATTAAAACAAGCATGCATGCATTTTCTCGATATCCTCTGTAAGTTATTTTAATCGATTAATACTTGTTTTATATCAATTAAAACAATCAGTTTATGAAAGCGAACCTGATTTGCAGTTTTGAATACCAAGGGATTTCCATATTTTGTTCCTGCAAAACAAATTTAACATGTTTCGGTACCCTTTATAATTACTCGGGTCCAATTAGGTTATTTGAAATGACTTTAACTTTAGAATCCATTTCATTCTACCTTTAGGAATAACATACTTTTTAATTCTACAGTATTTTACTGAATGACCTCTTTTCATGCAGTAAAAACATTTAATCACAGAGTATGATTGATCGATGTCGTACTCGGTCAAATAATTAAAACAGATAAATGTAGTACTAGGAAGCTTTCCTAGGTCGTCTCCCAAAGACTACAAATTTCTATCAAAGCTTATCAATTTTTAGTAACAAAAAATTAAAAGGGGAGTTTTTCAAAATTAAAATATTAGGTGAAACAGAACAAAAGCAAATTATAAAAATGCGGATTAAAAACAGATTAAAATGCAATTGATTTTCTGATTCTAATGCAGTGTCACTTATCCTAGATTACGAAATTAATTCGAAATTAACCAACTAAGCGAAGATAAATCCCAAATTATATTCTAATCCAAAATTAATCAACTAAACGAAGATTAATCTCAAATTAGCTTTAACACTTGTTCCAATATGAAATTAACCAACTAAGCGAAGATTAATTCAAAATTTTCCTTAACCCTTATTCCAACATGAAATTAACCAACTAAGCGAAGATTAACCCCAAATTATCCTTATACAATTAAGCATTGCATACATCACATAATTTCATATCTAACACAGAATTAAGCAAACTGTGATATAAGTTTCGGTTTATTAAGCATAAACAAGTTATAATTCAATACTGAGATTAGAAGATGAAGAGTTAAGAGAACAAACAAAATGAAATTGAAGAACAAAACCTCAAAGCTCTACTGCATTCTCCTCGGAAAATCAATATCAAGATTTAGCTATCCATGGAAAATCGAAAACGCAAAAGAAGAGACATATGCAGGGCAGAATTGGTAGTGAATTTTCGACTTCAATTTTGGCCACATTATGATTGGAATTTGACAATGCTCATGAGAGAGACAATTGTAGCCTTGCCTCTTAGCTTTAAAACGCACTTCGAATCGCACAATTTGGAGTGTAGTAGCTCCAGATATGTCCTTCTCACTGGGCAAAGGTCGGCTGCACGATGCGGCTTCGCGTTTTTTTTCCTTCCTCCCTTCGATATCTGGCTGCCTCTCCTTTATATGGATAACCCTAACCCTAATCTTAATCTAGGTTTGGGTTCAACTAGCCCACAAAACACATAAAAAATTAAAAACAAAAAAAACTGATTCTAATGGACAGTTGACATGACATCTGACCCAATCTTCCAAGCCCAAAATTGTTTTAAACTGTCCTGAAAATAATAATGAGCAAAAATTAAATCAAATAGATCCAAAATAATTAAAATTTGAATTATTGGCCCAATGAAACCCAATCAATGAAAATGCATTAATAATAAACAATTAAACACAATGCACCAATTAAGATAAGTACATAAAGATAAGAAAATGCAGAAAAATAATGGCTCATCAAATTCCCCCACACTTAGCCTTTTGCACTCCCGGGAAAAATCAAGAAGCAAAGCAAGGAGCAATTCCAAAGACATCGAAGAGAGTGACATAACAAAAAGGAGCAAGAACAAGAAGACACACAAAACACAAACAAATTTACACAATCCTTAATGAATCCTGGGAAAAGAAAGGAGTAGACAACATCCAACACACAAAGAGTCAGAGGAACCAGATACTCATGGAAATCATCCAAGCATTTCAAAACCTGGCAAGAGGTCAATCAGGTCAAAAGGTGAATCAAAGTGACAAAACCTCACAAGATTGCACTGTATCTCTCATGTGTCTAGGCTATTGTATACTCTCAAAATACTCAAGAAAAGCAAACAACAGATAGACTTGGCAAGTCTCTAAACTCAACACCCAACGCACATGCATAAAAAGATCAAAAGGTCTTTTTAGGTTGTAATGGGGGTAGGGACAAGGTAGAGGATATCATATAGGATAAGTAGCTGTGAACCAGAGGAACTAGAGGAGCAATGGGGAATAAGTCAAAAATAAGCACAAGATGCATGCCCAAAAACCTCTAATATCAAACCTCCACTACCTGCCTTTACCTCAACCACAACTTTCCTTTCTTATTTTTTTGTTTTATTTTTTTTTTATTATTTTTATATATATATATATCTTTTTTTTTTTTTTTTTTAAGAAAGGAAAACACAAAAACTATATAGCAGAGATAACCAACTAGCCAATACATCATCGAATGAAATACAAAATGCACCCCCACACTTATTCAATAACTTATTCCCAAAACAATTCCAAAGCTCCAAAAATCCCTAAGGTTAAGGTAATCATGGTTTTTCACTTAAAGCTTTTAATGAGCTTCAAAAGAAATAAAGGGAAACATAGGCTCAAAGGGGCTATCAAAGGAATTAATTCAAGGTAGGCTCATTTGGCTAGAGGCTAATCAGAACAAAAATGCCTTAATCATCTCCAAACATGCATGTGAATCAAGAAGTATCAATCAGAGTCAAGCCAAGGCTACTGCGCAAGCAATCAAGAGGCATAACACTCAAGAAAGAACAGGTAGTGGCTCAATTCCTCACAAAGGGTAAGATTGTCGCCTTCAATTCAACCTCTTAAACATCGTAACCAACTTGACGAGCAGAGAAAAACAGGGATTTCAATCCAAAAAGCATAAAGCAACTCCTATCTAAGAGGGAAGAAAGTGCCCAAAACCTAAACAAAACCCAGAGATCCAAAAGAAACATGCAAATTGTACACAAAACACGAACCTGAAATACAAAGAAAACTAAAAATCCTAAACAAAGAAAACAAAGAACAGTCTCCCCCACACTTAAACTACAAATTGTCCCAATGTAGCATAACATCAAGTCAAGCAATCAAATCACCAATTGGACAAGTGCAGTAAAAGTAAAGAGAAGGAAAAAGAGAACTCCCTAAGTCATGGTGGAAGGTAAGTGGGATCAATCAGGGATATCTCCTCCACAACTACATCCACTAGAGAAGGATTGCTGAGAAATGGTTTCAGTCGATGGCCATTAACCTTGAAGCTCTTTTCTGTGGATTCACTTTTAATTTCAACTGCACCATAAGGATAAACATTAGTAACAATAAAAGGTCCAATCCACTTTGAACGCAACTTACCACCCATGAGACCCAATCTGGAATTGTACAATAGCACTTGCTGACCAACAAAGAACTCCTTCCTAGCTATGGGGCTATCATGAAATCTCTTAGTTTTCTCTTTGTAGAACATGGAGTTCTCATAAGCTTCCAAACGGATCTCATCCAATTCATTTATCTATAGCTTCCTTTCCTCTCCAGCTTCATCAAGTGAGAAGTTGCATGATTTCACAACCCAATATGCTCGGTGCTCTATCTCCACTGGTAGGTGGCATGGTTTACCAAAGACAACCCGATAGGGAGACATCCCTATAGGTGCCTTGTAAGTAGTCCTATGCGCCCAAAGAGAATCCTCTAGTCTGTTGCTCCAATCCTTTCTATTAGGCTGGACAATCTTCTCTAAAATCCTCTTTATCTCCCTATTTGAGATTTCATCCTGCCCATTAGTTTGGGGGTGGTAAGGTGTAGAGACTTTGTGAACAACCCCATACTTCTTGAGCAAGGCCTGCATGGACCTGTTACAGAAATGGGTGCCTTGATCACTAAGAATGGCTCTGGGTACTCCAAATCTGCAAAAGATGTTAGATCTAACAAAATCCACAACAACCCGAGCATCATTAGTCCTGGTGGCTTTGGCTTCTACCCATTTTGAAACATAATCAACAGCAAGGAGAATATAATAAAAACCAAAAGAAACAGGGAAGGGACCCATGAAATCGATACCCCAGACATCAAACACCTCACAAAACAACATGGGTTGTTGGGGCATCTGCTGTCTCCATGTAAGGGACCCTCCTGCTCTCTCGACACCTGCTCACAAGTGTTGCAAATTCTCAACGCATCCTTGAAGATGGTGGGCCAATAGAAACCACGAGTCAAGCACCTTGCGAGCTGTCCTCCGAATGCCAAGATGACCACCGGTTGTAGAAGAATGACAAAATTGCGGGATCGAGTCAATCTCATGGTCTGGAATGCATCTCCTGGTAACCTGATCACTGCACAACTTCCACAAATACGGGTCATCCCAAATATAATACTTAGCATCACTCTTAAGTTTATCACATTGAGCTTTGGATGCTAAGGGAGGAAAAACAGAAGCTACAAGATAATTAACAATGTTTGCAAACCAAGGTGTTGGAAAAGAAGCAGAAAGTGCAAACAAACCCTCGTCGGGAAAGTCATCCCGGATTGGTGAAGCATCATCAACACACCTCTCTATTCCGCTTTAATGGTCCGCAACCAAATTTTGTGCTCCACTCCTATCACGGATCTCCAAATCAAATTCTTGGAGCCGGAGCATCCACTCGATCGATCGAGGCTTTGACTCAGCCTTCTTTAGTAGGTATTTCAAAGCTGCATGGTCAATGAACACAATAACACGAGAACCAAGCAAATATGATCTAAATTTATCAAGAGCAAACACAATGGCAAGAAGCTCTTTCTCAGTGGTGGTATAGTTTGCTTGGGCAGCATCTAAAGTCCTGGAAGCATAATATATTACCCGAGGCAGCTTATCAACTCTCTGTGCTAGGACAGCCCCCAATGCATAATTAGATGCATCACACATCAACTCAAATGGGATTGTCCAGTCAGGTGCCTGGATGATAGGAGTGGTGGTCAATGCTTCCTTGAGGCAGTCAAACGCCTTTTTGCACCTGTCATCAAAATCAAATTCAATATCTTTCTGAAGCAGATTGGATAGTGGAAGGGCCTTCTTACAGAAGTCTCTAATGAACCGCCTGTAGAAACCTGCATGGACAAGAAAAGATCGAACCTCTCGCACCCAAGAGGGGTAAGGCAATTGTGAAATAACAGAGATTTTTGTAGGATCCACTTCTATGCCCTTACTAGAAATGATATGCCCTAAAACTATACCCTGTTCTACCATGAAGTGACATTTTTCAAAATTCAGAACAAGATTAGTTTCAATGCATCTATTAAGCACTCTATCCAAATTATCTAAGCATGCATCAAACGAGGATCCATACACAGTGAAATCATCCATAAACACCTCTATACAATTTTCAAGGAAATCTGAAAAGATACTAAGCATACATCGCTGGAAGGTACCAGGGGCATTGCATAGGCCAAAAGGCATTCTCCTATAGGCAAAAGTGCCAAAGGGGCAGGTGAATGTGGTTTTCTCCGATCCTCGGGAGCAATATGGATCCGAAAATAACCGGAGAAACCATCCGAAAGCGATAATGAGATTTACCTACCGGACGCTCAAGCATTTGGTCAATGAAAGGCAGTGGAAAATGGTCCTTCCGTGTTGCTCGATTGAGCCTTCGGTAGTCGATACGGACCCTCCAACCTGTTTTGTATTCCGGTGGGAATGAGCTCATTCCTCTCATTCTTCACAACAGTGAGGCCTCGTCTTCTTGGGGACCACCCGGACTGGACTCACCCACCGACTATCCGATATAGGATAGATGATCCCGACTGAAGAAGCTTGGTCACCTCCTTCTTCACAACATCCAAAATCACGGGGTTGAGTCGTCTCTCGTGGTTGTCTCACCGGTTTGGCTCCATCCTCCAATAATATCCTATGCATGCATGTGGATGGGCTGATACCGTAAATGTCCGCCGTGGTCCAGCTCGATGGCTTTCTTATGCCTTTTCGGAACATTCAACAGTTTCTCCTCTTGAACAACATCAAGGGAGGTGGAAATGATCACTGGAAACTTCTCATCATCCTCCAAATAAGCGTACTTGAGGTTTTCTCGGTAAAGTCTTTAGTTCTGGAGTGGGTGCTTGGCTGAACGAAGGAACCAAAGAGGGAAGAAGAATGGGTTCCACAACCTGTACCTCGACCCGCAAGTCGGATTCATGTATACTTCCTGCAACATGGTTAGTGCATTCTGACTCTAAAGAACTTATATCTATAGGAGGTACAACACCCAAAACATCAGACATATGATCAGATTTAAATTCAGAATATAACTCAAGATTAGAATGAAGATCAATGTCAATATCAAAATCAGATTCGGATTCGGTGCATGCAAAAGAAGTATACAGATCAGAAAGAAAACAATGTTTCCTAGCATGTAAGGAATGAAAATCGAAACATACTCATCAATAACATCATCAATGATCTCAACACGAAAAACGGAATGACACTCGGATGGATGTTTCATGGCATCCAGAATATTAAAATGGACAATAATATCACCAAATTCCATGGACAATGTACCATCATACACATCAATCTTGGTTCGGGCTGTTTTCAAAAATGGTCTACCTAAAATGATTGGGACAGATCCATGGGAGAATCCCTCCTCCATATCAAGCACATAGAAATCAGCAGGAAAAATGAGTTCACCAACCCGAACTAAGACATCCTCAATGAAACCTGTAGGGTGGGCTACACTCCTATTTGCCAATTGTATCACCACACCCGTAGGTTGCGAGAGGTCCAAGAGATAAAGAATTAAAAATGGACAAAGGCATAACATTAATTGAAGCACCCAAATCAAGCATGGCATTCTCAAATTTATTATTGCCAATAATACAAGGTATGCGAGAATGTACCTGGGTCCTTACATTTCTCGGGAATGTAAGGAACAGATTTACCTATCAAAGCAGACACATTTCTGCCCATGCCGATTGTCTCACTGCCCTTCATCTTCCTCTTGTGGGTGCACAACTCCTTCGAGAATTTAGCATATCCGGGAATTTGCTTGATGGCATCAAGCGGAGGTATGTTCACCTCAACTTTCCTGAAGGTCTCTAGAATCTCTTTATCAACCTCTTCCATCTTTTTGCTTGGAATTGCTTTGGGAGGGAATGGAAGAGGGATAGAAGGCTATTGCAGAGTCGAAGCTAGGGCTGGAAGAAGGTCCATCTATATGCAATTTTCGGCTACCAACTGGTTGCTCGAGTGCGAGGAACTAAGGCGGCTACGGATGAGGGTGGAGGTGTTGCAGTGGGTATGTCAATCTGTTTCCCGACCTCAATGTGATGGCACTCACATTCTTAGGATTAACCACGGTACTGTGTAGGGAGCTTGTCCGAATTTTGATTTTGCAATTGATTCACGAGCAGTAGCTAGTTGACCAATCTGGTTGGTTAAACTCTGAATGGAGGCATCATTTTTCTGTTGGTACTCGTATGTTCATCTCAGCCATTTGTTTGACCAATTCCTCTAATGAAGGTGAAGAAGGTTGAGGAGCTGGTGCTTCATTTTGCTGCCTCGATATTGTTGTTGCATTGGTGGAGGCACATAAGGTCTGTTTGGACCAGCGAGAATTCGAAATGGTGGTGATGGCAAAGGATTTTGCTGCTTGTTGGTGTTGTCGATTGGACCATCTCGGATTTGGGTGATTCCTCCACCCTGGATTGTATCTATTGCTTGAGAGGTCAGAATTATGTTGTTGGTTCGGAGCCCTATTATTGAAAATGTTTGCTTGCATAAGCTTGTGGAGCTCCGAACACTGTAGACTCATGTAATAATTGGCAGCAATCGGTGGGATGCTCAATTGAAGTACAAATGCCACAAACCCTTGCAGGTGGTGCAGGTCTCTGATTTGCAGCAAGTTGGGAGACTAGGGTGGTGAGGGCATCAATCTTATTTTCTAGCTTCTTCTCCACTAAATCTGATGAACCCACATCATGTACACCTCTAAGGACTATGGCATCACTCCTCTTGTTAAATTGTTGGGAATTGGATGCCATCTTCTCAATTAAATCTCTAGCAGCAGTAGGTGTCATGTCTCCTAAAGCTCCTCCACTAGCTGCATCTATCATACTCCTATCCATTGTGTTCATCCCCTCATAAAAGTACTGCAGCAGTAGCTGTTCTAATATTTGGTGGTGAGGGCAACTTGCACAAAGTCTCTTGAACCTCTCCCAATACTCGTATAAGCTCTCTCCCATCTGTTGCTCGATACCCGATATATCCTTCCCGATGGCAGTGGTCCTGGAAGCATGGAAAATTTCTCTAGAAAGACTCTCTCGAGATCATCCCAGCTCGTTATGGGACCAGGAGCTAAGTAGTACAACCGAGTCTTTGGCAAGATCCTCCAAAGAGAAAGGAAAAGCCTTCGGGTATATGTGATCTTCGAGGAACATTTTGTGGCTTCATGGTGGAGCGAGACTATATGGAACTCCTTGAGATGCTTGTATGGATCCTCACACGCACGACCATGAAACTTGGGCAACAAATGGTACATCCTCTTCAGGGTATTGGATACATAAATTTACATAAGTGAAATCAGGTGCAGCCATCTCCCTGAGAGTCCTCTCACGAGGTCCAATAGGTTGAACACCCATGTTATTAGTTTGGAAATTATCAGAAGAAGGTATATTAGGTGCAGTACTCTCACTATGACTATCTAATGGTTCAGACTCAAGAGATGGATTCCTAGAATGTCTAACTAATCTATGAAAAGTTCTGTCTATCTTGGGATCAAAAGGTTGTAAAAGGTCAGGATTGCTCCTAGTCATGCACCATATTCAACAATTCATGTATTTCCCAAGAGTTAAAAAAAAATTCCTAAAATAAAATCAGTTGTTTACTGGAAAGACAACGGTAGACCGTGAACAAGTACACCAGGTAGGTTCCCAGGAAAGAGAGGTGGGTCACTAATGGACACGCTTAAGTACCAAATCTTTCCTAGATAGAACCCTCCTAGACATGCACTCTCACACTAGCAAGCTATATCCAGAGTTTCCTATGAGAATGGAAATTATAAATTTTTTTTAAATAAAGCTAGAAAAACAAATTAGAGATGAAATTGTTTTTTTTTTGAATTATTATTTATATATTTTTTTAATATTTATTTTTTTATTTTTGTTATTTTTTGTTATTTTCATTTTTAACCCAAAAGAGTTTTAGAACACAGATCGGCTATCAAAATAGTATTAAGAGAAGTAAGAATTTTAACTTAAATAGAAAATCAAATAAAATATTCAATTAACTGAAAATCAAATAAAATATCCAAATAACAACAAATCAAATAAAATATTCAAATAACTGGAAATCAAATAAAATATTTAAATAACTAAAAATCAAATAAAATATCCAAATAACGAGCAAATCAAATAAAATATTCAAATAACAACAAATCAAATAGAATATTAAATAACTAACAATCAAATAAAATATCCAAATCAAATAAAATATTAAATAACTAACAATCAAATAAAATATTTAAATAACTGAAAATCAAATAAAATATTCAATTAACTGAAAATCAAATAAAATATCTAAATAACTGAAAATCAAATAAAATATTTAAATAAAATAAAATAAAAACAAAAAAATGAAAACGAAACGAAAATAAAAATTGAAAACCTAGACAAAAATCTTGGTCCCTGACAGCGGCGCCAAATTTGATCGATGTCGTACTCGGTCAAATAATTAAAACAGATAAATGTAGTACTAGGAAGCTTTCCTAGGTCGTCTCCCAAAGACCACAAATTTCTATCAAAGCTTATCAATTTTTAGTAACAAAAAATTAAAAGGGGAGTTTTTCAAAATTAAAATATTAGGTGAAACAGAACAAAAGCAAATTATAAAACTGCGGATTAAAAACAGATTAAAATGTAATTGATTTTCTGATTCTAATGCAGTGTCACTTATCCTAGATTACGAAATTAATTCGAAATTAACCAACTAAGCGAAGATAAATCCCAAATTATATTCTAATCCAAAATTAATCAACTAAGCGAAGATTAATCTCAAATTAGCTTTAACACTTGTTCCAATATGAAATTAACCAACTAAGCGAAGATTAACCCCAAATTATCCTTATATAATTAAGCATTGCATACATCACATAATTTCATATCTAACACAGAATTAAGCAAACTGTGATATAAGTTTCGGTTTATTAAGCATAAACAGATTATAATTCAATACTGAGATTAGAAGATGAAGAGTTAAGAGAACAAAAAAAATGAAATTGAAGAACAAAACCTCAAAGCTCTACTGCATTCTCCTCGGAAAATCAATATCAAGATTTAACTATCCATGGAAAATCGAAATCGCAAAAGAAGAGACATATGCAGGGCAGAATTGGTAGTGAATTTTCGACTTCAATTTTGGCCACCTTATGATTGGAATTTGACAATGCTCATGAGAGAGACAATTGTAGCCTTGCCTCTTAGCTTTACAACGCACTTCGAATCGCCCAATTTGGAGTGTAGTAGCTCCAGATATTTCCTTCTCACTGGGCAAAGGTCGGCTGTGCGATGCGGCTTTGCGTTTTTTTTCCTTCCTCCCTTCGATATCTGGCTGCCTCTCCTTTATATGGATAACCCTAACCCTAATCTTAATCTAGGTTTGGGTTCAACTAGCCCACAAAACACATAAAATATTAAAAACAAAAAAAAAGCTTATTCTAATGGACAGTTGGCATGACATCTGACCCAATCTTCCAAGCGCAAAATTGCTTTAAACTGTCCTAAAAATAATAATGAGCAAAAATTAAATCAAATAGATCCAAAATAATTAAAATTTGAATTATTGGCCCAATGAAACCCAATCAATGAAAATGCATTAATAATAGACAATTAAACACAATGCACCAATTAAGATAAGTACATAAAGATAAGAAAATGCGGAAAAATAATGGCTCATCAATGATTTCCTATCTACATTTGTTTTTCTGAATTTCATCCTAGATTTAAATCCTATTCCTGATTTGTCAAAAATTAGTTTTTGTGACCCAAGTAAAACGTCAAGATTAGCTTGACCTTGTGTAAATCTTGAAACGGTTTGTGATAAAAAATCAATTTTCTTTTGTAATTCTGAACAATCATTACAGAGTTTATTACATGCACAATCAGAATTATCATGAATTAATTTTAAGAAGTCACGATCAGTTTCATCTTCAAGGATTTTCTTTTCAAGAGAGTCTACTTTATTTACTAGCCAATTATTCAATCCTTTTAGCCTATCATTTTCTTTTTGTAGTTTCTTAGCCTCTTCATGCATTTCATTAAATGCTTTTTGTAATGAATTATAATTCACTAAATTTGAAGAAGAATTAGAACTTACACTGCTGGATTCAAGGTTTTGATTTGCCATTAGACACAGGTTGGCTTCTTCATTGTCAGAATTGTCTGTTGAAGAAGTGTCATTGTCATCCCATGCTACATAGGCTCTTCTTTTGACTTTCTCTTCTTTCTTGTCATTATATTTGTTCTTTTCTCGGGCACTCCATTCTTACATGGCCCCGCTTACCACGACCATAGCATTTAAAGTTAGAAGAATCAGCTTTTTTCTCATACCTTTTATGTTTTTTCCTTGTCTTGAATCTTTTTCTTGAGAAACTTGTTGAATTTTCTCGACAAGCGATCCAAGATTCTCACTTTCCTCCTTTGATTCTTGATTTCTTTCTTCAACTTTGAGTGCTATACTTCTGCTTTTCTTCTCGAGAGACTTCTTGTTCATTAAATCTGTTAATTTCCATTTCATGTTCTCTCGAGTTTGCCAAACAGAGAAGTTGTTGTCATGACGAACAAATCCTTTGACTTCGAAATTGCTCGTGACATTTGGCTACCATGACCTGTCAAGACATTTCAAGACTTTAATATTTAATTCTTCTTTATCAAAGGTTTTACCTAGGCCCATTAGATGATTAATGATGTGAGTGAATCGCTTCGCACATCTGCAATGCTTTCACCAGTTTGCATTTTGAACAGACTCATATTCTCTTATGAGAGTATGCTTTCTGGCTCTCTTTACATCTGTCTGTCCCTTCATGAGTAACCTCAAGAACATCCCACATCTCCTTGGCGATTTACATTGGGAGACCCCGAAAAACTCATCCATGTTAAGTGCGAAGTAATTATATTTTTAGCGAGTGCAATCATTTTGAACTTTTTTCTTTTCCTCATCATTTAAATCTGGACCATTCTTTTTCCGTAATTAAAGGGCCATTAGCAATTACATCCCAAACATTTCTATCAATAGACTCAATAAAGATCTTCATCCTAATTTTCCAAAAAGGATAATCTGCTCCACAAAACAGTGGATGTCCGTTAATAGAAGCTCCCTCGAGAAAATGGTAACTGCTTTCGACCATGGATCGAAGAACTTGAATAACTTTCAAGCACCTCGCTCCGATGCCAATTGTTAGAAAAGAAGGTTGAGATCAAGAGGGGGGTGAATTGATCTTTAAAAGATTTTCGCAATTAACAGATTATCTATTTGTAAAAATAAGATTTCGAGATCTGTTCTTGAATCACAAAGCAATCAATCAACAATAAACGCAGCAATGAGAATTAAAAGAGGAGAAAGGTTTAGAAAGATATCACCGGTGTTTATACTTGGTTCACCCAATACCAGGGCTACATCCAGTCTCCAGCCAAATTCCAGCTGGGTTCCACTAGATCAAATGTTTTACAGATTACAATCTTACACTTAATCTACCACAAGAACCACAATTCCAGTTCGTGCACCTAACCTTTCACCAAGAACCAAATTCCAGTTCTTGACAACCTCTACAACCAAATTCCAGCTGCAGAGAAACCAGTGCCCACAATTCCAGGCACCAAACAATACAAAAAGAATGTAAGGAAATGAAAAGAAGAAACTAGAATACTCAAACCAGTTTTATTCAATTCTGCAGTGTGTTTCTTCTCCAAAAGAAAGCAATTTGCCTCAAGAAAGAATTTCAAAGAACTTCACAAAAACTGGCGCGAATCTTTCTTGAAAGAGTGCTAAAGTTTGCTTGCTTGATTGCTAAAGATTGATGTTCAATTGTTGTATTTGAAATGTTCAAGCCAAACTATTTTTATAGAAGATTTTCAAAACTGCTGGTTTAATCAATCTATTAAAAAATCTTTTAATCTGTTAAAAGTGTAGTTTTAATCTGTTAAAACTTCTTTTAATCCATTAAAGCGTTCTTGATTATTTAACAGATTTGTTTTAACTGATACGACAACGTTTGTATCAATTAAAACTCTTTACAAAAAATCTTCTAATTTGATTTAATCGATTGTTTCGTGATTCAATCGATTAATATACTGCAAAACTTTATTGTAAAATATTCAGAGTGATTTTAACTGATAAAAATAAGTTTTAATCGATTAAAACGTTGTGTAGAAATTTTCTAAGTTGTTTTAATCGATTGAAAAGTGTTTTAATCGATTGAAAAAGCTCTGATCGGTCATAACTCAATTCTGATCGATCATATCTGATTCTGATCAGTCATAACTCAATTCTGATCGATCATATCTGATTCTGATTGGTCATAATTGCATTCTGATTGATCATCCTGAATGTTAAGTGGATTTAATCGATTAAAACCAAGTTGTATCGATTAAAATACTGCAAAAACACTTCTCTTAACATTTTAAGTGATTTTAATCGGTTATTTTGAAGCTTTATCAGTTAAAACATTGACAGAAGGTTTTCAAAACTTTCTTTAATGAAAACAACCGGTTATTTCGAAATTATATCAGTTAAAAACTTGTTTAAGAAAGCTTTTGTTAAAATACTTTGTTTTTAACTGCTTAAACGTTTTTAGAGGCATTTTGCAAAATCTTTTAAGTGAAGAAACCTCATGCAGCAGAAAAGATAAAAATGATTATACCTAAGCATAGTTGCGGACACACTAATCCTTCTATTCTTTTATCTAAGTGACTGTTGACCGCTACAAAGTTGACTTTGACTTTATCTTTGACTTCATCAAATCAACAAGATCTTTGCCAGAGTATTTCAATAAGATCTTCATCACTTTCAAATATCCCTTTCTTTCTTTTCTCTTTACCCTTACCACTACGGCAATCTAGTGATTAACTGGGCAATATGGAAATATAGTGATCAATAGGAGGATTGAAATCCCTAAAGAAGGGAAGGAATGCACTAACATGGCAAGTCATTCTACTATCAAAACAATCTTCGGTCATGGCAAATCCGAGACGGCAAAGTCGGTATAGCTAAGTATGACAGCAAAAGCACATCATCAGCAAAAGCACATCAATTAATCTTTTCGAAAGAATTAACCGATATAACATTATAGGATGCATATCATAAACGTTGCATGCATAGATGTTAATGAATAGGGTCCTATCCTTTTCTTCAAAATAATAATAATAATAAATAAAAAATAATATATCCAAAAATTCGAGACGACCATCTCGATCATAGGGAGTCTTCAAGCCAAAGAAAGCGTGGTCAGGGGACCCACCAACTTCTCAAGCTCCACCAACTCCTCAAGCTCCCACTCAACTAATGCCCCAGCACCAAGCCAGGCTGGATAATATTCACCAGTATGCCTGGTATCCCATGCTCCAGCTAGATTTTGGCATCCTAGCCACATTCGGTTGGGATGAAGATGTAGGGAACTATATCCAAGGCATAGGATGGGATTTCCTGCTAAGAGATCTTCCAACCTGCATATTCCAAAATGCCACCATGGAATTCCTCACCTCCATCACACTGGTGGACATGCCGACTATATACCCTGGGATTCCTCTGATCAAGGCGGTCTCTTACTTCATGAACGGAGCCTACAAAACGACGATGTTAGACGAATTCAATATCCTTATGGGCTTTAACCAGCCCACTGACATCATGATTGTAGAGTACTAGAGTGCACTCTACGAGAGACCGACCACCCTCACGACCGACAAAATCTGGGAGGATCTCACTAGGGCTGAACACGTGCCTGCCCAGCTGAAAGGATCAGCTTTAAGCCCTCCACTCCGTATTTGGCACAAACTGCTGGCAGGGACCATACACGGTTGAAAAGAGAGCCAAGGTAAGATCACTCAACCTGATCTCTTCATCATTTACGGCATGCATAAAGGATACCGGTGCAACCCCAGATACTTTTTCCTAAAAATGCTGAAGGATTTCGGGAGCCGACCAGTAGGGACCATCATGATGACTCCCTTTATCACTCCTCTGGCCAAGCGGTGGGGATGCAACGATGGGGAAGACATGTCCGTAGCCCTCTGACCAAAACTTATTGATGGGTCAATGCTCACTCATATGGGCATGCTCATCCGACAAGGGGCCAGGTTTTCCTTACATCCTGTCCTCGCCATGACACTCGACATCCATGAGCTGGACGAGTAAGAGGAAATCCCCATGCCGCCGGAATTTCAACAGTGGTAATATGGGGATGATATCCCCGGTATCCACCAGCACATAAATAACGAATTCCAAATCATCCACCAGCAGTTGGAGCATTTGACCCTGAGGCAGGACGAGTTCGACCAGAGGCAAGAAGGATTTGGCAAAAGGCTAGACGGACTCACCCAGAGCATGGAAGCAATTAATCAGAATGTGCTCAATTTGATTTGGAGTCAGGAGGAATTCCAACAATTTCCTCCGTCGGAACCTTCCACAGCGTCACACTTAGATCCGGAAGAGTAGGATCCTTGTAGCCTTTATTTGCCAATGGATTGTAAAGGATATATATATATATATATATATATATATATATATAAACAAATTCTCTTTTACTTACCTTTTCTCCTTTTTCTTAGCAAAAGGTTTCATAGATAAAAGAAATTAAAAGGTAAAAAGGCATATGCATTACTTTGAAAAAGCGAAAATGTAAATCGCGAGAAAAAACCGCGGAAAAAGGCAAAATCACTTAAGAGCTTCCAGTAGCCAAAGCTCCAAAGCCACCATCCTTCCACCCAAAGAGAAGGTACATCAACAAAGAAAATCTGACGAAAAGGCTTAGACATCCACAAGCGGATCTTTGCCTACTTCGAAGGTAAAACAAAAAATATTACCCCAAGACTCAGCACTGCCGCCACATGAGTCAGCAAGCACATTCAACAAAATTTCCCCACAGAAAATAAAGGACTCAAGAGAAGAAAATCCTTCATTCCCCAACAGATTCCTAAAAAGAAAAAGCTATAAGAAGAGAAGGCCAATAAACTCCCCAAGTGAGTCACGCAAGAAAAGTAAGGAATCAAAAATTCCATTCCCCTCAACAGAATAAGAGCTTCACAAAAGCCAGCTCGCACCTATATCAATCAAGGAGTCAAAATTTCATTCCCCTAAAGGGTCAACCAAAATTAGATCCCCAGGGAAACAAATAATTCCCCGGTGGATCACCAAAAGAAAAACCTATCCCCAGTGAGCCTACTACAAAGGGCAATCTTCAAATTCATATCCTTAGAGAGTCGTTCGCCTGCGCATATGCAAGACCTTGCAAGCAAGAGCCAACATCCTCGAAGGGAACATCAGTTTATTCAGAGGCACAAAAAATGAAATCAAAAGTCTTCACCTTCAAATGAAGCATTCGCCTACCCAGAGGCATTATCATCATAATTAATAAATCCCCAGTGGATTTTCGCCTACCTAAGATGCACTCATCAAAAAATCCCCAGCAATCAACAAGCTAGATGATTATTGGAAAAATCCAAAACCAAAAATCCCCAACAAGCAACAAGCTGAATGACTATCAGAAAAAGCCAAAATCAAAATATTCCCAGTACACCGAACAAAAACAAATTTTCAAAGCAAAAACTATTCCCCATGGAGTGAGCGCATGAACGAGATTAGTAAGTCGCTACCACATAGTTTAGTCCAAAGAAAGGATTGCAAACCAGACGGGGGTTCATACTCGTCAAACCAGATGGGGGTGCGTACTCATCCAGCCCTACAAAGTGGACTGCAAACCAGACGGCGGTTCGTACTCGTCAAACTAGATGGGAGTGCATACTCATCCAGCCTTACGAAGTGGACTGCAAACCAGATGGAGGTTCGTACTAGCCAAACTAGATGGGGGTGCATACTCATCCAGCCCTACAAAGTGGGATGCAAACTCGATGGAGGTTAGTACTCATTAAACCACGCCAAAGAAGCAACTTAGAGCTTCACACTCATTGTCCAAAGGGTCAGCTACCGAATCAAAAGAGCATCTGAAGGATGACCCGACAGGAGGGTTAACTACTTCACCCACCATCCAGTCTTGCAGCACAGTCGTCAGCAGCCGGCCTGGTAGGTGAAGGGGGGCAGCTGTAGACATCAAATCTTGCCCGGGTCGATCGGTAGATCTCAGAAATCCTTCATTTCAAAGATGGTTAAAGCTCCATTAGGCCCCTAGTAGAATTCACTAAGCTCCATTTAAGAATAGGAGAGATTTTTGAGAAAATAAAAATTTAGAAAAATTAGAAAAACTAGGACGGCTGTCGCACATCTCCAGACGGTCGTACCACTTGTCATTTAGGTTGGGACGATTGTCCCACTTTCCCAGACTGACGTCCCACCTTCCTTGAACCTTGGGATGGTTGTCCCACATTTCATTGAGCTTGGGACGGTCGTCCCACTTTCCCAAATGACCGTCCCACTTTTTCTTGAGCCCAAGATGACCGTCCCATTTCTCCAGACGGTCGTCCCGGCCTGCTTGGTGCAATTTGCTATAAATAGGGGTTCATTTCAGCTCATTTCCACACAATTCCACACTCTCCTATGCTCTGAGGACCTATTTTTGGGACTTCTAAGCAGCTCTGAGCATTATTTCAGAGTACGAGTGATCTTTTTGACACTCGAAGAGTTTAGTTAATATTTTTGTTCGAGGAAGGAGTGCCTTTGTAGAGTGCAGGACTGCCAAAAAGCGTCTTATAGTTCAAGATTTATAAAAGCTCGCTTTGGAGGTTTTTCTTCATATCTCTTTTCTTTTTTACTACTTTCTTTTACTGCTTTCCTTGTATGCATTAAATATTAGGGTCATGTAGATAACTATTTAAATACTACAATAAATAAATAGGGTAGAAACATAATTTTATTGTCTTTATTTTAAGATTATTCCATCATAGGGAACCCGAAAAGGGCGTTGTGGGGGTGTTAATACCTTCCCCACACGTAACTAACTCCCTTACCCAACTTTGGTTATAATGGCCAAAGTTGTTTTTTCTTAAACCAACGCCTTCTTTTATTTTTCTTTTACAATGTTTATGGTAAAAACTGAAGCACTTGTTGGATTTGATGAAGACATATAGAGTTTATAGAGTTTATTTTGTGGGTGTGTAGGTGAATAGGTTATAGGTTTAGAATTTAATCTCTTGATAGTTTCAGTAGATCTTGTGATAAGCGCCTATAAATGATGCATTTGATGCATTTCATAGAACTTATTTTACTGCATGAAAAACCAATCTTTAAGCATTAAATGAACAAACTGAGTTTTTCAATCTGTTAAAAAGAAGTTTCAATCTGTTAAAATCACTTAAAAGAGGAAATGCACATATACAGTCAAAATTTTAATTAATTGAATCGCAGAATCAACAGGTTAAAATGTTCTTGATGATTTTTCCATATTAAAGGTTTCACAATTTTAATCTGTTGAAATCAAGTTCAATCTGTTGAAATAGAGAGATGTCATTTTTCATTTTTAAGTATCTCAGAATTTCAATATGTTCAAATAAGTTTTAATCTGTTGAAACAGAGAGATCATTTTTATTCATTCTAAGATATCACAGAATTTCAATCTGTTGAAATAAGTTTTAATCTATTGAAACAGAGAGATCATTTTTTCATTCTAAAGTATCACAGGATTTCAATCTGTTGAAATAAGTTTTAATCTGTTGAAACAGAGAGATCATTTTTTCATTCTAAAGTATCACAGGATTTCAATCTGTTGAAATATATTTTAATCTGTTGAAACAGAGAGCTACCATTTTTTTCTAAACTGTTTCAATCCATTGAAAGCTCGAATTAACCGATTGAATGAGTTTTAAATGAAATCAATCAATTGAAACGTCATTTTAAATCGATTGAATCTATCAGTCTCTCTCTTTTACTATATAAATACAGGTTTGATTTCTCTTTTGAAAACATAATTTGGAAAACATTTGAAAGCAATCTTAGAGCTCTCATATTTGTTCCTTTCTCTGAGCATTCATAAACTTTTCATATCATAAGGCGTTTAGATCAAGATTGTTGAAAGATCATCAAGAGAGAAAGTTCTGAGTTAGGAAAATTGCTTCTGGACTTTTATATTGTTAAAGCTGCAGTCCAGGTTTATTCTTTTCATATACTTGTACAAAGTTTAATTGTGTAGATTGGGTTTGAATCGGCACTGGTTACAGTAACTGGGTTTGGTTACTGGGTGGTTAATTCAAGAGTCTATCTTGTGGTGTTGTAAGATAGTTTTTGGGGTATATTGGTGTATATCTACTGGTTTGTATTTTACACTTGGAATTATTTGAACTTGGCAGATTTGTCAAGAACTGGATGTAGCTCTTGGAAAGAATGAACCAGTATAAACTCTTGTGTTGAATTTCTGCTTTCATCTCTTTTCATTTCTTGTTTATATTCTTGCTTTGTTTAAAACCAAATCTGCCTAATAAAAGATTGGATAAAGATTAACCATTCTTCCAAAAGAAAGAGTGTTTTTGAAAAAAGATTTCAAAAGTTCAATTCACCCCCCTCTTGAACTCAACCATTAATTCTTACAATTGGTACCAGAGCTGGTTCTTGTAAGTTACTCAAGAATTCGGTCCAAGAAAGGTTTAAATGGCTGAGGGAAAGATGAATTTTTCTGAAGGAGCCTCCATCAATAGGCCTCCTCTATTTGTTGGTGTGAATTATTCTTTCTGGAAGATTAGAATGAAAATCTTTATTGAATCTCTTGATAGGGGTATTTAGGATACAATTGTTAATGGGCCTTT
Organism: Sphenostylis stenocarpa; assembly: GCA_963425845.1. Classification (NCBI taxonomy): domain Eukaryota; kingdom Viridiplantae; phylum Streptophyta; class Magnoliopsida; order Fabales; family Fabaceae; genus Sphenostylis; species Sphenostylis stenocarpa. The sequence continues at coordinate 80,094,318 of OY731403.1, read as the reverse complement.
CAAACCAACTCATACAGTGGATGGTAAAATTGTTGAAAAAGATTGGGCTGAATTAACTGATGCAGAAAATAGGAAAGTTCAATATGATTATACTGCTAAGAACATTATTACCTCTGCCTTAAATCTTGATGAGTTTTTCAGGGTTTCTCAATGTGCCTCTGCCAAAGAAATGTGGGAGATTCTAGAGGTCACTCATGAGGGTACCTTTGATGTGAAAAAGGCCTACATAGCTTGGCAAGACAATGATTCATCCTCTAGTTCTGTATCTGAAGGTGAAGAAGTGAATCTATGCTTAATGGCTGGCTGTGAATCCTCTTCATCCTATGTAAGTTCAACCCCCACAGAAAATGAAATGAATTACAGCACATTACTAACTACTTTCAATGAAATGCATGATGAAGCTAGAAATTTATCCTATACAAATAATCAGTTAAAAGGACTAAATAACTGGTTAGAGAATAGGGTTAAAGTTCTGGAAGAAGAACTATTAGAAAGCAGAACAGATATAGAACATCTTGAAATAATCTACAATAATTCATCTTCTGATAATGTTGCTGCTAACAACAATTGTGAAAAGTGTATCTCTCTGCAGAATAAGGTTGAGTATTTGATTAAAACCTTATCTAATTTTACTCAAGCTAAAGAAAATTTAGATACACTTCTTGGGTCTCAAAACTGTGTTTTTGATCATACTGGAATTGGGTACAAACCTAAGTTTGGGGTTAAAACTAAAAGGTATTTGAACTTCTTTTCTTTTAGAAAATCAACAGCATCTCCTTTCTCATCTTGTCATTATTGTATGAAAAAAGGGCATACTGTAAAATTCTGTCATATTATAAAACACTTTGTGCCACAGGGTAAAATGAGATGGGTTCCAAAGTATGTTAAACAGAAAATTTGACCACTAAGGACCCAAAGTATTTAAGGGTACCAAATACTTGATGTTTGATTTTTCAGGAACAACAACAAGAATCACTTTGGTACTTGGACAACGGATGCTCAAGGCATATGACAGGTGATATTTCCAAATTCCAGAAACTGAGATTGAAGAATGGAGGACATGTGACATATGGAGATAACAACAAGGGAAGAATCTTAGGTTCTGGAGATATAGGAGTTGGTGAAACCGTGACCATTCACAATGTTCTTCTTGTTGAAGGTCTCAAGCACAACTTAATCAGTATAAGTCAATTATGTGATCTAGGTCAGAAGGTTATCTTCAAACCAAAAATCTGCCTAATTTGTGAGCCAAAATCTGACATGGTAATGTTGGTAGGTAAGAGGTTAAATAACATTTACATGCTAGATATCAAGCATTCTATCTCATCTCAAAGTTGTCTTCTTACTAAAGAAGAAGAATCTTGGTTATGGCATAGAAGGCTTGCACATATTCATCTTAATCATCTTGACAAACTGATTACTAAAGATTTAGTTTCTGGACTACCTAAGCTTCAAATTCTGAAAGACAAAATCTGTGAAGCTTGTTTAAAAGGTAAACAAACTAGAAAATCCTTTTCAAACAAAAACATTGTCTCTACTTGTAGACCTTTGGAACTGCTTCACATGGATTTGGTTGGTCCTTCAAGAAATAAAAGCCTAGGTGGTAATCTCTATATCATGGTAATTGTTGATGATTTTTCCAGATTTACTTGGACTATTTTTCTAAAAGCCAAATCTGATTCTTTCAAATCTTTTAAAAAGCTTGCCAAGGTTTTACATAATGAGAAAGGTTATTTCATTACTTCTATTCAAAGTGACAATGGTGGAGAATTTGTAAATGAAAAGTTTGAATTATTCTGTGAAAAGTATGGCATAAAGCACAACTTTTCTGCTCCAAGAACTCCTCAACAGAATGGTGTTGTGGAAAGAAAGAACAGATCCATTGTGGAACTGGCTAGAACAATGCTTTGTGAAAATGCCTTACCTAAATACTTTTGGGCAGATGCTGTAAACACAGCCTGTCATGTTTTGAATAGAGTTTTGATTAGACCCATTCTTAAGAAAACCCCATATGAACTTTACAAAGGAAGAAAACCCAACATAAACTATTTCAGGGTTTTTGGATGTACATGTTTTGTTTTAAACAATGGGAAAGAAAATATTGGCAAGTTTGATGAAAAATCTGATAAAGGGATCTTTCTTGGCTATTCTTCTAACAGTCATGCATATAGAGTCTATAATTTAAGACTAAAATCTGTTGAAGAATCAGTACATGTTTTTAATGAGTCTCCTCGAGTGTTGCAGAGTAAAACAACAGGTACTACAGATGATGACGAATTAACTAATAATTCTTATCAGTTAAAACATCCCAGTGGTTCAGATCAGTATATTGTCAAAGAAGGTGATCAATCAATTGATCCTACAAAAGTTGATCGACCAGAAAGAATTGCAGAAGAACAGGAAGAAGATATCTTGGATGAGCTTCCTAAAGAATGGAATGTCCCAAGAGATCTTTCTCTAGACAATGTCATTGGGCAAATCAATAAGAGAGTATCCACTAGACATTCTCTTAATCAATTCTGCAATCATATGGCATTCATTTCACAAATTGAACTTAAAACTGTTAAGGATGCATTAAATGATGAATATTGGGTTAGTGCCATGCATGATGAGCTTAATCAGTTTGAAAGAAATAATGTGTGGGAATTAGTTCCTAAATCCAAAGATATCAATGTAATTGGTACTAAGTGGGTATTAAAAAACAAATTAGATGAACATGGCATTATTACTAGAAATAAAGCTAGGTTGGTAGCCAAAGGATATAATAACAGGAAGGAATTGATTTTGATGAAACCTTTGCACCTGTAGCTAGACTTGAAGATGTTAGACTGTTATTAGCTTATGCTTGTATTAGTGGTTTCAGATTACTTCAGATGGATGTCAAGAGTGCCTTTCTAAATGGACTCATTAATGAAGAAGTCTATGTTGCTTAGCCTCCTGGTTTTGAAAATCACAAACATCCTGACCATGTCTACAACTTGAAAAAGGCTCTTTGTGGATTAAAGCAGGCTCCGAGACAATGGTATGAGAGGCTAAGTAATTTCTTAATTGATCAAGGATACAAACGAGGTGAAGTTGACAAAACCTTATTCATTAAGAAATCTGGATTTGACATTATTCTGGTACAGGTTTATGTTGATGATATCATTTTTGGTTCTACTAATAAAGCCCTGTGTAATAAGTTTGTTAAGGAAATGCAAAGTGAATTTGAAATGTCTATGATGGGAGAGTTGAATTTCTTCCTTGGTCTCCAGGTTAAGCAATTAAGGAATGGTATTTTCCTAAATCAATCTAAATATTGTAATGAGTTGTTGAAGAAATTTGATATGCATAACTGCAAAGAATCCTCCACACCCATGTCTACTAACTGTTGTCTAGATCTAGATGAAAAAGGGAAATCTGTTGATCAAACTCAATATAGAGGTTTGATTGGATCTCTTCTATATCTGACTTCTAGTAGGCCTGACATTATGTTCAGTGTTTGCCTTTGTGCTAGATTTCAGGCAAATCCAAAGGAATCTCACCTCACCGCTGCTAAAAGGATTCTCAAGTACCTTAAAGGAACCATTAATGTTGGACTATGGTATCCTGAAGGTGCCTCTCTTAAACTTGTTGGATTTTCTGATTCTGACTTTGCAGGATGTAGATTGGATAGGAAAAGTACCTTGGTACATGCCATTTACTGGGAAACAGTCTCATATCATGGCACAACAAAAAACAAGCATGTGTTGCTCTTTCAACTGCAGAAGCTGAATACATTGTAGCTGGGAGTTGTTGTGCTCAGAGTATCTACCTTAAACAACAATTGAAAGATTATGGAGTATTTCTCAACACGGTACCTCTGGTTTGTGATAATACTAGTGCAATTAATCTAACTAAAAATCCTATACAACACTCTAGAACTAAGCATATTGAAATTAGACATCACTTTATTAGAGAACATGTTTCTAGGGGTGATTTTGAAATTTTATTTATTGATACTGAGAAACAATTAGCTGACTTGTTCACAAAACCACTTCCTAGAGATAGACTTAATATGCTTAGAACTGAATTAGGAATTTTGGATCTATCTAGTATTGAATAATTGATTCTTTATTATGATTCTGTGCTTTTTAACAGGTTGATAATATGTTCAATCGATTAAATTGTATGAAAATTTTGAAATTATGTGTTTTAATCGATTGAAATTGTGAAATAATTTGTTGATTTCCTGATTCTCAATCTCTGTTCATGATATATTGCCAATTTAATCGATTAAATGAGTTTTTAATCGATTTATTTCAATAACTCTATAGCTCTGTATGTCTTTCTTTTCTGAATCAATCGATTAAATATTCGATTCAATTGATTTATTTTACTTTTGATGATCTACATCTATATCATTAATTGAAAATCAATTGATTTTATGGAAAATCAATTGGTTAATTTTTTCTAGGGTTAGTAGTGTATGCGTTGCCTTTAATCACTTACTACAGATTGAGATGAGTGCCTTTGCAACTGAAAACAACTTCAGCTACTCTCTTAAATGTAATAGTTATCCAATAAAAGCTAAAAGACTGTGATTGGAAATCAGATGTGAAGGTAATCGAGTGTCACAGTAACAACTTTCTCGTTCTCTCTCTCTGCCTTTACCATCTTTGACGCATGGAGCAGAACTGCAGGAATTCACAAAAAGACAAAATTGACTATTCAAAGTAGATAAAGGGTCAGGTTTCTCTCATTCCTTTTAACATGCAATAGCGATTCAAAAATCTTGTACTCTCTTCTTTTCTCTTCTCTATATCTGGTTCATCTCTCAAACAACATGTTCAAGCGCACCAAGTCTGGGAGGAGGAAGTTGAGCAAAGGAGAATCCTCAGCTGCTATGCAAGAAACATCAGGAGGAGGGCGCATTGAAACCTGGTTCAATAAGAACCAAGAAAAGATGGACTTATTCATTCACGAAATGAGCAGCAAAACAGATTAATATTCCCAAAGTTCTGAAATTCTCGTGGTTGGATACTGAAGGGTTCAGAGGTGTTTGAAAGCTGCTGCAACACCAGAAACTTCAGAAGTTCATTGAGCTCAATGGTAGAATCTATCCTGACCTTATCAAAGTTTTCTTTACTAATCTTTCATTTGAAGGTTCTACACTCAAAACTCAAGTTAAGGGAGTGGAAATAGAGATTACTCCCACTATCTGGAAAAATGTTGTTGGACTCAAGGATGAAGGAGTAAAAGTCACTAAAGGATATACCTCTGATGTAGAAGAATTCAACAAAGTTCAATACTTTCGCTCGTGTTTGAGAAATAAGCGTGACTCTGTGAGTTCCTTCAACACTGGAAAGCTTAACCTTGAAGAAAGAATTCTTGCGTTCATAGTTTCCTGGCAGCTTACTCCCAGGGGGAGCAATCATGCAGTACTGAATGAAGGGGATTTGGTATTGATGTATTGTATCCACCACAGAATCAGAGTAAATTGGGTATTTTTCATCAAGGATCATATGATCAAAGCAAAAAGGCTAAGTGATTTTAGGTATCCTTATGCAATCTTGATTTCTAAATTTCTAACTCATTTTGGTGTTGACTTAGAAGGAGAATTGGCTGAAACCATTCGCCCCACAAATGAGATTAACAACTCCATCCTTCATAAAATGGGATTCATCAAGATTGATGGTGATTGGATTTCGAAAGAAGAAGCTGGGAGAGAATAAGAAGTAGTAGAAGAAGAAGAAGAGGAAGAAGATGAGAATACTGGTGCTCCAAGTGCTGGTGAAGCAAGACAAACAGACCCTATGGAAGATGTTATGGAAGAGCAGTCTCCATTGGAAGTGATTCCTTTTGTGGCACAACCTAACCGTGGCACGCCTCTCTCACAGTTTGAAAGGACTATGCTGCATCAGATGAATGAAATGCAAACAAATCAAAGGAGGCACATGGATATGACATTTGCTCTGCAAGCTCGCCAGCATCGACTCTATGAAGACTCCATTGCCAGATTTCAGCACATTGATAATCAACTGGAGGATATCTTCAACAGAATTGGAGACCTCCAATTCAATCAGGGTCCCTGGGATGGTGATGAGTGAAGTTTCCTTTTAAGTGCTTTCATTCACTTATGTTTTTTTTTTTTTTTGGGTATCTACATGGTACTTATGGACTGTAATTAAACACTTTTTGATGAAGTCAAATAGGGGGAGAAGTATTTGCTTATAACTGACACTACACACACATCCCAAAATCATATATGTCTCTGTTCTGTTATTGTTTTCGCAATTTTAATCTGTTGAAATCAAGTTCAATCTGTTGAAACAGAGAGATGTCATTTTTCATTTTTAAGTATCTCAGAATTTCAATATGTTGAAATAAGTTTTAATCTGTTGAAACAGAGAGATCATTTTTTTTCATTCTAAGATATCACATAATTTCAATCTGTTGAAATAAGTTTTAATCTGTTGAAACAGAGAGATCATTTTTTCATTCTAAAGTATCACAGGATTTCAATCTGTTGAAATAAGTTTTAATTTGTTGAAACAGAGAGATCATTTTTTCATTCTAAAGTATCACAGGATTTCAATCTGTTGAAATATATTTTAATGTTGAAACAGAGAGCTACCATTTTTTTCTAAACTATTTCAATCCATTGAAAGCTCGAATTAACCGATTGAATGAGTTTTAAATGAAATCAATAAATTGAAACGTCATTTTAAATCGATTGAATCTATCAATCTCTCTCTTTTACTCTATAAATACAGTTTTGATTTCTCTTTTGAAAACACAATTTGAAAAACATTTGAAAGCAATCTTAGAGCTCTCATATTCGTGCCTTTCTCTGAGTATTCATAAACTTTTCATATCATAAGGCGTTTAGATCAATATTGTTGAAAGATCATCAAGAGAGAAAGTTCTGAGTTAGGAAAATTGCTTTTGGACTTCTATATTATTAAAGTTGCAGTCCAGGTTTATTCTTTTCATATACTTGTACAAAGTTTAATTGTGTAGATTGGGTTTGAATCTGCACTGGTTACAGTAACTGGGTTTGGTTACTGGGTGGTTAATTCAAGAGTCTATCTTGTGGTGTTGTAAGATAGTTCTTGGGGTAGATTGGTGTATATCTACTGGTTTGTATTTTTCACTTGGAATTAGTGGAACTTGACAGATTTGTCAAGAACTGGATGTAGCTCTTGGAAAGAGTGAACCAGTATAAACTCTTGTGTTGAATTTCTGCTTTCATCTCTTTTCATTTCTTGTTTATATTCTTGCTTTGTTTAAAACCAAATCTGCCTAATAAAAGATTGGATAAAGATTAACCATTCTTCTAAAAGAAAGAGTGTTTTTCGAAAAAGATTTCAAAAGTTCAATTCACCCCCCTCTTGAACTCAACCATTAATTCTTACAAAAACATTAGTGGCGACTCCAGAACCCATTTACGAAAACCTCGTGTTTATGGATTTTGTCACCATCAAAAGAGGCCGTCAGAATGACGCGATGGTTTTGATTGACTCACGTTTTCTAAAGTGGTCAACGATTTTAGGTTGTCTGATAACCGAGTTGGACCTAAATGCGAGGTTTTTGTAAAAGTTTCTATGGAGTCGTCACCAGTGTTTTAACCTTAAACACTGAAAAAGGTAAAAAAGTAGTGGTTTTAGAAAAAACCAACTTTGGTCATTACAACTAGAGTCAGGTAAGGGAGTTAGTTACGTGTGGGAGAAGGTGTTTGTTAGAATCTTGCAGCGGAATGTTCGTGTGGTTGGACAAAAACCAAGAGGGGGGGGGTGAATTGGTTTCTTAACAAAAATTAGGTTTTAAAAATTTTCCCCAAATTTTATTGATTAAAAAACTGTGTAAACATAAATAAGATAGAGATAGAGTCTTACACAAGAGATTTATATTGGTTCGGATCAAAAGACCCTACGTCCAGTTGCTAATCACTCAAACAGAGGATTAACGCTATCACTATTATCAAAGTTGTTACAAACAGATAACAATTGAAAATGCAAAGTAAAGAAAATACCTCTCTTGAAACCCACAAGAGATGAAGAACAGCTTTCCCCAGAGACGGCACAACACACAATCCACTAAGAACTCCACTTAGTCATTCTTATCGCTTCTAGCCCACACCAGGTTCCAAAAGCCCCTTTTTCCTCCAACAAATAGTTCTCTAGCACTCACAACACTTAACTTTTGTTTGAAAAAGGTTGTTCAATTTTTTCTGAGTGCCATAGAGAAGCTTAAGTAGAGAAATTAGGGTTTGGGAATTGGGATTTTCGGAACTAGGAGTCTTGGGATTAGGGTTTTCGAAAATAGGTTTAATTTGAAGTTGAAAATCAAAATCTGACTGAAATAATCGATTAAATGAAGTGTTAATCGATTATTACAGAGCCAAAATCAACAAAACCCCAAAACTCTGTTTTAATCGATTAAAAGCCCTGTTAATTAATTAACAAGCCTGTTAATCGATTAATAGGTGTGCTAATCGATTATTACAGTGAACAGATACAGAAAATGGTTTTTCTCACTGTAATAATCGATTATCTGACCATTTAATCGATTAAAGCCGAGGCAAACTGATAAATGTGAGTTTTTGAAGCTTCTAAAGTGAAGACTATGTACCGGCTATCTTAAACTCTAATATTACAGACTCAAACTAATCAAAACAGAGTTATTACACTATAAAACAAGTCTTCAACTCTCTAAGTTCTTTGTTCTTGAATCATCATCAAAATCAACAAGCTTCATGTCCATGTAAGTTCAACATCAAGTCCTTGAATGTTCAACAATCTCCCCCTTTTTGATGATGATCAAAATTTTCTTTTTAAAGCTTTGTAATAACCTGTTTTATCTGTCATACTAACAAAGACATTAAACATACCAGATAATATTTAAAATCAATCATAGTAGGCTTTAAATATTTCTCCCCCTATTTTGATTATAATCAAAAAGAATTCTTCTATAACAATCATAAGAGCTCCCCCTCAAAATATGCATAACTTGGAGATAACTCCCCCTCAATCAAAGCATTAAAAGAACACCATATTTTATTTTAGAAATGAAATTACATTACAACACAAAAAGAAAAAAAAAATTAAAATTCTTCACTATCATCACTATGAAAGTGTGCATCAAATTTATTTTCTAAATGGCACACTTTATCATCTACATCAGATATACGGCGAATTATTTCCTCATGTCGTACTCCAGAAAGAGTGAAGAATGCCTCCATCCTCTGATTCATATTAGATAACATATCTTCCATAGATTGACGGGTTTCATGATGAGCAGAGGAAGTTCCAACACTTTGGATTTGATCAAAAGGAAAATCAGCAACAGGAGGCATATCTTCATCAGAATCTTCATTATCGTCACCTTCGTTTGGAACGTCATCCTTGTGAACATAAATATTGTTGACACGCACCATTTGGAGTTGGGTCAATGTGTAGTCCAACATGCGATTTAAGTTATTCGTTCTTACTGTTTGTTCACCTTCGACGTTTACTCCTTTGTAAATGGAATTTTGAAGGTGGGATGGCGTTCTTACTGTTTGTTCACCTTCGAGGAGGGCATATGGAATTTTGAAGGTGGGATGGCGTTTGGCTTTTAACATAGTCATGGTGACAAGAATGCCCCAATCTAAAGGCTCATTATTCATTATGGCATGAATAATACAAAGATCAATTGAAGAACATTGAGCATGATTCGTAGCCCGAGGACATAGGATCCAGACAAGTAAGTGCAAAATCATGCGTTTCTCCTTCTTCAAAGGTCCAGCTAGAAGGAGACGCCCTATTTCCATGGAAGGGTTTCGCAGAAAAGAGTGGTAAGCCATGATTCTGTCAAAATCATTTAACTCACCAAACACGTTAATAGCATCTTCTCTTATAGGAAAATGGGCAACATTCTCCCAAATATCATCATCAAGAATAATTGTTACCGCCTTTACACGAGAGGTAGCAATTTGATCTCTAAATTTGAACCTAGAGTAAAATACCCTAACTAAGGCAGCATAATACGTACCTTGCATTTGGATGAAAGGGAGAACTCCTTGAATTTCAAGGAGATTAGGAAAGTTGAATCCCCTATTGATGAACTGATCACCAATAAGGAACTTAGGAGAAATAATACCACGTTCCTTCCAAAAAGACAGAAATTCTTGTCGACCTTCTGCATCAGAGATCCATCCTTCTATAGAATTAGGACGGGGATGAGATGAGGGTGCAGATCTTCTTCTGGTGGGAATTTTAGCACGAGAAGATGAGGCCATTGTAGGATTAGAAGACTAACAAGAAGATTTAGGAGGACAAGTGATGTTAAAAGAAGGCAAGAGTGATAGAATAAGGCAAGAAAGCTTGAATGCAAGAGATAGAAGTGAGTAGAAGTGAAATGGAGGTCCCTATTTATAACCAAGCATCTCCAACGGTCATATGGAAGTGAATAAGGGTCAAGAAAGTCGTTGGCAATGGCTAGGAACCAAAACTTGCCAGGTTTAATCGATTAAAACTTGAATTAATCGATTAAACCAGTACCAGAACCATTTAATCGATTAATTTGAGTTGTTAATCGATTAACACTGAGTTTCATCGATTAATGGGCGAGTTAATCGATTAATCCAGAGAGAAATGTCATGTTTTGGGTGTTTTGGGTGCAAATAATTGATTATAACTCCAATTAATCGATTATTCCAGAGAGTTCATCAAATTTTTGAGGTTTATACATATGATAATCTATGAACATCCTTCATAATGAATTATAACATTACAACCATCCAAAAACTGTCTAATTAAGCAGAATTTAAGCTATTTCTAATATCCCTAAGTCTCTTCTAAGATCATAGAATCTATCCTTGGGAAGAGGCTTAGTAAAAATATCTGCTCATTGGTGCTTTGTATCAACATACTCTATTTTACAGTTTCCTTTGTTTATATGATCTCTTAAGAAATGTTGTCTAATTTCTATATGCTTAGTCCTAGAGTGCATTACTGGATTCTTAGTAAGATTGATTGCACTCGTATTATCACACATCAAAGGAATGTCATTTAGAAATATATTATAATCTTCTAGCTGTTGTTTCATCCACAAAATTTGAGCACAACAATTACCAGCTGCAATATATTTAGCTTCAGTGGTAGATAAAGCAACACATGCCTATTTCTTAGAATGCCAAGATACTAAGGATGAACCTAACAAATGACATGTCCCACTAGTACTCTTTCTATCAATTTTGCATCCACCATAATCAGCATCAGAATATCCTATTAAACTAGTACAAGCATCAGATGGATACCATAAACCAAAACTAGTAGTTCCTTTTAAATATTTTAAAATGTGTTTTACTGCAATTAGGTGAGATTCTTTTGGACAAGCCTGAAATCTAGCACACACACAGACAAAATGCATAATATCAAGTCTACTTGCAGTTAAGTATAACAGTGAACCTATCATACCTCTATACATAGATTGATTAATTTCCAAACCTGAATCATCCTTGTCTAAATAGCATGAAGTTCCCATGGGTGTGTTAGCTTCCTTTGAGGTGTCTATTCCAAACTTTTTAAGTATCTCTTTGTAGTATTTGGTTTGAGAGATGAAAATGCCATCTTTAAGTTGCTTGATTTGAAGTCCAAGGAAGAATGTCAATTCTCCCATCATAGACATTTCAAACTCTCCCTGCATTATCTTAGCAAATTCTACACACAACGAATTATCAGTTGATCCAAAAATAATATCATCAACATATACCTGGACCAATAAGATATGTTCTTTTACTTTCTTTATAAACAGCGTAGAATCAATTTTTCCTCTAGAAAAATCATTTGAAGTTAGGAAACTACTTAGCCTTTCATACCAAGACCTAGGAGCTTGTTTCAACCCATATAATGCTTTCTTTAATTTAAAAATATGATTAGGATAACTAAAATCCTCAAATCCAGGGGGTTGCTCCACGTAAACTTCTTCTTTAATAAAACCATTCAAAAATGCACTCTTAACATCCATTTGATATAATTTAAATTTCATCAAAGAGGCATAAGCAAGAAGTAGGCGTATAGCCTCTAACCTGGCAATAGGAGCATAGGTTTCATCATAATCAATACCTTCCTCCTGACAATAGCCTTTGGCAACAAGTCTGGCTTTATTCTTTGTTATGTTTCCATCTTCATCAAGTTTATTTCTAAATACCCATTTAGTTCCAATTACTTTACGATATTCTTCTCTTGGGGTTAATTCCCAGACTTGATTCCTTTCAAATTGGTTAAGTTCCTCTTGCATAGCTATGCACCATTGGTCATCTTTAAGTGCTTCCTCAACATTTTTGGGTTCTATCTGTGATACAAAAGCTACAGACATGCAGAAATTAGTCATATTTCTAGTTCTTACCCCTTTTGAGATATCACCAATGATATTGTCCATTGAGAGTCCCCTTGGTGATTGCCATTCTTTTGCTAATTCTGGCATTTGAGAAGGCTCATTTTCTTCCAAATACAATTCATCAAGAGCCTCTCTTATATATTCATCATCACCTGCAAGTTCTTTATTTGACTCAAGAGGATTTCCCCCAAGGTCTACAATTTTATCAAAAGTAACATGAATAGATTCTTCAATATTTAAGGTTCTTCTATTAAACACCCTGTAAGCCTTGCTATTTAATGAATAACCTAAGAAAATTCCCTCATCGGCTTTTGAGTCAAATTTTCCTAAGTTGTCCTTTCCATTATTTAACACAAAGCATTTACATCCAAATATTTTTAAATGAGCAACATTAGGCTTTCTACAATTTAATAATTCATAGGGAGTTGATTTTATAATTGACCTAATGAGCATTCTATTTAAAACATAACAAGCAGTACTAACCGCATGAGCCCAAAAATATTTAGGAACATTAGATTCATTTAACATTGTTCTAGCAAGTTCATCTAATGAGCTATTTTTCCTTTCAACTACACCATTTTGTTGGGGAGTCCTAGGAGCAGAAAAGTTATGTAATATTCCATTTTCTTCACAATAATTTTCAAACTTTTCATTTTGAAACTCACCACCATGGTCACTTCTTAAAACTTTAATTCTTAAGTCTTTCTCATTTTGTATTTCCTTTGCAAACTTTCTAAAGACCTTAAAAGCTTCACTTTTCATTGTTAGGAAAAATGTCCAAGTATATCTAGAGTAATCATGAACAATCACAAGACCATAATAATTTCCACCAAAGCTCTTTATCCTAGAAGGTCCAAATAAATCTAAATGTAATAATTCTAGGGGTTTTGAAGTGGAAATAACATTCTTTGATTTAAATGATGATTTTACTTGTTTACCTTTTTGATATGCATCACATAACCTATCTTTTTCAAACTTTAACTTAGGCAAGCCAACAACTAAGTCTTTTGATATTAATTTATTCAAATGATGCATATTTATATGAGCTGCTCTCTTATGCCATAACCAAGGGTTCTCTTCCTTAGCAACTAAACATGTTATGCTAGAATCATGTAAACAATCCAAATCAATCAAGTATATGTTATTATGCCTAATGCCTTTTAATGTTACATTTTCGGAATCTATCAAATGTATGGTGCAAAATTTACTTTCAAATATTACCTTAAATCCTTTGTCACATAGTTGACTTATACTAAGGAGATTATGCTTTAGCCCATCAACAAGAAGCACATCCTTAATCTCCAATGTGTTTTCACCACCTATATTTCCAATTCCAAGAATCTTTCCTTTGTTCTTGTCCCCATAAGTTACATATCCTTGTTCTTTAGCTTTGAAATTCACAAATTTCGTTTTTTCTCCGGTCATATGTTTAGAGCATCAACTATCAAGATACCACATAGACTTCTTTGATTTGGAAGTTTCCTACAAAACAAGAACATAGTAATCGTAGGTCCCCATAACTTTTGGGTCCTTCAGGTTAGAGACACACAAATCATTTAACTATTGGAACCCAAATATATTTTCCTTTAGGAACACCAAAATGTTTAATTTTACATCTATTTGAAGTATGACCATGTTTCATACAATAAAAACATGCTTTAGTTGTAGCTTTTGAATATGATGCATTTCTAACAATAGATGATTTAGCTCCTTTTTCAACCCATACTCTTCTCTTTTTCATTTTAGTCTTTTTCAAAGGAACTTGATGGTTTACTATATTTTGAGCTATAACAACTTTATCTTTATTAATGTTACTTATCTCCATTTCGGCTTTATCTAGCAAATGATTAAGTATATCTATGTCATACTCATACTCTTTACAAGATGCACATACTATATTCTTATCATCATTCTCATCTATGCATACAATTTTCGTTTCTAAGGTTTCTTTTTCCTCTAAAAATCCAATTTTCGTTTTTAATGACTCCTTTTCCTCTAAACATACAATTTTCGTTTTTAAGGACTCCACCTCCTTTTTGGATCTATTCAAACTCTTTTTCACAGATTTGTATTCATTTTTCAAGTCCTTAAAAGCATTAAACAATTCTTCATATGCATTTTGTAATTCATCAAAATCATTTTCATCATCACTTGAGGATGAGTCGGAATCACTAACCTCAAAGTCGGAAGATATATTGTCTTTTGCCAACAAGCAAATGTTAGCTTCTATTTCTGAGTCACTTGATTCCGAAATCGAGTCACTATCATCGGTTCCTTCATAGGTTACTCTTAGTTTTTCCCACATCTCTTGACCACTTTTACTAATAGAGATCCTATAAAACTCGTCAAGGGTTAAAGCAGATGAAATAATATTTCTAGCCCTAACGTCAAATTGTGCTTTTCTATTTTCCTCTGTTGTCCATCTAGAAAAAGGTTTAGGAACGTCAACACCGTTCTCAACAACTTTAGGAATATATGGACCATTTAAAATAGCGTCCCAAACGCCTCTATCAATAGACTCTAAAAAGATTTGCATTCTTACTTTCCAGAAAGGATAACTTTGAGCCGCAAAAAGTGGGGGTCTGTTGATAGACGCACCTTCGGCAAAAGTTTGATTTTGTCCGGCCATTTTCGAAAAGTTTGAATGACTATCAAAGCAAGCTCTGATACCACTTGTTAGAATCGCGCAGTGGAATGTTCGCGTGGTCGGACAAAAACCAAGAGGGGGGGTGAATTGGTTTCTTAACAAAAATTAGGTTTTAAAAATTTTTCCCAAATTTTAACGATTAAAAAACTGTGTAAACATAAATAAGATAGAGATAGAGTCTTACACGGGAGATTTATACTAGTTCGAATCAAAAGACCCTACGTCCAGTTGCTAATCACTCAAACAGAGGATTAACGCTGTCACTATGATCAAAGTTGTTACAAACAGATAACAATTGAAAATACAAAGTAAAGAAAACACCTCTCTTGAAACCCACAAGAGATGAAGAACAGCTTTCCTCAGAGATGGCACAGTACACAATCCACTAAGAAACTTATTGCTTCTAGCCCACACCAGGTTCCAAAAGCCCCTTTTTCCTCCAACAAACAATTCTCTGGCACTCACAACACTTAACTTTTGTTTGAAAAAGGTTGTTCGATTTTTTCTGAGTGCCATAGAGAAGCTTAAGTAGAGAAATTAGGGTTTGGGAATTGGGATTTTTGGAACTAGGAGTCTTGGGATTAGGGTTTTCGAAAATAGGTTTAATTTGAAGTTGAAAATCAAAATCTGACTGAAATAATCGATTAAATGAAGTGTTACAGAGCCAAAATCAACAGAACCCCAAAACTCTATGTTTTAATCGATTAAAAGCCCTGTTAATCGATTAACAAGCCTGTTAATCGATTAACAGGTGTGTTAATCGATTATTACAGTGAACAGATACAGAAAATGGTTTTTCTCACTATAATAATCGATTATCTGACCATTTAATCGATTAAAGTCGAGGCAAACTGATAAATGTGAGTTTTTGAAGCTTCTAAAGTGCAGACTATGTACCGGCTATCTTAAACTCTAATATTACAGACTCAAACTAATCAAAACAGAGTTATTATACTATAAAACAAGTCTTCAACTCTCTAAGTTCTTTGTTCTTGAATCATCATCAAAATCAACAAGCTTCATGTCCATGTAAGTTCAACATCAAGTCCTTGAATGTTCAACAATGTTAGCACCCCACAATGCCCCTTTCGAGTTTCCTATGATGGACTAGTTGAGAAAATAAATACTTAAAGAAATTATGCTTTTACCCTATTATTTTACCTACTTGCAGAATTTAAATGTCTACATGAACCTATTATCTAATGCATATAAAGAAAGTGATAAAGAAAGCAGTAAAAGAGAGAAAATAGGGAAGGAACCTCCGAAGCAAGCTTTATAACCCTTTGAAACTTGAGGATGCTTTTTGGTAGTCCTTGCACTCTACAGGCACGCTCCTCCCACAAAAGATAAAATTTCACTCTACCGAGGCCTGGATATCTCAAAGAGAGACCTCCTTAAATTATTTCTACCTTAATGGAAATCGGAAAAATCACTCAAACTTCAGAATAATGCTCAGAGTCACTCTAAAATGCCAAAAGGCTTCATAAAGAGTGGAAGGAGTGAATAGTGTGTAAAATTCGAGAAATAGGGTTGCTATTTATAGGGAACCACACCAGGAAAAAGTAGATGACCATCTGGACTTAGTGGACGGCCGTCCATGGCAAAAAGTGACCATGGACAGCCATCCATATAGAGTGGACGACCGTCCATGGTCAAAAGTTGCCATAGACGACCGTCCATGGTCAAAAGTTGCCATGGACAACCGTCCAGGCTAAATGGACGGGCGTCCATTGCCTTAAAGTTGGCATCTGACTATCCTGGATGGCCATCTGCTATTTCTGACGGAATTTTCAATTTTTATTACCTTTAAAAACCCTTCCTATCTTAAATGGGACCTAGAAAAAGCTACTAGGGACTTAACAAAGTCTTGACCATCTTCGGAACGGGTTATCTTCAACTTTATTGGGGAGCTGGGCAAGATTTGGTGTCTATAATGGATAATTTGGTTATCGGACATCCTAAGATCAATGATCACATTTTAAAACAAACGTGAGTCATCAAAACCATTGCATCGCTCTGACCACTTTTTTGTGGCGGCGACAACTAGATAGAGTCTTAGAACACTAGATATGGAGGTACAAGTTGATGAAGTAGTATTTTGTAAAAACCTCCAAAGCACAAGTGTGATAAAATTTCATAATATGACATTTTTCACTGTCATAATCGATTATGTGAGGGTCATAATCAATTATATCATCAAATAAACATAATATGACATTTTTTACTGTTTTAATCGATTATATAAGTAACATAATCGATTATGATGCATCAGAAATGGAAAAACAATTTTCTCTCTGTCATAATCGATTATACTAGTAACATAATCGATTATGGCAGTTTAAATTTGAAAAATATATCCGCTTTTGAAGAATACATGTTTTTGGATACATTCTAATTTTTCTGTACGAAATTATTAATGACCAACGACTATTTTTTTATGTTATTTTCCTATTTAAATGAGTTTTGATGAAAAATCAAAAATACAGAATCACAGAATTTGAAAATACAGTTTACAGACATTCAGTTTTAAGAAAATCATTCTAGGTAATGTAATAAAGATAATTTGCATTTTCTGAGAGAACACTTTTCTCTATTGTCTTCTGTGCTTTCATTGTTAATCACACTTGTTCTTGGACGTTGGCATTCTACAAGCTTCTACAATTTTTTGTCTTCATTACTAGGTGTGATTGTTCTTATTTTATTGATTGTGTCTCTTGATCAGTGTGCTTCCGTGTTTGGAGTTTTTACTATCAGGAACTATTCATCCCTAGTGACTAAAAGAAAATCGCGTATTACCGACGGATATAAAATATTTGTGGAATTTGATGTTACCGACAGATATATTCGTCGGTAAAATAATAATTAGTTACCAACGGATATATTCGTCGATAAATCTATCCGGTAATTTATAGATGAATTTACCGATGGAAATATCCGTCGATAAATTAACAATTAATTACTGACGGATATATCCGTCAGTAAATTCATCTGTAAATTAACAATTATTTACCGACCGGATATATCCGTCTGTAAAATTATATAATATAATTTAATTATTCACCTAATTAAAAAATAAAATATTTTTTATTTAATAATTTAATTTAATCATAATTAGGGTAATTTATAATAATTTATTAAATTAAATAATTTTAAAAAATAAATATATAATTATATATAAATATATAAAAATATATAAATATATAAATATATAAATATATAAATATATATAAATATATATAAATATATAAATATATAAATATATATAAATATATAGAAATATATAGAAATATATAGAAATATATAAATATATAGAAATATATATAAATATATATAAATATCTAAATATATTTGTATATAAATATAATTTATTTGTAAATTGTTATCAAAAAATTCTTGTAGCTTAGTGGTTGAAGTATCGGTCTCCAACTCTAACGTACTTGGGTTCGAATCCCGCCAATGACATTCCTCAAAATCTAACAATAATTCAAAGCTATAAATATATAATATGAAGAAATAATTAATAATAAATAATAATAATAATATAAAAGGGAGGGGTTCTATAAAAAAAATGCTATAAATAAGTAAATTTTTTAATAAATAATAAAATGATTACCGACGGATTCCAGTCCGTCGGTAATATTTACCGACAACCGAATTACTGACAGATTTTTGGCCATCGAAATTCCGTTGGTAATATTCATTTACCAACGGATTTTTGTTATTACCGACGGATTTTGACCGTCAGTAATTTTAATATTTCTTGTAGTGCGTGTGATTCTAGGGAGGTGTTCATCCTTTGTGGGTTGGTTGCAAAGGAGGTCTTTTTCATCCCTTTGGTTTGTTCAGGGAGGTATTCATCCTTAGTGGGATTCTAAGGAGGTGTTTTCATCCCTTTGATTTGTTTAGAGTGGTGTTCATCCTTAGTTGGGATTTTAAGGAGGTGTTTTCATCCCTTTGATTTGTTTGGGGAGGTGTTCATCCTTTGTGGGTTACAGAGGTGTGTCATCTAAAGTGTGATTCTTTAGAGGTGTAGGTTTCCTTTGTGGGATTTTAAGGAGGTATTTTCATCCTTTGATTTTTTCAGAGGAGGTGTTCATCCCTAGTGTGATTCTAGGGAGGTGTTCATCCTTTGTGGGTTGGTTGCAAAGGAGGTTTTTTTCATCTCTTTGATTTGTTTGGGGAGGTGTTCATCCTTAGTGGGATTCTAAGGAGATGTTTGTTTTTTTAATTAGTTTACTCTTTACTGGTTCCTCTGTTGAGTTGATTGTAATTTGTAAACTGAATTTGAAAGATAGTGAATTGGGGTAACTTTTGTGTTAGAGGTGACTAGGAACTGGATGTAGGGTTGGTTATACCCGAACCAGTATAAATTACTGTGTGCTCTTCTCTTTCCTTAATCACTGTTCCTATTTTATCGCTTCCTACATCTGCACGCTTGTATTTTTCCTTTATCTATCTGATTATATCGCTTCCGCTTTATCTATAATTTATCTGATAATTAAAATTGAATTAACAAATTATTGGATATCTTAAATGAATAAATTTTTAATTTGACATCTAATTTAATTTGTGCATCTATTCACCCCCTTTAGATGTCATTTGTCTAACAGGGTTAGCCTCTTTACATATAAAGAGACTATGGAACATAATTTGTGGATCTATTCCTGGCATGTTAGTGGTCGTCCAAGTATAAAGATATGCATTTTTTCTAAGAAAGTTGGTGACAAGGATGTGTTTATAACTAATGACTTAGTTGTGTTCATCATTAGTGAGGAAGGATCCCATTCTTTTATCCTAGCCTTGCCATCCCAACTGAAACTAGATAATTTCTTCTTGTGGTTCAACCTTAGTCATTATTCACTCACAAATCTAAATCCATTAAGATGATCAAGTTACTTCCTTCTCTTCTTACATTTGCTTTTATGTTGGTCAATATCTTCAGGCTTGCAACATAACATTCATAGGCTGTGCTTTGTTCCAGATGCAATGCTACTATCTCTCTAGACGATGATGGGAACTTCATCGCATGATAAAGGTGGATATTATTTTCTCGAAGCCATTAAGAGATGGTATTTCCAAAAAGATCTTATAGGAGGCATTAGCACCACTGATGTGGTATCAGATTTTAATTTTTCTATAACTAGTGTTGGCTTCTTCAAATTTTGTGAAAAGGTCAATTTATCCCTTTGAATCCACCCTTTGACCAAAGAATCCCACTATCTAGTCATCATAAGGTTGAATGACATCCTCTGACAACTCAAGACACTTAAGTATTTTCCAGAATACGATATCTACTAAACTTCCTTGGTCTGCCAAGGTCTTCATAACAATGAAGTTCATGAGTTCCAAAATGATTACCATAGGATCATCTTGGCATGGATATATAACTTTGAAGTCATCATATGTGAAGGTTATAAAGGCACTTTTCTTCTTTGACCAACAACAGTGCCATTGATAAATTTTACCATTCTAATGTACCTTTTCCTAGTCAAGCTTGCCGTGCCTCTTCCAACAAATCCTGTAATGATTGTATTAGTCACCCTTGTAAGTGGTTGGTCTTTAGGCATATGGTTGTTTTACTTCTTACTAATAATCAAAGCGGTTCTCAACTCTTTCTTATTAGGGTTCTTCTCTTGCCAGGTTCCTTTGACAAGTTTTATTAATTCTTCTATTGTGTCTTTTAAGGCAACACACACTAGTGGAAAAATATGATTCTATGACGACTTTTTGTCATGGTTGTAATCCATCCATCATAGTATATAGGGTGGTGGCATTTTTGTAATAATATTATGAACTTTTTATGTCGGTTGTTATGTAACCGACATGGTATGTGGACAAATTCACTTTCTATGTCGGTTAAATTTTAACCGACATAGAAAGTGAATTTTCTATGTCGGTTAAATTTCAACCGACATAGAAAGTGAATTTTCTATGTCGGTTAAATTTCAACCGACATAGAAAGTACTTTCTATGTCGGTTAAATTTCAACCGACATAGAAAGTACTTTCTATGTCGGTTAAAATTCAACCGATATAGAAAGTGTATATTAAATCAAAAAAATTAAATATATAAGTATATAAATATTTATATATCAAAATATATAAATATATTTGTATTTACATATTTTGTATATAAATATAATTTATTTGTAAGTTATGTATCAAAAATTCGTAGTAGTTTAGTGGTTGGAGTATTAGTCTCCAACTCTAAGGTACTGGGTTCGAATCTTGTCAGTGACAAATCTCCTAAATAGATAATAAAATAATATATTATAAAGTATAATAAAAATATAATATAAATAAATAAATAAAAATTGTACTAGTATAGTGGTTGGTCTAATTCTAGACTCTAATGTACTGGGTTCGAATCCTATCAGTGATAATTTTAGTAAAAATCCCATTACTTTCTATGTCGGTTTATCACAACCGACATAAAAAGTCATACTTTCTATGTCGGTTCATAACAACCGACGTAAAAATTCATACTTTTTATGACCCCTGTATCTATGTCGCCTCTTTAACCGACGTAAAAAGCTCATTTTTAACCGACATAAAAAGCCTTTTTTGCACTAGTGACATTCAATTATAGGATGTCAATAATTACGATGATATTGATAATGTTTATTGTGATAAGCATTGGAAGGAGTAGCACCTTTCTTAGCATTGGGATGAGGTCGATGTCTAGAGCCTCTTCTGTTAATATAACTCAATTAGTATTTAAAGGTATGTATTACTATAATCTCAAGTTGTGGGACTCTCTTGGGCTCACTTGGTGTAAAGGTCACTTTCCCCTCACCTTATCTACATTCTTCTTCTCCAGGACTATTTCAACTCACACTTGGTTGTGGAATTGTTTTAGCTCTTCTAGTGCATGAACTTAGTAGCTTGGCTCCTTAGTTTGTCCACATTCGTTGTGGGCTTCTTACAAAGGTTGACCAAGAATGACTCAAGTCTTAGTGTTGTCACCATATGATGAAATGCTACCTCGGGATTTAGGTTTCTAATGTTTAAAGTCACCTTACCAAATCTTTCCATAAAATACTACATTGACTCCCCCTTTTCCTGATAGATGTTAACTAATGTTATTGATGTGAGGTGATTGGACCGACTTGTCGCAAATTGTGTGCTAAATTTTACTACCAATGTTTTGAAACAATTAACAGTGTTTTGGGGTAAGCTTGTGAACTAGCTTGGGGTCACCCCCTTGAGTGAATTGAGGAAAACCTGATAGATTATCACATCTTGTCTGGTGTATAATCTTACTTACGTCACATATACATTAATGTGCTCATCTGGATCAGTTGATTTGTCGTACATTTTGAGAGAGAGGTTTTCCAGGTTGACAATGTCCTACAGTCTTGAATACGAATGTGTAGACATGTGGGTGTGGTTCAGGGTTACTATCAACTTCAAGGTGCTTTGATATTAACCCTAGTCCCCTTCAAGTCATATGATTTTCAGTGCCTAATAGAAGGTTCCTTCTTGTTCGCTCAACTTTTGACGGAAGCGGGTGTTTTCTTGCTGGAGGGTTCTAACTTCTTGACACTTCACTTTTTGAAGTTTTCCAATTCCTTTCTCAAAACTAGTTATAAGAATTATATCATCTGTTCAATTTTCTCTTTCTGGTGTCAACAATCCTTCACTATTTTTCATATTCCTCATTGTTACCATGAAGTCTTCTAAGTGTATTATTCCACCCAATAATGAATGTCAATAAGTTCATACAAGGACAAAAATGTCTTATAAGATTGAATATTCTATTATTGTCTGACCTTCAAGTGCATCTTAACACTCTTGTCAAGGTGTTGTTGGTGTGTCTACAAAAGACATTTCTCAAGTTAGCTAAGGTTTGTTGATGTTAAAGTATACGTAATGAAATGAACAGTAATCATACCTTGATATTGTCACCTATTCTTACTAAAAATTTACAATAATAAATAAACTCAGATAAGTCAATCTATATAACTGTCACTTTGTGATCTATTGGGTTGAGCTTTGTTGAATGTTGCAAAAAGAGAGAGGTCTACCTACGAAGACAATATAATGCTTAAGTCAGTACAAGAAAATGGAGAATAATAATAATAGAAAAGTCTTTGGACGAGAATCAGATGATTTATAAACAATAAAGTGGTTCTATTTAAAGGCCTTTTACTAGGGTATTTTAAATAGTAAATTATACATGTATCATGTTGATTATAATCGAGTAATCAGGTAGATTAATTGTATATTATTACCATAATATTTATTGATATAGGAAATAATTCTGTTATATAATAAATGTCATAAATTTGGAAATCCAAATAGGTACATCACCTATCTAGAATACCTTTCATAGGTCTTAATCGTTTTCATGTGATGCTAACATAAAATTTGTTTTATATATCTCCTTCAAGGCTTCCACTTCCTTGCACGCGCGAGGGTTTTTTTGTGTCCAGGGCTTCTCTCCCTTTCTTTCTCTATTCACTCTTATGTGTTTACACTCATATGGAACTAACTTTTAATGTTATTATAATTTTTTTTCCCTCTTTTATGCTTTAGGAAAGAAATCATAGGAACCCACGGCAGAGGAGAAACAACTAAAGGAACTCGAAAAGACACAAGAGGAGAAGAAGGAGGAAACACTAGAAAAAATAGCAAAAAAACCAACAAAAGAGAAAAACCCTGAAGAAGAGTAAAAGAAATAAGTCACTTCTCCACTACCACTCCCACTAAAGGAGAAGAAGCCCTGAAAGAAGAAAAGCCCAAGCCCAAAGAGAAGGAAAAAGAGGATTGCTTCTTTCTACACTAACTCGTTGTTTTTCTCTCTATTTTCCATTAGTAAAAATCTTTTATATGCTAGTGTTTGTCTTTTCCTTTTACGTAACCTTTGATTGTGACAATTCTAAAAGTTCATTTGAAGTTTCTTCACTGAAAAATAAGAGATGTAAAATTTATGTTAATTATTACAATGTTCGTCATAAATTTACATATCGGTTAGTTATTCCAATGTAAATTTCATTCAAGTGAAGGAATTTTCACACAAACAAAAGGGTTTCACGCTCAAGTGAGAAAATTCGCTCAAACAAAAAATGAGATGTAACTTTCAAATAAACATAATAGACACTTGATTTTTTTTATTCATGATGTGGAAAATGAGAATATGTTGTAATAATTATATGTGGAAAATGAGAATATGTTGTAATAATTATATGTGAAAAAAAACAACTATCACTAACTTATTCTAGTTTGTATGATATGTTTGATTTGAACTATAATGACTATCTTGTTACACTTAGCATAAGATATTTCAAGTAGTCAGTCCTAACATTGAGTTCATGAGATAAACTAGGAGAAATTTCATATTATATTTTCTTTGAAATATGTATATAAATTCCTATGAAATGGAAGATATCATTTTGAAATACTTAAATTTATAATGTAAATATTAAAATATTTTATGTCCTTGACTAGTTTTTATGTTTTAATGTAACTATTCAGGATGTTAAACATAGTGTTTTGAAGAAACTAAAAATGGAAGAGTTAGGATAGATTTATTTAAAAAAATAATTTTTTAGTTCTAGAAAAAAAATTTGTTTTAAAAATAAAAAAAGTTGATAAAATGAATATTTTTATTAATTTTATATTTTCATTATTACATCATTTTTATTGTTAAAATGATTTTTAACTTCTTTCGTGATTTTTCGTAGATAATGATATCATTTTTTTCTTTTACATATTCTTAAATTAAAAGTTATTAAACAAAACTTTTAAATTTATCACAAAAAAAAATTAAGTACTAAAGTTATGTTTAAAAAAAAAATCAAAGAAAACCCAATTATGCAAATCAACTAACTTATAATTGTTTCAACTTAATCAGTGATCTCGATTTCTATAGTATAAGTGTATAGAGATGTATCTTAATTTTAAACCAACTACTTAATTGTTTATAGTTTTTTTAAACCAACCACTTAATTGTTTATGGTCCTCTTATCAAACTCTAACATGGTTGATTCCAGTAAAAAAATATCTACGGTATAAAAATGGGAGCTTTTGAAAAGCTAAAATTATAAAAATAACCGATTTTTAAAGTATTTAATTGAAGTATATTAACAGTTTTTCTCATAGCCGTTTAATTATATTTATAATACATCTTTTATCATAAAATTTTGAGTTATTAATTTGTTAATAATTTTTTAAAAGCTTATCAATGTTAAATTATTTGAATTTAATATTAACTCATGTAATTTATAAATTTACTTTAATATAAAAAATTTAATGATTATTAGATTATAAATATATTAAAATTATAGAAATTATAAAATATTAAATTAATTCTTTTAATTCTTGTTTTATTAAATATATTATAGTTTTTTAATAAATAATGTAAACATTAATACTTTAAGAAAAATTATCAAGAATAAAAAAAATATTATTTTTCTCTTTCTAAGAGTTACATTTTTTTTTCGAAGAAAAAACTTGACTGAATAAAATATCTACAACATTTTATATCACAAAAAAACCTATTAAAAAAAGAAAAGAAAAATATCAATCATTATTAAAAAATATTTTATGATAATTCTTCAACCTTTTTTAACAAAAAAATCATACTCTTAACTACATAAATGGATTAAAATACTCACAATAATATATAATTTTGTTCACCAAAACTTGCAAGTCAAAGACAAGCTCGTGTCCCTTTTGTATAAACCATACAAAGCTGGCGTTGGATTCCAGGAATTTTTAGGTTAAAAATAACAAACTATTCGTTTGATCGGTTAAGAAGATACTCTAAAATATTAGTTTCTCTTATGATGTTATAGTAAAAGAAGGGAATTATACCTAATTGGGTGTTTATAATTTTGATAGTTGAAAGCATTTTAAAAATTAAAGGAAACAAAAGTTCGAGCCAAACTATGTATCACGCGACCCGATTAGATATTCATTTCAAGCATTCCATATATGAATTTCTTTTAACAAATTTCCTGCAAATAATCATAGAAAATAAAAATACAATGAAAAACATGAAATGAGTTTTTTTATGAAATGAATTAATCAATATATAAATTAAAGATTGAAAAAATTTTAATATTAGTTTATTTATTATTTTTAAAATAATTTTCAGTTTCTTTATCCTTAAAAACTATAAAATATGTTTAGTAAAATAGTTTTATTTTTAGTTTTTAAATATTAAAAAAATAAAACTAATAAAACGTGTTTTTTAAGTTTTTAATTGTTATTAATAAAATGTGCGCTATTATATCACTCAATTTGTTAACTTTGATCGTAACTCTTTTTATACTTGGTGTTGGAGGGGAAAACAAAGGTGAAAAGAAAGAGAAGCTAATATGATATTTAAAAAAAAAAATTAAAATACTTTTCATATATAAAATTTTAAAAGAAAAAAAAAATGGTGTAGTATGACATTCCCATGCCATTTCGTGACTCTGCTTCCAATTAGGGTCTTCCGATTTCATCTAACATAGTTTTTAAATAAAATTATTAAATGATTTTTTTATTTATTATTTGGAAAAAAATTCAAAATTATTTTCAAAAACTGTTTTTAAAAATTAAAAAAGAAAACTAAATCAAATGAACTTTTATTTTATATTTTAATTTTTTTTCTTCAAATTTAGGAAGAAGTTTGCTAAAATATATATCTATAATTTATTTAGTAAAAAATCTATTTTTTGTTAAGTCTAAAAACCATTGGGTAGAATAAAAGTTAATGTTCTAGTACACTCATAAAATTCATATTATGTATGACTTGAAGTCAATGGTAGTTTATATACACCTTCTACTAAGATCTCTACAAAGCCGTCAATATATCAAAACAACAATGCTTTCAAATTTGAAGAATAGATAAAAGAAACCTTAAAATCAGCCACAGTGCGAGACTAATATCTCCAACCGCAAACTTTCAATTAACGATCCCAACGGTCAAAATGAAGATCTTTATGTTGCGAATCTTCTATCAAACTTTTAGCCCTATCCAATAGTGAACAAAATGGAAATCGTAATTTTACACATGCAGCTTAGTAAATAAGCGAAACTATTTCTTTTGTTTCTCTTACAGGGCTACAAAAATGTTGTTTGTTCTAACCTAACATACACTTCTCACTTAGGTTAAGTAAGATAAAATGAACTTGACTAATTTGGACTTTTTAGACACATAATTGGGAGTCCAACCCAACACATCTTCCCCTCACAACTATGTGGAGGTGATCATCAATCAGACAATATCACAAGTTTCAAACTTTTGTCTTGACAATGCCTTAGTCATCATATAAGCACCATTGTAATTTGTATGCACTTTTTCTAACTCCAACAACTTAGCATCCACATACGTGTCCAATGATACTTCACATCAATATGTTTGGATCTAGAATGAAAAGTTGGATTCTTACCAAGATTAATAGCACTTTCACTGTCCACAAATAATGCATAATTGTTTTGCACAAAACCAAGTTCCTGCAAGAATTTCTTCAACCATAACAACTCCTTGAATGCTTTTGTAATGACAATGAAATCTACCTCTGTAGTAGATAATGCTACACACTTTTGTAATCTTGATTTCCAAGCCACAGCTCCCCCTACATGTTAGAATCGTGCAACGGAATGTTTGCATTTACGGACAAAAACCAAGAGGGGGGGGTGAATTGGTTTCTTAAACAAAAATTAGGGTTTTAAATTTTTCCCCAAATTTCAACGATTAAAATGATGTGTAAAGTAAATAGAGAAGGGATAGAAGATTACACAGTTGATTTATACTGGTTCGGATCAAAAGACCCTACGTCCAGTTGCTAATTACTCAAAAAGAGGATTAACGTTGTCACTATAATCACAGTTTACAAACAGATTACAAATGAAAAGATAAGGTAAAGAAAACACCTCTCTTGAGTCACACAAGAGATGAACACCTCCTTTGAATCTACAAAGGATGAAGAACAACTTTCCCATGAGACGACAGAACACACAATCCACCAAGAAACCCACTCTGTGATTCTTATCGCTTCTAGCCCACACTAGGTTTCTAAAGCCCCTTTTTCTTCCCTACAAACAGTTCTCTAGCAGTCACAACTCTTAACTTTTGTATGAAAAAGGTTGTTCAATTTGCAGAGAGCCTTAGAGAACCTTAAGTAGAGAGAATAGGGTTTGGGAATTGGGGATTTTCGAAACTTGATGAATTGGAAATAGGATTTTTGAAACTTGATGAATTGGAAATAGGATTTTCGAAACTTGAACCAATTTTGAATTTCAAAACACATAACAGACCCAAATAATCGATTATCTTAAGTGTTAATCGATTATTCCAAAGCCATTCTCGCAGAAAAGCAATACAGGGCCAGATAATCGATTAACAACCCATTTAATCAATTAATCCAGTGAGCAAATACTGAAAATGGTTTTCTTTCTGTAATAATCGATTATCATGTGGTTTAATCGATTATTCCAGTAACTTTTTGATAAAAATGAGTTTTTAGAGCTTTTAAAGAGTGATCTATGTACTAGCTATCTTGGACTCTAATATTACAGACTCAAAAACATAAAAACAGAGTTATTACATAACATTATAAGTCTTCAAATTTTTAAGTCCTTTATTCTTGAATCATCATCAAAATCTACAATCTTCATATCCTTGTATGTTCAACAATCTCCCCCTTTTTTATGATGATCAAAATTTCCTTTAAAGCCCTTTGTAATAACCTATTTTATCTGTCACAGCTAACAAAAACATTAAAAATACCAGACAACATTTAAATTTAATAAATATAAGAGGCTTTAAATAATTTCTCCCCCTATTTTAATTATGATAAAAAATGAAAGCTCCCCCTCAAACAAAGCAAAAATACCATTTTTATTCCATAAATCAAATTAATTACAAACAAGAAGATATGTTGAAGAGATTAAAACTCTTCACTTTCATCACTGTTAAATTGGACATCAAATCTATCTTCTAAGTTACAAACTCTATCATCTACATCCGAAATACAACGAATGATTTCCTGATGCCGTTCTTGAGAGATAGTGAAGAACTCTTGCATTCTTTGATTCATATCAAACAACATATCTTCCATAGACGGACGAGATGTAGGATGAGCAGATGATGTCCCAACAATATGAATGTTTTTAGCAGTAGGCATCTCTTCATCATAATCTTGAGCATCTTCAGCCATATTGGGAGCATCATCTTTGTGAACATAAATTCCATTTACACGCACCATTTGTAACTGAGTGAGCGTGCTTTCAAGCATTCGATTTGAATTTATCGTCTTGACCGTTTGCTCTCCTTCAACATTTACTCCCTTGTATTCTAAGAATGGAGAAATAAGAAGAGCATATGGGATTTAAAAAGGTTGGATGATGCTTAGCTTTAAGCATGGTCATAGTGACAAGACTATCCCAATCAATTGGCTCATTATTCATGATGGCATGAATAATGCGAAGATCAATAGATGAACATTGTGCATGATTGGTTTCTCTAGGACACAAAATCCATACAATGAGATGCAACAACATGCGTTCTTCTTTCTTTAATGGTCTGGCCAATAGTAGTCGGTCAATTTCCATAGAGGGGTTGCGGAGAAATGAGCGGTAAGCCATAATTCTATCAAAATATTCTAACTTCGCAAGAACATTGATAGCATCCTCCCTTAAAGGAAAGTGGACAACATTTTCCCAGATATCATCATCAAGGATGATGGTCACACTCTTAACTCTAGAAGTGGCTAAATGATCTCTATATTTAAAACGTGAATAGAATACCCTAAATCCGGTAGTAAGTACCGTGCATTTGAATGAATGGAAGTGTAACATCCCGATTCTCAATACCCCTGGTTTGTTAAATTTTGACAAAATCTTTGTCAAAATTTTAATAATTAAATTATTAAGAATTGGGTAAAGCGATTGTAGAGTTTTATGTTTATTAGATTATTTATGATTTTCTGGAATTTTTAGAAAAATACTCAAAATTGACCCATTTTGCGGGCAACTGGGCTTCAGATAGTAATTATATATTTTAAGATATAAATTGAAAGTAAGAGAAGTAATTAAATTAAGAATTTAATAACATTGTAGAGATGAGGAGTGGATCATTTGGTTAGACCCTTGTCATAAGATTTGAGGGTCATGAGTTCGATCCTTGTATGTGCATTGAAATAATTAAAATTTTTCTATTATTTTATAATTGTTAGAAAATACTCATGTGTGTACTTGAACGTTGAGTATGGAGTTAACAATTTTAATTGTCACATTTAAAAATTATAGTTTTTTTGTATGTATTGAGTGTGAGTACATTAAAAGTTTATAATATGTATGAGTTAATAAGAAACATATGATGGTTGATATGGTTTGGAGTAATACTTGAATCTTAAGGGTTTTGGGTTCAAATCTTGACTAGAGTAAAAAGAAGAAAATAATGGATAAATTTTTGGTAATCTAATCCGCTCGGTACTTGAATCTTAAGGGTTGTGGGTTCAAATCCTGACTAGAGTAAAAAGAAGAAAATAATGAATAAATTTTTGGTAATCTAATCCGTTGGGCACATCAAAAATGCGCTGAACGGATTGTGTTTGAAATCTCTATTACATGGGGTCTGTAATCCGCTGGGTGCATCAGAAATGCGTTGAATGGAAATTTAGGTGAATTAGAAAGTTGACTTTTAAAAAGGAGTGCCCTTCTCTCTGCAGTTGATTTTCTTGAGAAGCTTCAAGAGATAAGTTGGTTTATCACAATCTCCTCTACATTTCTATCGTTTTATTTTTCAAAATGGTGCATTTCTATTTTTCTCTTCACTTGGCTGAGCTTGAATGGGTATAGGAAGAGTGTTATTGTAGGTTTTACACCTAGAATACAAGAATAATGCTTACAATTGAGGATTAGAAGTGGTTAAACTAAAAATTTTAAGAACCCTAATTCGTAGGTACTGTTCATTGAATTTCTGGGACTTGTGCGAATAAAATTAGAAATTAGTATCTTCATGAAAGTTGTAGCTCTTTAAGTTGTAGAAATTTAGAAACTAGGTTCACATTAAACGGATATTTGTAGCTCAAGTTATGCCCATTTTACTATCAAGTGTTCTAGCTGTGACGTTAAGAGGTAACCCTGTTTCAACAGCCTCGGTTTTTGAATTACTGGGATTGATACGTATGAAATTAGGACTTGATTCCTTCATAAAAGTTGTAGGAAATTATATTCCCAAAATTTAGAAATTTGTTTCATGTAAATAGCTTATGTGTATCATGAGTTATAATCCAATTACCAAGGCATGTTCAGAGTGTTATTGTAGTTGAGCTTAGTTGGAAAGAACCACTGAAAACTGAAAACTGCATCTATTCGATAGAGTATTTGAATTTATTTCCTTCATCAATATTGTAGGTAATTAAGTTATTGAAATTTTGACTCAAATCTCATGCCAAAATAGCTTATATAACTCTAGAAAATTCCAAAATACTGAACCTTGTCCATTTTTGCTATTGGGATTCTTCCTACTCTAAGTGCATACAAAATAGGATAATTTTCTTAGATAATTGTAAGTTGAATGTGAGCTTAAAATATTATTAGAAATGGATTAACAACACAAAGTGAATTTAAATTCTCATGAGATAGAAACATAGAAATATAAAATTCTAACGAGTATTTTATTACGTATATAGATTTTGCTGAAACACAACATCAAGTTTTGAAAGGAATAAGTGTGGACGTATCAGGTAAGGGGTGGACTATATAATAAAGATTACATCATAAACTTGTTTGAGCTTATTTGTTGAAGTTGTCTAAATTTGTTATGATTGATAATTTTGATTTCATTATATGCTTGGTTGTGAAAGTGATAATGAATTACTTATGTGTATGATAGTGTAAAATACATGTTTGGTACCCTATTATGATATGTATGGTCTTTGAGTGAGCATTTATATGCATGGTGGTTTTTCATGAGAAAGTTCATTGAAAATTTAATTGAAAGAATTGGATGAGGGGTTGTGAACCCTTTTTGAACTGTATGCGAAGTTTTCTGTTTGTAACAGGTGATTGGAAATTTTCGGGAAGTCCGTATTACAGGAGAAACTCTGTCAAAATTTTTGGAAAAATGTGAATTTCTAAGAAAAATCACTTAGGGACTCATACATTACTCATCTGAAAATTGTGATTTGTGAAATCTGGGGAATAAGAGATTATGGACTCTGAGAATACGATAGGGAGGCCCTGAGGGAGGACTTGAGGATAGGAAGGGTAGTGGTTGGAGGCCCCAAAAGACCCAGGCTCGCTACCTGTTGTTGGGGATCCCACTGTACAAACTCTCATGTACCTGACTGTGCTCTTACCGTATATCAATGGTCAGTGAGCTACTGGGTTTATATTTGAGCATGGGTCTCAACAATCCCATGGGTGGATTGTCCATGCCTAGTAGTGTCAACTCCTGGCTACCCCAGTACTGATTTGAGAAATGATTCGGGCCCGCATGCATAAACATTTTAAAAAACATATTAGGATCATGCATCATTAACATCAATCATTTGGAATTTGATTGACTTGTGAATGTTTATGATGTTGATTTTAAAATGATGTATGAACTGTTGCTCACCCTCTTGTCTTTTTGTTTTCTTTATTTCCCTTGTACTTGCGGTACTCGTTGGACCTGATCGGTCATTGTTTGAAGAGAGGGGAGATGTCACAGATTCCACACCCGATGAATATGACACTCATACTCATTAGCTAGGAGCCACAATGATGACAACATGTATTGGGATAAACATATCCAAACTTTTATAGACAGTCTTTTATAGTATATAGACCTACATGGTACTGAGTAGTATTCACTTTTTTGTGTAGTTAGATGCTCTATAGGAAGTATCCTCAATGTTGCCTTAATATTTTGGAGGACTGTACTAGTATTTTATCTATATGTAATTATGAATGTTTACTTTTAGTACTTTTTAAAATGATGAAATGTAGGAATGGATTATTGAAAATTTATATATTAATATTATGTACGAGGGAAAGATTATTATTGGTTTTAAAAAAAAATTCTACTAAAAATTATTAATTCTTCTGATTGAGGGTTTATAAGGTAGGGTGTTACAGGAAGGACACCTTGCAGCTCAAGAAGATTTGGAAAGTTGAAGCCTCTATTGATGAATTGATCACCAATAATATATTTGGGAGTGATAATGCCCCTTTCTTTCCAGAAAGTCAGGAATTCTAGTCTTCCTTCATCGTCGAAGATCCATCCTTCAATTGAATTGGGACGGAGATGAAAAGCAGGAGCAAATCTTCTCCTTGTGGGGATCTTAGTACGAGATGATGAAGCCATTAAGATTAGAAAGAGAGAAAACAAGAGAGCTTGAACAAGTTTTTGAGAAGAATAAGGTTTTGAGGACACAAGAGAGCTTGAATGATTGTAGAATGCTTTGATTCAAGGTTTGGAGATGTGTAGATGTGAATTGGAGCCTTCCTATATATAGAGAAACATCCTAACGGTCATAAACGGCTAGTTGGAGGAGAGTTGGAATCAAAATAGCCATTACAAACGACTAGTTTATCAAAAACAACGCAGAATAATCGATTAAATCCTTCTGTTAATCGATTAAACCTTCAAGTGCACAGAATAATCGATTAACTAGTGATGCTAATCAATTAAATAGCAGATAATCGATTATTTCTCCAAATAATCGATTATTCCAGAGAGAATTTTCTGATTTTGGTCATTTTGGTGCAGATAATTGATTATTTCCCAAAATAATCGATTATTCCAGAGAGATCATCAATTTTTTTTAAGGTTTAGACACATGATAATCGATTAAATCCCTATATAATCGATTATTACAGTACAAAATGCAAAAATTGATCAGTTAAACAAAATTTAGGCTATTTCTAATATTCCTAAGTCTCTTCTAAGATCATAGAATCTATCTTTGGGAAGAGGTTTAGTAAAAATATCTGCTAATTGATGCTTTGTATCAACATATTCAATTTTACAATTTCCCTTACTAATATGATCTCTTAAGAAATGATGTCTAATCTCTATATGCTTAGTTCTAGAGTGCATTACTGGATTTTTAGTAAGATTGATTGCACTTGTATTATCACATATCAAAGGAATATTATCTAGAAAAATATTATAATCTTCTAGTTGTTGCTTCATCCATAGGATTTGTACACAGCAATTACCAGCTGCAATATATTCAGCTTCAGTTGTGGACAAAGCAACACATGCTTGTTTCTTAGAATGCCACGATACTAAAGATGATCCTAACATATGACATGTTCCACTAGTACTCTTTCTATCAATCTTACATCCACCATAATCAGTATCAGAATATCCTATTAAACTAGGATAAACTTCAGATGGATACCATAATCCAAATCCTGTAGTTGCTTTTAAATATTTTAAGATTCGTTTTACTGCAGTTAAATGAGATTATTTTGGACATGCTTGAAATCTAGCACACACACAAACAGAATGCATAATATCAGGTCTACTTGCAGTTAAGTATAATAGTGAACCTATCATATCTCTATACATAGATTGATTTATTTCCAAACCTGATTCATCCTTGTCTAAATAGCATGATGTTCCCATGGGTGTGTTAGCTTCCTTTGAAGTGTCCATTCCAAATTTCTTGAGAATCTCTTTGCAGTATTTGGTTTGAGACACAAAAATTCCATCTTTAAGTTGTTTAATTTGAAGTCCAAGGAAGAATGTTAATTCTCCCATCATTGACATTTCAAATTCACCCTGCATAATCTTAGTTAATCCTTCACACAAGGAATTATCAGTTGATCCAAAAATAATATCATCAACATATACTTGAACTAACAGAATATGTTCCTTTACTTTCTTAATAAATAGGGTGGAATCAATTTTTCCTCTAGAAAAGTCATTTGAAATTAGAAAACTACTTAATCTTTCATACCAAGACCTAGGAGCTTGTTTCAAACCATATAAAGCTTTCTTGAATTTAAAAATGTGATTGGGATATTTAAAATCTTCAAATCCAGGGGGTTGTTCCACATATACTTCCTCTTTGATAAACCCATTCAAAAATGCACTTTTAACATCCATTTGATAAAGTTTAAATTTCATCAATGAGACATAAGCAAGAAGTAGGCGTATAGCCTCTAACCTGGCAACAGGAGCATAAGTTTCATCATAATCAATACCTTCCTCTTGACAGTAACCTTTGGCAACAAGTCTGACTTTGTTCTTTGTAATATTTCCATCTTCATCAAGTTTGTTTCTAAATACCCATTTTGTTCCAATCACTTGATGAGATTCTTCTCTTGGAATTAATTCCCAGACTTGATTTCTTTCAAATTGATTAAGTTCTTCTTGCATTGCTATGCACCATTGGTCATCTTTAAGAGCTTCCTCAACACTTTTGGGTTCAATCTGTGAAACAAAAGCTACAAACATACATAAATTTGTCATATTTCTAGTTCTTACCCCTTTTGAAATATCACCAATTATATTGTCCATTGAAAGTCCTCTTGGTGGTTGCCACTCTTTTGCCAATTCAGTTGGTTGAGACGGCTCATTCTCATTCAAGTACATTTCTTCTAGAGCTTCTCTTATATACTCATCATCACCTATAAATTCTTTATTTGACTCAAGAGGATTTCCCTTAAGGTCTACAATTTCATCAAAGGTGACATGTACAGATTCTTCAATATTCAAAGTTCTTCTATTGAAAACTCTATATGCTTTGTTAGTTAGTGAATAACCTAAGAAAATGGCCTTATCGGCTTTTGAGTCAAATTTTCCTAAGTTATCTTTTCCATTATTTAAAACAAAGCATTTACATCCAAATATTTTTAAATGAGCAACATTAGACTTCCTACCATTTAACAATTCATAAGGAGTTGATTTTATAATTGGCCTAATAAGCATCCTATTCAATACATAACATGCAGTACTTATAACATCAGCCCAAAAATACTTAGGAACATTTGATTCATTCAACATTGTTCTAGCAAGTTCCTCTAGTGATCTATTTTTCCTTTCTACTACACCATTTTGTTGGGGAGTCCTAGGTGCAGAAAAATTATGTAAAATACCATTTTCTTCACAATAATTTTCAAAGCATTCATTTTGAAATTCTCCACCATGGTCACTTCTTAATACCTTAATTCTTAAGTCTTTCTCATTTTGAATTTGCTTAGCAAACTTCCTAAAGACCTTAAAAGATTCACTTTTTAATATTAAGAAAAATGTCCAAGTGTATCTAGAAAATTCATAAACAATTACAAGAGCATAGTAATTTCCACCAAAACTTTTTATCCTAGATGGACCAAATAAATCTAAGTGTAAAAGTTCTAAAGGTTTTGATGTGGAAATAACATTCTTAGATTTAAAGGATGATTTCACTTGTTTACCTTTTTGACATGCATCACATAATCTATTTTTTTCAAATTTTAACTTAGGCAAACCAACAACTAAGTCTTTTGATATTAGTTTGTTTAATTGATGCATGTTTATATGAGCCGCTCTCATATGCCATAACCATGAATTTTCTTCCTTAGCAACTAAGCATGTTATACTAGTGTTAGATACACAATCCAAATCAATCAAATAGATATTATTATGCCTAATGCCTTTTAATGCTATATTTTTGGAATCCTTTAAATGAATGGTGCAAAACTTACTTTCAAAAATTACCTTAAATCCTTTATCACAAAGTTGACTTATACTTAGGAGATTATGTTTTTGCTCATCAACAAGAAGCACATTCTTTATCTCCAAATTATTTGCACCACCAATGTTTCCGGTTCCAAGGATTCTTCCTTTGTTGTTGTCCCCATAGGTTACATATCCTTGTTCTTTAGCTTTGAAACTCACAAATTTCGATTTGTCTCCGGTCATATGTCTTGAACATCCACTGTCAAGATACCACATAGACTTCTTGGATTTGGAGGTTTCCTACAAAACAAGAACATAGTAATATTAGGTCCCTATAACTTTTGGGTCCTTGGGGTTAGAGATAATCAAATTATTTCACTATAGGAACCCAAATATATTTTCCTTTAGGAACACCAAAATGTTTAATTCTACACCTATTTGAAGTATGACCATGTTTCATACAATAAAAACATGCATTAGATGTAATCTTTGAATATTATACATTTTTAACTTTTGATATTTTAGTTCCTTTTTCAACCCATACTCTTTTTTTTTTTAGGCTTTTTCAATGGAACATGACAGTTTTCTCTATTTTGAACAATAGCCTTATCCTTATAACTATCACTTAATTCTTTCTTAGCTTTATCAAGCAAGTGGCTAAGTATGTCAATATCATATTCATACTCTTTACATGATGCACATGCTATTTCTTTATTATCATTTTCCTCTAAACATGTAATTTTCGTTTTCAAGGATTCTACCTCTTTTTCTGATTTATTTAAACACTTTTTCACAGATTTATATTCATTTTTCAAGTCCTTAAAAGCAGTAAATAATTCTTCATATGCATTTTGTAAAGCATCATAATCATTTTCATCTCACTTGAGGAAGAGTCGGAATCACTAACCTCAAAATCAGAAGAGATGTTGTCATTTTCAATCAAGCAAATGTTTGCTTCAATTTCCGAACTTGAGTCACTATCATCCCAAGCAATGTAGGCTTTCTTTTTGAAGAATTTCTTGCCTTTATGATCTTCATTTTTCTTGTTTGGACAATCGGTTTTTACATGTCCTATTTCACCACAACCGTAACATTTAATATTTAAGGAAGTACTTTCTCTTACCTTTCCCTTACCTTTGAAGGGTTACTTCCCTTTGGCTTTCATGAACTTTGTAAATTTCTTTATCATGAGACTCAATTTTTCATCATCTTCATTTTCTGAGTCTTCTTCCTCCTTCTTGTTCTTGCTCTTAGAAATTTTAGTTTTGAAGACGAGTTTCTCTTTTGGTGTTGGCCTTCTTCATTGTTTAGCCTTCCGAGTTCAAGTTCATGTTCTCTTAATTTTCCAAAGAGTGTCGTCATAGACATGGTAGCAAGATTTTGTGACTCCGTGATGGCCGTCACCTTTGGTTGCCACCTATCCAAAGATTTGAGAATTTTTACATTTAACTCATCAATATCAAAAATCTTACCTAACCCAGTGAGATGGTTCACAATATGTGTGAGACTATTTTGAATGTCAAAAATCGTTTCTCCTTGTTGCATTCGAAACATCTCATACTCTTGAATCAATGAGTTCTTTCTTGCTCTTTTAACGTCATCGGTACTTTCGTGGGTTACTCTTAGCATTTCCCACATTTCTTGAGCACTCTTGCAAACGGATATTCTGTAAAACTCATCAAGGGTTAAAGTATATGAAATTATATTTCTAGCCCTAACATCATATTGGGCTTTCCTATTTTCTTCAGCCGACCATCTAGAAAATGGTTTTGTACCTCTTCTCCGTTTTCAATAATTTTAGGAATAAAAGGACCGTTTAAAATTGCATCCCATACACCCCTATCAACAAACTCCAAAAATATTTGCATTCTTACTTTTCAAAAAGGATAATTTTGCCCCGCAAAAAGCGGGGGTCTATTGATAGAAGCACCCTCGGCAAAAGTTAGATTTTGTCCGGCCATTTTTGAAATTTGAATGACTATCAAAGCAAGCTCTGATACCACTTGTTAGAATCGCGCAACAGAATGTTTGCGTTTACGGACAAAAACCAAGAGGGGGGGGGGGTGAATTGTTTTCTTAAACAAAAATTAGGGTTTTAAAATTTTTTCCCAAATTTCACCGATTAAAATGTTGTGTAAAGTAAATAGATAAGGGAAAGAAGATTACACAGTTGATTTATACTGATTCGGATCAAAAGACCCTACGTCCAATTGCTAATCACTCAAAAAGAGGATTAACGTTGTCATTATAATCACAGTTTACAAACAGATTACAAATTAAAAAGATAAGGAATAGAAAACACCTCTCTTGAGTCACACAAGAGATGAATACCTCCTTTGAATCCACAAAGGATAAAGAATAGCTTTTCCTAGAGATGGCACCACACACAATCCACCAAGAAACCCACTCAGTGATTCTTATTGCTTCTAGTCCACACTAGGTTTTCAAAAACCCCTTTTTCTTCCCTTCAGAAAGTTCTAGCAGTCACAACTCTTAACTTTTGTATGAAAAAGGTTTTTTACTTTGCAGAGAGCTTTAGAGAACCTTAAGTAGAGAGAATAGGGTCTGGGAATTGGGGATTTTTGAAAATAGAAGAATTGGGAATAGGATTTTCGAAACTTGGTCCAAATTTGAATTTCAAAACACATAACAGACGCAAATAATCTATTATCTTGAGTGATAATCGATTATTCCAGAGTCATTTTCGCAAGGGAACAAAACTGGACCAGGATAATCGATTATTTGGCCAAATGATCGATTATTTTCCTGTGATAATCGATTATCCTGAGTGATAATTGATTATCACAGAGAGCTTTTCCTAAAAATGATTTTCTTGCTGTAATAATCGATTATCCAGGGTGATAATCGATTATCATAGTGTAATTTTGATAAAAATGAGTTTTTAGAGCTTTTAAAGGATGTTCTATGTGATGGCTATCTTGGACTCTAATATTACAGACTCTAAAACATAAAAACAGAGTTATTACATAAGATTACAAGTCTTCAAATCTCTAAGTACTTTGTTCTTGAATCATCATCAAAATCTACAAGCTTCATATCCTTTCATGTTCAACACTTTGGCCATTATAACCAGAGTTGGGTAAGGGAGTTAATTACGTGTGGGGAAGGTGTTAGCACCCCACAACGCCCCTTTCGGGTTCCCTATGATGGAATAATCTTAAAATAAAGACATAAAAATTATGCTTCTACCCTATTTATTCATTGCAGTATTTAAATAACTATTTACATGGCCCTAATGTCTAATGCACACAAAGGAAAGCGGTAAATGAAAGCTATAAAAGAGAGAATAGAGAAAAGAACCTCCGAAGCGAGCTCTTATAAAATTCTTGAAACTTAAGGATGCTTTTTGGTGATCCCCTCGCTCTACAATGATGCTCCTCTCTCGAAAGGAAAAGAAAACTTTAACTCTCTTGAGTGTCTAAAAGATCACTCAGACTCCAGAATAATGCTCAGAGTCACCTAGAGGTTTTAAAATGCCTTCTAGGTAGAGAGAAAGGTGTGTGAGTGTGTGAAATGTGAGGAATGAGGCCCTATTTATACAGAAATGTGCCAGTAGGTCAGGCGGCCATTTGGATTAAGTGGACGGTCGTTCATGGTTTAAAATGAGCATGGACGACCATTTGTTTATAATGGACTGCCGTCCATGGCTTAAAATAAGCATGGATGGTCGTCTGGTCAAAATGGACGGTTGTCCATGGCTTAGTAATAAGCATGGATGGTTGTCCATGGATTAGTAATAAGCATGGACGGCTGTCTGGTCAATTTGGACGATCATTCGAGGCCTTCTGACAAAATTTCCGATTTTTATTTTCTCAAAAAACCCTTCTTATCCTAAATGGAACCTAGAAAATGTTGCTAGTGACCTATTAAAGTCTTAACCATCTTCGAAACGGAGGATTCTGAACTTATTCCAAGGTCAGGCAAGATTTGGGGTCTATAGGGAAAAATAACACAACAACCTAAAATACCAA
The DNA here is from genome assembly GCA_963425845.1 of Sphenostylis stenocarpa. Classification (NCBI taxonomy): domain Eukaryota; kingdom Viridiplantae; phylum Streptophyta; class Magnoliopsida; order Fabales; family Fabaceae; genus Sphenostylis; species Sphenostylis stenocarpa. Next base: position 80,053,743 of record OY731403.1, on the reverse strand, counting down.
ATTATGAAATGGAAATAATTTACCTAAACTTACAAGAATTTGTGAGGAGCAAAATAATAGATAATGACATAAATAATCATAGCAGAGAACACCAATATTTTTAGTGTGGGAAAACCCTCCTTCAATATGAGAAATAAAAACCCACAAGCACAAACCAGTCAATCAAGTTCCACTAAAATCAAAAGTATGATTACTGTTGGTATCACGCAGCGGAATGTTTGCGTTTGGGACAACAAGCAAGAGGGGGGTGAATTGGTTTCTTATAAAAACTTTCCCTTTTTAAAACTTTTCGCAAGTTTTACTAATTAAATGATAATATAATAAAACACTTGAAATGTAAAGAGATAAGGGAAGAAAATTACACAAGTAATTTATATTGGTTCGGATCAAAAGACCCTACATCCAGTTGTTACTCACTCTAAAAGATGATTAACCCAGTCACTAAAACAATAGTTTAAACATATTACAAATTACAAGTAATAAGGATTAGAAAACACCTCTCTTGAGTCACACAAGAGATGAACACCTCCTTTGAAGCCACAAAGGATGAAGACAGTTTTTCCTAGAGACGCCACAACACACAATGCACCAAGAAACCCACTTAGTGATTCTTATCACTTCTAGCCCACACTAGGTTAAAAAGCCCCTTTTTCTTCCCTACTCAAAGCTCTCTCAACAATGACAACTATAAACTTTAGTAAGAAAAAAGTTGTGTTTCACAGAGAGCCTGAGATTTCCTTAAATAGAGATTTTAGGGTTTTTGAAATTAGGGTTTTCGAAAATAGGTTTGAAATTTGAAATTTATAATCATAACTGACACAAATAATCGATTATCATAAGTGATAATCGATTATCACAGAGTTATTTTCGCAGAAGACAAAATTTGACAGGATAATCGATTATCCACAGAGATAATCGATTATTCTAGAGACTTTCAGAACCCTAGTTTAACTTGGAGAATCGATTATCTTAATCGATTGTTGATAATTTATTATCACAGAGAGTTTTAGTTAAAAATTAACTTTCAGTGGACAGACTATGTGCTGGCTATCTTGGACTCTATTTTTAATGACTCAAAAATGATAAAACAGAGTTATTACAAACAAATACAACTGTATATGAGTCTTCTAATCTTGAAGTCCTTTGATAATCGATTATCACAGAGAGTTTTAGTTAAAAATGAACTTTCAGTGGATAGACTATGTGCTAGCTATCTTGGACTCTATTTTTACAGACTCAAAAATGATAAAATAGAGTTATTACAAATAGATATAATTGTATAAGAGTCTTCTAATCTTGAAGTCCTTTGTCTCTAAATCATCATCAAAATCTTCAGGCACCACACCTTTGTGTTTTCAATAATCTCCCCCTTTTTTATGATGATCAAAATCTGCTTTAAATCCCTTTGTAATAACCTGTTTACTGTCATAACTAACAAAAAAATATATTAAACATACCAAGCTTTAAGAATTTTCTCCCCCTATTTTATCATAATCAAAAAGAATATAAGCTCCCCCTCAATATATGCAAAGATAGATATTTATTTAAGATTAGCAAAATTAATACTCAAAAGACAAAAAAAAATTGCTAAGCCTATGAAAACAAATTCTAAAATTCTTCGCTTTCAGAATCACTGTTAAATTTAATGTGAAATATGTCTTATAGATTTCACACACGTTCATCTATATCCGAAATGCGATTGATAATTTTCTGATGCCGATCTGCAGAGATGGAAAAAAAGTCTTGCATTCTTTGGTTCATGCTGAAAATCATATCTTCAATAGAGGAGCAAGGGTCAGTATGTGCACCAGATGAAGTTACTCCGACATGGTTATCACCAGCAACCATTTCTTGATCTTCAGAATTATCAGGAACCTCAATAGCATGGGGTGCATCATCCTTATGGAAGTAGGTTCCATTAACATTGACCATTTGAAGCTGAGATAATGTTCCATCAAGCATCCGATTTGTATTCAATGTATGGGACCTTTGTTCTCCTTCAAGATTAACGCCCTTGTATTCCAGAATTCGGGAGATGAGAAGAGCATAAGGAATCTTAAAGGTAGGATGTCGCTTGACTTTGAGCATTGTTAAAGTAACAAGGCTAGGCCAATCAATTGGCTCATTATTCATAATCGCATGGATTATACGAAGATTAGCAATAGAACACTGAGCATGATTGGTGGCTCGAGGACAGAGGATCCATACTATAAGATGAAGAAGCATCCTTTCTTTTTTCTTTAGTGGTCCAGCAAGAAGCTGTCTGCCAATCTCCATGGCAGGATTGCGGAGGAAGGAGCGGTATGCCATAATTTTGTTAAAGTCGTCTAGATCCATCAGGACATTGACGATATCATCTCGAATGGGAAATTTAGCTACATTTTCCCATATGTCATCATCAAGGATTATGGTGACACCTTTTACTCAAGAGGTAGCAACATGATCTCTATATTTAAATCGAGAATAAAATACACATACCAAGTCAGGGTAGTACGTCCCTTCCATTTAATTGAAGGGTAAGACACCTTGGTTTTCAAGTAAATTTGGGAAATTGATTCCCCGATTGATGAATTGGTCCCCTTTTAAGAATTTTGGAGAGATGATATTCCTTTCCTTCCAAAAAGTAAGAAACTCTTGTCTCTGCTCCTCATCAGATATCCATCCTTCAACAAAATTTGGGCGAGGTTGAGAGGCAGGAGCAGATCTTCTCCTGGTGGGGATCTTTCTTCTAGATGAGGAAGCCATTTTTTAGAGAGGATGGAGATTTGAAAGGAAATAAGGAAACTAGTATGAGAAAGAGAGAAAAGCTTTGATTTAATGGAGAATACTTGAAGGAGAGGCTTGGAATGAGTTTGGATGAGTTTCTAGGTCCTCTTATATATAGAAAACATCTCTAACAACTATAAACAACTATAATAATAAGTTTCAAAGCCAAAAGAGTTGTTACCAATGGCTAGTTTATCCCAACGACACAGAATAATCAATTATCATTTGAGATAATTGAATATTTCTTCATCAGTTGCCCAGAAAATTTTCAGAGAAGCCTGGATAATTGATTATCATGGAGGATGTAGACCCTAAATCTTGCCTGGCCTAAAAAAAAATAAAAAATAAAAAATAAAAATAAAAAAAGAACATTCTGGCGAGAAGGTCTTCCCAAATGGCGAGAAGGTCTTCCCAGATGGCAAGGGCGAGAAGGCCTTTCCGAATGGCGAGAAGGCCTTCCCAGATGGCAAGGGCGAGAAGACCTTCCCAAAATCCCAGAAGGCCATCCCGACCTAGTACTTTTTCCTATAAATAGGAGCCTCATTCCACCCATTTTCACACACCATTCACTCCTACCACTCTCTAGGAAGCCTTTTGGCACTTTAGAGTGACTCTGGGTATTGTTCCAGAGTTCAAGTGAGCTTTCCGATTTCCGTTAAGGTAGAAATTGGTTAAGGATGTCTCCTTTTTTTGAGATATCCGGCCTTCGGTAAGGTGACACCTTTATTTTTTGATCGATGGAGGAGTGTTCTGTAGAGTGCGGGGACTGCCAAAAAACGACCTCAAGTTCAATATGTATGAAAGCTCGCTTCGGAGGTTCTCCTTCATATCTCTTCTCTTTAATTGCTTTCTTTTACTGTTTCCCTTGTATGCATTAAATATTAAAATCATGTAGATAGCTACTTAAATTCTGTAATAAATAAATAGGGTAGAAGCATAATTTTATTGTCTTTATTTTAAGAATAGTCCATCATAGGGAACCTGAAAGGGGCGCTATGGGGGTGTTAATACCTTCCCCACACGTAACTAACTCCCTTACCCGACTTTGGTTATAATGACCCAAGTTGGTTTTTCGAAAACCACTGCCTTCTTTTTTTCCTTTTCCGATGTTTTTGGTAAAAACATCGGTGGCGACTCCATAAGAACTCTTTTCAAAAACCTCGCTTTTAGGTCCAGCCCGGTTATCGGACAACCTAAAGGCACCTTTTTGAAAACCTCGCCCTTAGGTCTAGCCCGGTTATCGGACAGCCTAAAGGCATTGTAACGTCACACTCTTAAAACGTGAAACAGAAGTTGGAACCATCGCATCGCTCTAACCGCCTCTTTTGACGGCGACGACAGATGGTGACTCTACTGGGGAAGCTAGAGAGTTGATCCCATTTAGTGATAGACTAGTTTGATAAATAAAAGACTTAAAAATTTCGCTTTTACCCTACCTTGTTTTATAACATGTTTATTTACTTGGCTTTAATAACTGTTGTTTGTTTATTTTACGCAATTGTTTGAAATACAAACTGTACACAAACCCTTGCACACAACAATTCCCTCTATACCTGGGGGCAAGTGAGAAAACCATAGAGAGGGGGTGGCAGGTACGGTTTGTCGTAGTGAGGGCCATGCAGCTCACCGATATGATCGGAAACCACCACTCAAGGTGATAACCTTCCTCTTTTGGCACAAAGACTGACTATGGCCTTAGTGCTAAGCATGGTCGGAAGGATGGAGAGTGGGGACCCTATAATGGGGGCACCTTGGGGGCCTAAGCCTTGGTGAGAATAGTTAGAACCTACCTTTGGCAATGCACTTTTCTGCAGGAAAATCCTACCTCGTAATTAAAACGTCATCTTACATGTTCGCGGATGAGTGAATTGTGTGTGCATTTTGTTTGTTGCATTTGATTGCATAGCATAACCAAACAACAAATAAAAACAGAAAAACGACAAAAATATTTTCGCAATAAACAACCTTATCTCGGACAGTCTTCATTTAAGCTAGCCTGGTTTCAGGTTCTTTGTAAGCTAAGTAGCCACGTTGACCTACAGAAGAGATAAGGGGTCATAAGAACAGATAAAAACCTTTCTTTTTGCAATAAATAACTTTATCTCGGACAGTCTTCATTTAAGCTAGCCTGGTTTTAGGTTCTTTGTAAGCTAAGTAGACACGTTGACCAACAGAAGAGATAAATGGTCAAAAAATAATAACAACAAAAAAAGTAATAATCACAAAAACATAATACAACAATTTTGATAAAATCAAAATATTCATTTCAAAATAAAAATAAAATGATAAAATGATTTTGACAAAACATTCATCTCAAAATAAAATAGATAATAGTATAATTTTTGACAAAGTCATATCATTCATTCCATAAAGTGGTAAAACCAAGAGAAAAAATAAATGCATAAAGAAAGGTATGCATAAACATCATTTTAATAAAAATCTTTCATGCATAAATACATTCATGCTAGAAAATACTAGATATCTTTAAAACAAGGGCAAAAGAGACCCAAGTGCATTTGTGGTCTTCGTGACAAGGAAGGGACAGGTGTACTAAGGTGTGATGGTGACCTCCATTATACTTGTCAAATCTGTGTTGGAGAAGAAACCATTACACCGAGGTGGGTATGATACCCCACAAAGCATAAGCTTTAAGGAGGATACCTAAGCCATTGTCTTAAGGCATATCCATCCCATAAATCATTCATTTTAAACAATAAAATTCTTTTTGTATTCTAGAAAGCAGTTGTTCTTCTTCATGCCCTTATCCACATAAAAAAATCCCAAACACTATCGTACATCATGTTAGGAAATAAAACATGATAATGTTTAGGAAAAAATAAACACTTGCATACATGCATCCACCAAACTTCATCCTCATAACATGCATCTAGTAGTAGGCAGTTGAAGAAAGTGGACATTCATCAATATATTGTAAAGAGGATAGAGCATTTTCACAGGAAGTCAAAAAAGAAAAATGCATAGAAATTTTAACCCGCTTATGGTTTCCTTTAGGATTTTCACTTTTAAAAATGTGCTTCGAAGCATTGCATTGAGGAGTGTACACCTTCTGGATGAAATAAATAAAATTGTTTGTTTTCATCATCCCCTCGACTGTCTATTGCATTCATAATTTGCATACATTCATACATTCATCCTCACTTTAACAATAATAACATAATAAAAAGAGAGGATTAGTCGATGTGCTTTCCAAGAATCAGAATAAGATGAAGAGCAAACATTTTGTCATCAAGTTTTCCCAAACGGTTGACCCGCCTAAGAAGGATAATAAGCCTCAACCGTTGGGTATCTACGTTAATAAGGAAGAGGGGATAAGGATGTCATTACATTTGTTCATGCCTCGAATCAAATAAAGTTGTACTGTGGAGATACCAAAAACATCGCCCATTAACAAGGATATCTCCAGCATAGCCGACATTGGGGGGTAGGATTAGAAGTAGCAGAATCTACTCCCCCGAGGAGCTACAAGACAATGCTCCCAAGAATAAAGGAAAAATAATAAGATCGAAGAGAAACATAATCCAAAGAGGAAATTGAATAGACTTTGGATTCACGATGCTGAGGCAGTTCTTTCAACGCTCCGCCAAAGAGACAAACTCATGGTAGGCGACAAGATAGTCACGGTTTGAGCTAAAGACGACATTCAGATAAACAAGTTGTCTGCCCTACCTTGAATGAAAGCGGCTGAAGAGGACCTTTGAAATATCTTTTAACTTCCCCAACAATATGACGGTGACCCATATGATGAGGAAATATGGATGCCGCCCAAACCAAGGGCTCATTAGAAATTCTCAAGGAATAAGGGAGCCACCAGATTTTAAAGACAATCCTTTAAAGCATTACCCTACAAAGGATTAAGCTGCACGGAGAAAAGGGAAGTCTCCCCTCCACACCTTGAATCAGATTTTCCCAAATAGAGGGGTTCAAGCGTCAAAAGTGACTTTATTCATTAGGTGTTCTCCTTCAGATTCTTAGGGTTTGTAAATCCAATGACAATTAGTGATTACTCCTCGGGGCTAGCCCGACCCCCGAGCATTGTGGGGCACATATTTCCATATTAATTACAAAGAATGTTATTCTTACTATCTTCTTCTCTTCTTGTTATTCATATCTAAACCTCATTAATAACCATGTTTAAGCAAACGTTTTCAAAATGCGTCAAAGTAATCAAACTGCGCCATTGACCAAAATAAAAGTAAAATCTGAAGCACTTGTTGAATTTGATGAAGACATAAAGTTTATAAAGTTTATTTTGTGGGTGTGTAGGTAGATAGGTTATAGGTTTAGAATTTAATCTCTTGATAATTTCAGTATATCTTATGATAAGCGCCTATAACTGTTGCATTTCATAGAATTTATCTTACTGCATGAAAAACCAATCTTTAAGCCTTGAAAGAACAAACTAAGTTTTTTAATTTGTTAAAAAGCATTTTTAAACTGTTAAAATCACTTAAAATAGGAAATGTATATATATCACCAATATTTTAATTGATTGAATCGAAGAATCAACAGGTGAAAATGTTCTTGATGGTTTTTCCATATTAAGGGTTTCACTGTATTAATCTGTTGAATTGATAAATCAATAGATTAAAATGCTCTAAGCCATTTTTCATTTCAAAAGTATCTTAGATTTTTAATCTGTTGAAATCAAGTTCAATCTGTTCAAACAGAGAGATATCATTTTTCATTTTAAAGTATCTCAGATTTTTAATCTGTTGAAATAAAGTTTAATATGTTGAAACAGAGAGATATCATTTTTTCATTTTAAAGTATCTCAGATTTTTAATTTGTTGAAATAAATTTTAATCTGTTGAAACAGAGAGCTACCATTTTTCTTCTAACTGTTTCAATCCATTAAAAGCTCGAATTAACCGATTGAAAGAATTTTAAATAAAATCAATCGATTAAAACATCATTTTAAATCGATTGAAACTGTCGGTTTCTCTCTTTTACTCTATAAATACAGTTTTGATTTCTCTTTCAAATACATAATTTGGAAATCGATTAAAAGCAATCTTGGAGATCTCATATTCGTGTGTTTTTCTAAGCATTCATACACATTTCATATCATAAGGCGTTTTGATCAAGATTGTTGAAAGATCTGCAAGAGAGAAAGTTCTGAGTTAGAAAAATTGTTTCTGGACTTCTATATTGTTAAAGCTGCAGTCCAGGTTTATTTTTTTCATATACTTGTACGAATTCTAATTGTGTAGATTGGGTTTGAATCTGCACTGGTTACAATAATTGGGTTTGGTTGCTGGGTGGTTTTTCAAGAGTCTATCTTGTGGTGTTGTAAGGTAGATCTTGGGGTAGACTGGTGTGTATCTACTGGCTTGTATTTTCACTTGGTATTAATGGAACTTGGCAGATTTGTCAAGAACTGGATGTAGCTCTTGGGAAGAGTGAACCAGTATAAACTCTTGTGTTGTATTTCTGCTTTCATCTCTTTTCATTTCTGGTTTATATTCTTGCTTTGTATAAAACCAAATTTTCCTAATAAAAGATTGGATAAAGATTAATCATTCTTCTACAAAGAAAGAGTGTTTTTTGAAAAATATTTCTAAGTTCAATTCACCCCCCCTCTTGAACTTAACCATTAATTCTTACAATTGGTATCAAAGCTGGTTCTTGTAAGTTACTCAAGAATTCGGTCCAAGAAAGTTTAAATGGCTGAGGGAAAGATGAATTTTTCCGAAGGAGCCTCCATCAATAGGCCTCCTCTATTTGCTGGTGTGAATTATTCCTTTTGGAAGGTTAGAATGAAAATATTTATTGAATCTCTTGAAAGGGGTATTTGGGATACAATTGTTAATGGTCCTTTCAAACCAACTCATACAGTGGATGGTAAAATTGTTGAAAAAGATGGGGCTAACTTAACTGATGCAGAAAATAGGAAAGTTCAATATGACTATACTGCTAAGAACATTATTACCTCTACCTTAAATCTTGATGAGTTTTTCAAGGTTTCTCAATGCACCTCTGCCAAAGAAATGTGGGAGATTCTAGAAGTCACTCATGAGGGTACCTCTTATGTGAAAAGGGCAAGGAAGCATGAATTAATTAGAGATTATGAATTTTTCAAAATGCAGCAAGGTGAAACCATTGCAGATGTGTAGAAAAGATTCATGCATATAGTCAACCATCTAATTGGATTAGGCAAGACGTTTGACAAGGAAGAATTAAACATCAAAATCCTAAAATGTTTGGACAGATCTTGGCAACCAAAGGTGACAACCATATCAGAATCAAGAGACTTAACTGAGATGACTATTGCATCAGTGTTTGGTAAGATAAGGGAACATGAGTTGGAGATCAACAGGTTTAAAGAACAAGAAAATGCAGAAAAGAAAAGCAGAAACATTATTCTCAAGACAATTGAAGAAAGTAGTGACTCTGAAGAAGATGGATCTGAGAATCTTAATCTGTTGGTTAAGAAGTTTGGGAAATTTCTTAAGAAGAAGAACATAACTGGCCAGATTAAAAGGTACAATGATAAAAGAACTGATTCTCTTCAAAATACTTATACTTGTTATTCTTGTGGTAAGCAGGGACATATAAGAAGTGAATGTACAGAAAAATCCAAGAATCAAAACAAGAAAGATATGAAGTATAAAGGGAAAAAGGCCTACATAGCTTGGCAAGACAATGATTCATCCTCAAGCTCTGAATCTGAAGGTGAAGAAGTAAATCTATACTTAATGGTTGGCTGTGAATCCTCTTCATCCCATGTAATTTCAACCCCCACAGAGAATGAAATGAATTATAGCACATTATTAACTGCTTTCAATGAAATGCATGATGAAGCTAAGAATTTATTCTATACAAATAATCGGTTAAAAGGACTAAATAACTGGTTAGAGAATAGGGTTAAAGTTCTGGAAGAAGAATTATTAGAAAGCAAAATAGATATGGAACATCTTGAAATAATCTACAATAATTCATCTTCTGATAATGTTGTTGCTAACAAAAATTGTGAAAAGTGTATCTCTCTATAGAAAAAGGTTAAGTATTTGATTAAAACCTTATCTAAGTTTACTCAAGGTAAAGAAAATTTAGATACACATCTTGGGTCTCAAAACTGTGTTTTTGATCATACTGGAATTGGTTACAAACCTAAGTTTGGGGATAAAACTAAAAGGTATTTGAACTTCTTTTCTTTCGAGAAAATCAACAACATCTCCCTTCTCATCTTGTCATTATTGTATGAAAAAAAGGGCATACTTGTAAAATTCGTCATATTAGAAAACATTTTGTGCCACAGGGTAAAATGAGATGGGTTCCAAAATATGTTAAACGGAAAATTTGACCACTAAGGACCCAAAGTATTTAAGGGTACCAAATACTTGATGCTTGATTTTTCAGGAACAGTAGCAAGAATCACTTTGGTACTTGGATAGCGGATGCTCAAGGCATATGACAGGTGATATTTCCAAATTTCAGAAACTGAGATTGAAGACTGGAGGTCACGTGACATATGGAGATAAAAACAAGGGAAGAATCTTAGGTTCTGGAGACATAGGAGATGGTGAGACCGTGACCATTCACAATGTTCTTCTTGCTGAAGGTCTTAAGCACAACTTAATCAGTATAAGTCAATCATGTGATCTTGGTCACAAGGTTATCTTCAAACCAGAAATCTATCTAATCTGTGAGGCAAAATTTGACACGGTAATGCTGGTTGGTAAGAGATTAAACAACATTTACATGCTAGATATCAAGCATTTTATCTCATCTCAAAGTTGTCTTCTTACTAAAGAAGAAGAATCTTGGTTATGGCATAAAAGGCTTGCACATATTCATCTTAATCATCTTGACAAACTAATTTCTAAAGATTTAGTTTATGGACTACCTAAGCTTCAAATTCGAAAGACAAAATGCTGTGAAGCTTGTTTAAAAGGTAAACAAACTAGAAAATCCTTTTCAAATAAAAACATTGTTTCTACTTGTAGACCTTTGGAACTGCTCCACATAGATTTGGTTGGTCCTTCAAGAAATAAAAGTCTAGGTGGTAATCTTTATATCATGGTAATTGTTGATGATTTTTCCAGATTTACATGGACTATTTTTCTCAAAGCCAAATCAGATTCTTTCAAATCTTTTAAAAATATTGCCAAGGTTTTACATAATGAGAAAGGTTATTTCATTACTTCTATTCAAAGTGACAATGGTGGAGAATTTGTAAATGAAAAGTTTGAATTATTCTGTGAAAATTATGGCATAAAACACAACTTTTCTGCTCCAAGAACTCCTCAACAAAATGGTGTTATGGAAAGAAAGAACAGATCCATTGTGGAACCTGCTAGAACAATGCTTTGTGAAAACTCTTTACCTAAATAATTTTGGGCAGATGCTGTAAACACTTCTTGTCATGTTCTGAATAGAGTTTGGATTAGACCCATTCTTAAGAAAACCCCATATGAACTATACAAAGGAAGAAAACCCAACATAAACTATTTCAGGGTTTTTGGATGTACATGTTTTGTTTTAAACAATGGGAAAGAAAATATTGGCAAGTTTGATGAAAAATCTGACAAAGGGATCTTTCTTGGCTATTCTTCTAACGAGTCATGCATATAGAGTCTATAATTTAAGACTAAAATCTGTTGAAGAATCGGTACATGTTGTTTTTAATGAGTCTCCTCAAGTGTTGCGAGTAAAACAACGAGTACTTGCAGGTGATGACGAATTAGTCTGGTAATTCTTATCAGTTAAAACATCCCAGAGATACAGAACAGTGTACTGTTGAAGAGGGTGATCAATCGACTGATCCTACAAAAGCTGATCCACCAGAAAGAATTGTTGAAGAACAGGAAGACGATTGCTTGGATGAGCTTCCTAAAGAATGGATTGTCCCAAGAGATCTTTCTCTAGACTATGTTATTGGGCAAATCAATAAGGGAGTATCCACTAGAAATTCTCTTAATCAATTCTGCAATCATATGGCATTCATTTCACAAATTGAACCTAAATCTGTTAAGGATGCATTAAATGATGAACTTAATCAGTTTGAAAGAAATAATGTGTGGGAATTAGTTCCTAAAACCAAAGATATCAATATAATTGGTACTAAGTGGGTGTTTAAAAACAAATTAGATGAACACGACATTATTACTAGAAATAAAGCTAGGTTGGTAGCCAAAGGATATAATCAACAAGAAGGAATTGATTTTGATCAAACCTTTGCACCCGTAGCTAGACTTGAAGTTGTTATACTGTTATTAGCTTATGCTTGTATTAGTGGTTTCAGATTACTTCAGATGGATGTCAAGAGTGCCTTTCTAAATGGACTCATCAATGAAGAAGTCTATGTTTCTCAGCCTCCTGGTTTTGAAGATCACAGATATCCTGACCATGTCTACAAGTTGAAAAAGGCTCTTTATGGATTAAAGCAGGCCCCTAGATAATGGTATGAGAGGCTAAGTAATTTCTTAATTGATCAAGGATACAAACGAGGTGAAGTTGATAAAACTTTATTCATTAAGAAATCTGGATCTGACATTATTCTGGTGCAGGTTTATGTTGATGATATCATTTTTGGTTCTACTAATAATGCCTTGTGTAATAAATTTGTTAAGGAAATGCAAATTGAATTTGAGATGTCTATGATAGGAGAACTGAATTTCTTCCTTGGTCTTCAGGTTAAGCAATTAAGGAATGGTATTTTCCTAAATCAATCTAAATACTGTAATGAGTTGTTGAAGAAATTTGATATGCATAATTGCAAAGAATCCTCCACACCCATGTCTACTAACTGCTGTCTAGATTTAGATGAAAAGGGGAAATTTGTTGATCAAACTAAATATAGAGGTTTGATTGGATCTCTTCTATATCTTACTGCTAGTAGGCCTGACATTATGTTCAGTGTTTGCCTTTGTGCTAGATTTTAGGAAAATCCAAAGGAATCTCACCTCACTACTGCTAAAAGGATTCTCAAGTATCTTAAAGGAACCATTAATGTTGGACTATGGTATCCTGAAGGTGCCTCTCTTAAACTTGTTGGATTTTCTGATTCTGACTTTGCAGGTTGTAGATTGGATAGGAAAAGTACCTCTGGTACATGCCATTTACTGGGAAGCAGTCTCATATCATGGCACAACAAAAAACAAGCATGTGCATATTGAAATTAGACATCACTTTATTAGAGAACATGTCTCTAGGGGTGATTGTGAAATTTTATTCATTGATACTGAGAAACAATTAGCTGACCTATTCACCAAACCACTACCTAGAGATAGACTTAATATGCTTAGAACTGAATTAGGAATTTTGGATCTATCTAATATTGTATAATTGATTCTCTATTATGGTTCTGTGCTTTTTAACAGGATGATAATATGTTTAATCGATTAGTTGTCTTGAAATTTTGGAATATTTTTCAAACTATGTGTTTTTAATCAATTGAAATTGTGAAATAATCTGTTAATTTCCTGATTCTCAATCTTTGTTCATGATCTATTGCCAAATTAATCGATTAAATATGTTTTTAATCGATTCATTTCAATAAATCTTTAGCTCTGCATGTTTTCTTTTTTAATTAATCATTTAAACCTTCGATTCAACCGATTCATTTTATTTTTGATAATCTGTTTCTGTATCATTAATTGAAAATTAATTGATTATATGGTAAATCAATTGATTAATTTTTCTAGGGCTAGTATTGTATGCTTTGCTTCTGATTATTTACTGCATATTGAGTTAAGTGCATTTACAACTACAAAACAACTTCAGCTACTCTCTTAAATGTAATGGTTATCCAAATTCACGCTGGAAGGCTGTGATTGGAAATCAGAGGTGCAGAAATTTTGATTGATATAGGTAATTGAGTAAATTACAGTACCCATTGTTCTCTCTCTGTCTTTTCCATCTCTGACACAGGACACAGAACTGATGTAATTTACTAAAAGACAAATTTGACTATTCAAAGTAGATGAAGAGTCAGGATTCTCACATTCCCTTTAGTATGCATTAGTTGTTCGAAAACCTTGCTTTCTCTCTTGGAAAAATATTCTCTCTTTTCTGTATTTGGTTCACCTCTCGAACATCATGTTCAAACGCACCAAATATGGAAGGAGGAAGTTCAGCAGAGGAGAATCCTCAGCTGCTGTCCAAGAAACATCAAGAGGAGGGCGCATTGAAACCTGGTTCAATGGGAACCAAGAGAAGATGGGGTTATTCATTCATGAAATGAGCAGAAAACAGATTAATATTCCCAAGATTCTGAAATTTCTGTGGTTGGACGCTGAAGGTTCAAAGGGGTTCGAAAGCTACTGCAACATCAGAAACTTCAGAAGTTCCTAGAGCTCAATGGTAGAATCTATCCTGACCTTATCAAAGTTTTCTTTACTAACTTGTCATTTGAAGGTTCTACACTTAAAACTCAAGTCAAAGGAGTGGATATTGAGATTACTCCCACTGTCTGGAAAAATGTTGTTGGACTCAAGGATGAAGGGGTAAAAGTCACTAAAGGGTATACCTCTGATGTAGAAGAATTCAACAAAGTTCAATATTTTCGTTCTTGTTCAAGAAATAAGTGTGACTCTGTGAGTTCCTTCAACACTGGGAAGCTTAACCTTGAAGAAAGAGTACTTGCATTCATAGTGGCCTGGCAGCTTACTCCCAGGGGGAGAAATCATGCAGTACTGAATGAAGGTGACTTGGTACTGATGTATTGTATCCACCACAGAATCAGAGTAAACTGGGTATTTGTTATCAAGGACCATATGATCAAAGCAAAAAGGCTAAGTGATTTTAGGTATCCATATGCTATCTTAATTTCTAAATTTCTAACTCAATTTGGTGTTGACTTAGAAGGAGAACTGTCTGAAATTGTTCGCCCCACAAATGAGATTAACAATTCCATCCTTCATAAAATGGGATTCATTAAGATTGATGGTGATTGGATTTCAAAAGAAGAAGCTGGGAGAGGTGAAGAAGAAAGAGAACAGGAAGACGATGAGAATACTAGTGCTCCAAGTGCTACTGAAGCAAGACAAACAGATCCCATGGAAGATGTTATGGATCAGCAGTCTCCATTGGAAATTATTTCTTATGTGGCACCACCTGACCGTGGCACACCTCTTTCACAGTTTGAAAGGCCTATGCTGCACCAAATGAATGAAGTTCAAACTAATCGAAGGAGGCACATGGAGATGACATATGCTCTGCAAGCTCGCCAACATCGGCTTTATGAAGACTCCATTGCCAGATTTCAACATATTGATAATCAACTGGAGGATATTTTCAACAGAATTGGAGACCTCCAATTCAATCAGGGTCCCTGGGATGGTGATGAGTGAAATATCTTTTTAAAAGCTTTCTTTCACTTGTGTTTTTTGTTTGTTTTAATTTTGGGTACCTGAATGGTACTTATGGCTTGTATATGAACACTTTTTGATGAAGTCAAATAGGGGGAGAAGTATTCGCTTACTATATTGTCACTACACACACACATTACAAAATTATATGTCTCTGTTGTCCTGTTATTTTTTTCTTTTACGCAGGTGTGGTGGTTATTTGTCTCCATCAAATAGGGGGAGATTGAAGCACTTGTTGAATTTGATGAAGAAATATAAAGTTTTTAAAGTTTATTTTGTGGGTGTGTAGGTAGATAAGTTATATGTTTAGAATTTAATCTCTTGATAATTTCAGTACATCTTGTGATAAGTGCCTATAACTATTGCATTTCATAGAATTTATCTTACTGCATGAAAAACCAATCTTTAAGCCTTGAAAGAACAAACTGAGTTTTTTAATCTGTTAAAAAGCATTTTTAATCTATTAAAATCACTTAAAATAGGAAATGTATATATACAACCAATATTTTAATTGATTGAATCATAGAATCAACAGGTTAAAATGTTCTTGATGGTTTTTCCATATTAATGGTTTCATCTGTATTAATCTGTTGAATTGATAAATCAATAGATTAAAATGTTCTAAGCCATTTTTCATTTCAAAAGTGTCTCAGATTTTTAATCTGTTGAAATCAAGTTCAATCTGTTCAAACGAGAGATATATCATTTTTCATTTTAAAGTATCTCAGATTTTTAATTTATTGAAATAAAGTTTAATTTGTTGAAATAGAGAGATATCATTTTTTCATTTTAATGTATCTCAGATTTTTAATCTGTTGAAATGAATTTTAATATGTTGAAACAGAGAGCTACCATTTTTCTTCTAACTGTTTCAATCCATTAAAAGCTCGAATTAACCTATTGAAAGAGTTTTAAATAAAATCAATCGATTAAAACATCATTTTAAATCGATTGAAACTGTCAGTTTCTCTCTTTTACTCTATAAATATAGTTTTGATTTCTCTTTCAAATACACAATTTGGAAATCGATTAAAAGGAAACTTGGAGCTCTCATATTCGTGTGTTTTTCTGAGCATTCATACACATTTCATATCATAAGGCGTTTTGATCAAGATTGTTGAAAGATCTTCAAAAGAGAAAGTTCTGAGTTAGAAAAATTGCTTCTGGACTTCTATATTGTAAAAGCTACAGTCCAGGTTTATTCTTTTCATATACTTGTACGAATTCTAATTGTGTAAATTGGGTTTGAATCTGCACTGGTTACAGTAACTGGGTTTGGTTGCTGGGTGGTTTTTCAAGAGTCTATCTTGTGGTGTTGTAAGGTAGATCTTGGGGTAGATTGGTGTGTATCTACTGATTTCTATTTTCACTTGGTATTAGTGGAACTTGGCAGATTTGTCAAGAACTGGATGTAGCTCTTGGGAAGAGTGAACCAGTATAAACTCTTGTGTTGTATTTCTGCTTTCATCTCTTTTCATTTCTGGTTTATATTCTTGCTTTGTTTAAAACCAAATCTGCCTAATAAAAGATTGGATAAAGATTAACCATTCTTCCACAAAGAAAGAGTGTTTTTCGAAAAAGATTTCTAAGTTCAATTCACCCCCCCCCCTCTTGAACTCAACCATTAATTCTTACAAAATCCATCATCACTGATTGACTAGAAACACAAAATAAGGTTCCACCTCATCATAATAAAGTTGTGTTTCGCCAATGTTTTGCAAAGAGAAAAGAAAATCAAAAGAAGCCCATAGAATCCAAAGGCCAAAAAGAGAGGGCAAGATACGCGGTAGGAAACCCACCAAAGGGGGCTAGACAAAAGTTAGGGTAAACCCGCTAGGAAACCCGAACAACCATAAAGGGTAGCCTAGGCAAAAATTAGAGTTACAAAATAAAGTTTGCTAGGTTTCCAAAGCAAGGAAAAAGAAACTTAGACAAAAGTTAGGATAAAACAAAACACAACATCCTAGGCTAAAAACCCAAAGGGCGGACTAGGGAAGTCAATTAGTCATAGCAAGCGCCATAGAATAAGATGTCACTCAATAAACAAAATGTTTGTCTAAACTAGCCTAAACACTCTAACCAACCTTGGCTAGCCGTGCTTACAAAAACCATTTTTTTTGTTAAAATAAAACAATTCTAAAACAGAAGCCCTTGAATAAATAACTTTCCTTCTTTTCTCTTGACCCTTACCACTACGACATTCTAGTAAGTATAAGGGAAATGTGGAGATAGTAATCAATAGGAGGATTGACATCCCAAAGGAAAGGGAGGAGCGCACTGACATGGCAAGTTGCTCTACAATCAAGACAATCATTCTTCGGTCATGGAAAAATCGAGACGGAAAAATCGGTACAGCCTATCATGTCGACAAAGCACATAACGTATGCCTGCTAGGAGATTCTTAGGCAAAAGTTATGGTAGTCCGCTAGATCGAAAACCTGCAAAAGGCGCTATAGGCAAAAGTTAGGGCATTCATAAAAAAGGAAAAAGCCCACTAAGATATCCTAGGCAAAAATTAAGGCAGCCCGCTAGACTGAAAAGCCCAAAATGGGCGGTCTAGGCAAAAGATAGGGCTAAACCAAAAAATGAATAAAAGAGAGGGGCCCTTCATCATAATCATAAAAAGTCCAGCAGGAGAATGTCAGTCACTTTTCCAGATGCATCGATCAAAAAGAATAGATTGAATTTAGGGCATCCACGCACAAGTAGTCGCACAAGACGACTTTGTCAAGATAAAAAATGAAAGAAATAAAAATTACTTCAGATAAAAAACAAAAAACAAAAAGCATTCATGCATATGAGGAGACTAGCTCCATGTTTGTGATTGAAAACAGGATCACCGAGACCGAGTCTCCAAATAATGCCCTCAAGAAAATAGAGCAAGTCATCAATCAAGCGACTCAGCAGAATAAGAGCTTCCAAAAATCAAGAGCTCCAACTACCATCCTTCTACCCAGAAAAAGAAGGCACATATAAGAAGTCTTCAAACATTGCTCTCCCTCAAGAAAGAGCGAGTTGTCATCATCAAATAAGCCCAGAAGAAATAAGAACCTTCTAGAAGGAAAAGCTCCAGTCATCATTTTTCTACCCAATAAAAGAGGGCACAATCATCAGACATCATGAAAGAAAAGCCAACGGAAAGGCTTAGTTATCCCCAAGCGGATCCTTGCCTACTCCAAAGGCAACACAAAATTTACCCTGCGGCTCAACATCGCCACCACATGAGTCATCAAGCACACTCACCCAAAGTCTCCTCCACACTCCCCAATGGAGAATAAAGGCTCCAAGAGCCCATCATCATTAACAGTCAAAAGAGTTCAATCTCCATACCAACAAGGGCTCAACAAAAAAAGGAAAAAAGAAGAAAACTCTTGCATCCCCAGCGGATGTCCAAAAGAAAGGGCCACAACAGAGAAGACCGAATAAAAATCCCCAAGTGGATCTCCCAAGAAAAATCTACAAAAAGAAGGAATAAGAAATTATCATCCCTCAGCAGAACAAGAGTTTCACAAGGACGCATCAACATTAATGAAGGAGCCAAGACTCCATCCCCAGAAAAGAAAAATCAGATCCCTAGGAAGTCGATAATCCCTTGATGGATCACCAAAGAAAATTGTATCCCCTGCGGATCCCCAAAAAGAAGAAAAAGCCTGCGTGTATAAAAGAAACTAAAAAGTAAAAAGGCGCACGCATTATCCCCATAAAAAAGCTAGATTTCAGAATTGCGATAAAAAAGAGATAAATCGCGAAAAAAGGCGAAATTAAAATCCTAACTTTTAGGTAAACAAAATACCCATTCCCTAATGAAATAAGAGCATCGCAGAACCAACTCACACCAGTACCTAACAAGGAGTCAAAACTCCAGGGGGCAAACCAAAATCAGATCCCCGGGAAGGCAATCAATCCTCAATGGATCATCAAAAAGAAAAAAATCATCCTCAGTGAGCCTACGACAAAGGAAAATTTCAAACTCACACCCCTAGAAGGGTCATTCACCTATGCGTAAGCAAGATCTGGCAAATAAAGAGCCAGTATCCCCAAAATGGGATATCTGCCTACTCAGAGGCACCACCAACAAATCCTCAGTGGATTCCTACCTACCTAAGAGGCATTCACCAAGAATCCCCGACAAGCAACAAGTCGGATGGCTATGGAAAAAGCCAAAAAGCAAAGAATCCCCAGCGCAACGGAAGACTTTACCAGAAAAGGTAAAAAACATTTACCAAAACGAAAATACTCTCCATGGAACCGGCGCATGAGCTAGAGCAGTAAGCTGCCACCACCACTTTGGGACAAAGAAAAGTCCCAAAGACAAAGGCCTACACACAGGCAAAAAAAAAAAAACTACGCATGAGCCAGAGCAGTAAGTCGCAACCGGTCCCACGAAGTGGACTCAACAACAGATGGGGGTGTGTACTCATCAGGCCTTACAAAAGGGGGACTTACCAGACGGGGGTTCATACTCGTCAAACACCAGATGGGGGTGTGTACTCATCAGGCCTTACAAAAGGGGGCTTACCAGACGGGGGTTCATACTCATCAAACCAGATGGGGGTGTGTACTCATCAAAGCCTTATGAAAGGGGGCTCAGACCAGATTTTCAACCAGATGGGAGTTCGTACTCATCAACCGAAGGGGTCAGCTACCGCATCAAAGGAGCATCCTAAGGTTTCTCACTCGGCACATGGGCTAGAAAAGTAAGCCGCCACCGCATCCAAGGATCAGCCCTGTTGCAAAAGGGTATCCAAAGGATACAACTCACCACCACCTAAGGGGTCAGCTACCGCATCAAAGGAGCATCCTGAAGCCTCACGAAATATCGTCCGACGGGTCAGCCTCTACAGCAAGGAAGCATCCTAAAGACAACAACAGACTACATTCATCATCCCGAGGGTCAGCTACCGCATCAAAGGAGCATCCGAGGATAGCTGGACAAGAGGGTTAACTCCTTTACCCGCCAATCGACCTTATGGTACGAAAACCCATAGTCAATTGGTCGAGTAAAGGGGGGGGGGGGGCAGCTGTAGAAGGCCTTCCCGAATGGCGAGAAGGCCTTCCCAAATGGCAAGGGTGAGAAGGCCTTCCCGAAATCCCAGATGGCCATCCCGACCTAGCACTTTTTCCTATAAATAGGAGCCTCATTCCACCCATTTTCAAACACCATTCACTCCTACCACTCTTTAGGAAGCCTTTTGGCACTTTTGAGTGACTCTGAGTATTTTTCCAGAGTTTGAGTGAGCTTTCCGATTTCTGTTAAGGTAGAAATCGGTTAAGGATGTCTCCTTTTTTTGAGATATCCGGCCCTCGGTAGGGTGACACCTTTATATTTTGATCGAGGGAGGAGTGTCTCTGTAGAGTGCGGGGACTGCCAAAAAGCATCCTCAAGTTCAATATTTATGAAAGCTCGCTTCGGAGGTTCTCCTTCATATCTCTTCTCTTTTATTGCTTTCTTTTACGGTTTCCCTTGTATGCATTAAATATTATAATCATGTAGATAGCTACTTAAATTCTGTAATAATTAAATAGGATAGAAGCATAATTTTATTATCTTTATTTTAAGAATAATCCATCATAGGGAACCCGAAAGGGGCACTGTGGGGGTGCTAATACTTTCCCCACACGTAACTAACTCTCTTACCCGACTCTGGTTATAATGACCAAAGTTGGTTTTTCGAAAACCACTGCCTTCTTTTTTTCCTTTTCCGATGTTTTCGGTAAAAACATCGGTGGAGACTCCATAAGAACATTTTTCGAAAACCTCGCTTTTAGGTCCAGCCGGGTTATCAGACAACCTAAAGGCACCTTTTCGAAAACCTCGCCCTTAGGTCTAGCCCGGTTATCGGACAACCTAAAGGCATTGTAATGTCACACTTTTAAAACGTGAAACAGAAGTCGAAATCATCGCGTCACTTCGACCGCCTCTTTTGATGGCGGCGACAGAGGATAATAGATTATTTAAGCATGAATAATCGATTATCACTTGAAATAATCGATTGTTCCAGAGTTTGGAAAAATTTTCATAGAAGTAAGGATAATCGATTATTACCCAAGATAATCGATTATTCCAGAGAGGTTGACAATTTCAAAATGTATAAGACACAAAATAATCGATTATTACCCAAAATAATCGATTATTCTAGTATGAAATGCAAAGATTTGACAGTTTTACATAGTTCAAACTATTTATAATATTCTTAAGTCTCTTTTAAGTTCATAGAATCTATCCTTTGGGAGAGGTTTGGTAAATATGTCTACTAATTGATGTCTTGTATGTATATATTCAATTTTACAATTCCCATTAGAAATATGATCTCTTAAAAAATGATGCCTAATTTCAATATGCTTAGTTCTAGAGTGCATAACAGGATTCTTAGTAAGGTTAATTGCACTCGTATTATCACATTTCAAAGAAATGTCCGTAAGAAAAATATTATAATCTTCTAGTTGTTGCTTCATCCAAAGAATTTGAGCACAACAATTTCCAGCCGCTATATATTTTACAGGTTTGTTTCTTAGAATGACAAGATTCTAAGGAAGATCCTAATAAATGACATGTTCCACTAGTACTTTTTCTATATATTTTACAGTCCCCATAGTCCGCATCAGAAAATCCTACTAAACTAGGTGAAGCTCCAGAAGGATACCATAAGCCAAATCTTGTGGTTCCTTTCAGATATTTTAAAATTATTTTTACTGCTGTTAAATGAGATTCTTTTGGATATGCTTGAAATCTAGAACAAACACAAATAAATTGCATAATATGAGGTCTACTGCAGTTAAGTATAATAGAGAGCCTATCATACCTTTATGCATTGATTGATTTGTTTCCAAACCTGATTCATCCTTATCTAGATAACAGGTTGTTCACATTGGTGTGTGCTTCTTTGGAATCAAATTTACCTAGGTTATCCTAAGAAGATAGCCTTATCGGCTTTGGAATCAAATTTACCTAAGTTATCTTTACCATTATTTAACACAAAACATTTACAACCTAAGATTTTCAAATGACTTACATTTGGTTTTCTCCCTTTGAATAGCTCATAAGGAGTCATTTTCAAGATAGGTCTAATGAGCATTCTATTTAAAACATAGCAAGCAGTAATTACAGCATTTGCCTAAAAATATTTAGGAACTTTTGATTTATTTAACATTGTTGTAGCTAGTTTCTCTAGTGATCTATTTTTCCTTTCTACTACACCATTTTGTTGGGGAGTTCTAGGTATAGAAAAATTATGTAAAATACCATTTTCTTCATAATAATTTTCAAATGACTCATTTTATGGCAAACTTTCTAAAGGTTTTAAAAGCTTCACTTTTCAAGGTTAAGAAAAATGTCCAAGTAAATCTAGAGTAATCATCAACAATTACGAGAGCATAATAATTTCCACCAAAACTTTTGATTCTAGATGGTGCAAATAAATCTAAGTGTAAAAGTTCTAGAGGCTTTGTTGTGGAAATTATATTCTTAGTTTTGAAAGACGATTTTACTTGTTTACCTTTTTGACATGCATCACATAATTTATCTCTTTCAAATTTTAATTTAGGCAATCAAACAACTAATTCTCTAGATATTAGTTTATTTAATTGATGCATGTGAATATGAGCAGCTCTATTATGCCATAACCATGGGTTTTCTTCTTTAACAACTAAGCATGTAATATCAACATAAAATGTACAATCTAAGTCAATCAAGCAGATATTGTTATGTCTAATTCCTTTTAATGGAATTTCCTTAGAATCCTTAAGATGTATGGTGCAGTAATTACTTTAAAAAATTACCTTAAGTCCTTTATCACAAAGTTGACTTATACTTAGAAGATTGTGCTTTAGCCCATCAACAAGGAACACATCCTTTATCTCCAAAGTATTTGCACCACCAATGTTTCTGGTTCCAAGGATTTTGCCTTTATTATTGTCTCCATAAGTTACATATCCTTGTTCTTTCTCTTTGAAACTTACAAATTTCTTTCTATCACCGGTCATGTGTCTTGAACAACCACTATCAAGGTACCACTTAGACTTCTTGGATTTAGCAGATACCTACAAAATAAGAACACAAGATCTTAGGTCCCCATAAATTTTGGGTCCTTGGGGTTAGAGACAAACAAATCATTTAACTATAGGCACCCAAATATATTTTCCTTTAGAAACACCAAAATGTTTTATCTTACACTTATTTGAAATATGTCCTTGTTTCATACAATAAAAACATGCATTTGGGGATTTAAATATTGAAAAGGATTCATTTCTACTTTGTGAAGGTACACTTCCTTTCACAACCTATACTCTGCGGGTTCTTTGATTTTTAGTTTTTCTCAAATACACATGACTCTTACCTTTGGTTTTTACAAATTTTTTATTTTCATCAACCTTGTCTTTTGTAGCTTTTTCAAGCAAATGCTCAAGTATGCAAATATCAAATTCATAGCTCTTACAAGATGCATATGCAATTGGTTCTACTTCTTTTTATTCAAAAGATGCAATTTTGGTTTTTAAAACTTCCACTTCTTTTTCTGATTTATTTAAACTCTTTTTCACAGTTTTATATTCAGATTTCAAGTCCTTAAAGGCAGTAAACAATTCTTGAAATGAATTGTGTAAAGCATCATAATCATTTTCATCATCACTTGAAGAACAATCTGAATCACTTACCTCATAGTCGGAAGATATATTGTCATTTGTCATCAAGCAAAGATTTGCTTCAATTTCAGAATCACTTGACTTTGAACTAGAGTCACTTTCCTCCCATGGAATGTAAGCTTTCTTTTTGAAGGATTTTCTTTCTTTTGAATCATCATTTCTTTTTTTGTTGGGATAGTCAGATTTCACATGTCCTGGTTCACCACAACCATAACATATAAAATTTAATGAAGATCCTTCTTTCTCATTTTTCTTACCATTAAATGATTGCCTCCCTTTGGCTTTCATGAACTTGGTGAATTTTTTTTATCATGAGACTCAGGTTTTCATCTTCTTCACTATCAGAATTATCTTCTTCCTTCTTTTTCTTGTTTTTGGAAATCTCAGTTTTGAAGGCTAAGTTTCTCTTTTGATGTTGTCATTCTTCATCATTTAACCTTTCTAGTTCAAGCTCGTTCTCTCTCAATTTTCCAACGAGATCCGCCATTGTCATTGTTGTCAGATTTTGTGACTCTGTGATGGGAGTCACTTTAGGTTTCCATTTCCTGTCCAAAGATTTTAAAATTTTGACATTTAATTCTTCAGTATCAAAATTCTTACCAAGCCTAGAGAGATGGTTCGCAATGTGTGTGAAACACTTTTGGACGTCAAATATTTTTTCTCCTTGTTTCATTCTAAACATTTCATACTCTTGAATCAAGGAGTTTTTCCTTGCTCTTTTCACGTCGTCGGTTCCTTCGTGAGTTACTCTTAGAATTTCCCACATCTCCTGAGCACTTTTACAAACAGATATTCTGTAAAACTCATCAAGAGTCAAAGCAGATGAAATAATGTTTCTAGCCCTAACATCATATTGGACCTTTATATTTTCCTCAGCAGTCCATCTAGAAAATGGTTTTGGTTCCTTTACTTCATTTATAGTCATTTTAGGAATAAAAGAACCATTTACAACAACATCCCAAACACCCCTGTCAACAGACTCCAAAAATATTTGCATCCTAACTTTCTAGAAAGTATAATTTTTTACCAGAAAAAAGTGGGGTCTGTTAATAGAGGCACCCTCAGAAAAAGTTTGGTTTTGTCCAGCCATTTTCGAAAATTTGAAAAACTATCAAAGCAAGCTCGGATACCACTTGTTGGTATCGCACAGCGGAATGTTTGTGTTTGGGACAAAAACCAAGAGGGGGGTGAATTGGTTTCTTATAAAAACTTTCCCTTTATAAACTTTTCGCAAGTTTTACCGATTAAACGATAATATAATAAAACACTTGAAATGTAAAGAGATAAGGGAAGAAGATTACACAAGGAATTTATACTGATTCAAATCAAAAGACCCTATGTCCAGTTGTTAATCACTCTAAAAGAGGATTAACCTAGTCACTAAAACAATAGTTCAAACATATTACAAATTACAAGTAATAAGGATTAGAAAACACCTCTCTTGAGTCACACAAGAGATGAACACCTCCTTTGAAGCCACAAAGGATGAAGACAACTTTTCCTAGAGATGACACAACACACAATCCACCAAGAAACCCACTTAGTGATTTTTATCGCCTCTAGCCGACACTACGTTACAAAAGACCCTTTTTCTTCCCTACTCAAAGTTCTCTCAACAATCACAACTATAAACTTTAGTATGAAAAAGGTTGTATTTCATAGAGAGCCTGAGAGTTCCTTAAATAGAGATTTTAGGGTTTTGAAATTAGGGTTTTCGAAAATAGGTCTGAAATTTGAAATTCAAAATCATAACTGACACAAATAATCGATTACCATAAGTGATAATCGGTTCTCACAGGGTTATTTTTGCAGAAGACAAAATTTAACAGGATAATCGATTATCCACAGAGATAATCGATTATTCTAGAGACTTTAATAACCCTGGTTTAACTTGGATAATCGATTATCATAAGTGATAATCGATTATTTATAATCGATTGTTGATAATCCATTATCATAGAGAGTTTTAGTTAAAAATGAACTTTCAGTGGACAGACTATGTGCTAGCTATCTTGGACTCTATTTTTACAAACTCAAAAATGATAAAATAGAGTTATTACAAATAGATACAACTGTATATGAGTCTTCTAATCTTGAAGTCCTTTGTCTCTAAATCATCATCAAAATCTTCAGGCACCACACCTTTGTGTTTTCAACAGATAATGACAGAAATAATCATAGCAGAGAACACCAATATTTTTAGTGTGGGAAAACCCCTTCAATATGAGAAATAAAAACCCACAGGCACAAACCAGTCAATCAAGTTCCACTAAAATCAAAAGTATGATTACAAGAGAGTCAAATCAAAATGCACAAATATGTTCCTACAAAGCTGTCAATATATCAAAGCAATAGTGCTCTCAAATTTGAAGAAGAAAGAAAAGAAACCTTAACACTAACTATAGTGCGAGACTGATATCTCTAACCACATATCTCTAATTAACGATCCCAACGGTCACAATGAAGACCCTTACATCGCAAATCTAATGTTCACATTTTAGCCCGATCTAACGAGTTAACCATATAAGAGAATATGACACAACTTTCAACCCAAAACCTTAAAGGCATTAGGTTATGGGTCTTTCTCTCTTATAAGTTACTCAACTTTCCCATTTCTACCCAATGTGGGACTTCAAAGTCACACTTGAATTCTTAACAAGAATTGACCCTAACAATACTATCATAGCAGATATGAGAATGAAACACTCTTGTTTCTTGACAAAATAGTTATAATATGATGAATTGATGAACTTGACTAGTATCTGCCTTAATAAAATTGAAAAATGAAAAAAAAATATGAATCATGATGGATGAAAACAAGGAAAAATATAGAAGATATCATCACCACGATGGAATAAGGTGTGATTGGTGCACCTTAATTGTGGTCGTATAGTTAATGTCCATTGTCGCATTTTGAGCAAGCAAAAAAGATTTCATCCATCACCATCACTTTATTGAGTCACTCGTAACTAAGGAGGGGGGTTGTATGGGTTGAGAATTCAAGTGAGTTTGAAGTTTTACATCGGGTAAAAATGAAAAAGTTGAGTAACTTACAAGTGAGAAAGACTCATAATCTAATGTCTTAAGATTTTGGTTTGAGAGTGATATCATATTATCTTATATGATTGATTTTCTCTCATTATTGAGAATATTCTTGTTGTTAGCCTCCCTTCATAAATACTTAACAATGGTACCAGAACCCATTGTTTGTTTGGTGACCGGCTGGTTAAGTACGATTTGGAATAGGTGAAAGATTCTAGATTGTGGATTCTTATGTCGAAAGATTTTTTGACAAGGGTTTTAGGTAATTGAGTCTCGTTAAATTGCATACAGTAAGGTCATTATTCAGTACTCATGTTTAAAAAATGCTTCCAGTCGAGGGGAAGTGTACCAATGTGAAAGGGAATCACACTTGAGGGGAAATTATTGATAATTCAAGTGTGAATTTGAAGTCCCTCATTAGATAAAAATGAAAAAGTTAAATAACTTATGCGTGAGAAAAAAGCATAACATAATGCCTTAAGGTTTTGTGTTGAAAGTGATGTCATATTCTCTTATATGTTTGGCTCGTCTCCCATTACTGAGAATTTTTTTATTGTTAGCCCCCCTCGAAAATACCCAATAGTATGTGTATATGAAAAATAAGATATTTATTTATATTTATATATTATTTTTAAGTTTATTATTTATCTTTAATTTATTATTATTTTATATAATATCAGTTATTATTATTTTTATTATCTTTTGGTTCTTATACAAGGAGACTCAACTAAGGAGTAAATCTCATTCTTCACTCATTGTAAAAATATATTATTATCTTATGTAACCGTTGATCTAAGTGTTCAAGAGTTTTTTGTAAGTGGGTATATATTCTTTTAGAAGGAGATTACCTTCAATTATCTTAAAGTCATAGTTCAAAATCTGACCTCCTTGACACGTTTTAATCGATCTTCACCATCTTGATAAAACGCATTTAACACTCACCGTAAGACTCAATAAAATGATCCCATATTTCTACTTATTTAAGAAAAACGTTAATTATATCTACAAGAAATTTTAATATTACCGACTGGTCGGTAATATCTTTATTATTTATTAAATATTTTACTTATTTATTATTATCATATTAAGAGAATTGTCATTAGCAGGATTCGAACCCGAGTACCTTAAAATTAGAGACTGATACTCCAACCACTAAGCTACCAGATTTTTTGATAATAATTTACAAATAAATTATATTTATATATTTATATATTTATATTTTATATATTTATATTTATATATATATATATATATATTTATATATAATTAAATATTTTTATATATTTTTATATATTTTTATATAATTAAATATTTATTTTTTTAAATTATTTAATTTAAGAAATTATTATAAATTAATCTAATTATGATTAAATTATTAAATAAAAAATATTTAATTTTTTAATTAGTTGAATATTTACTCGATTGTTAATTTACCGATGGATATATCAGTCATGTAATTTACGAGATGGATTTACCGACGGATATATCACGTCGGTAATTTATAGATGGATTTACCGATGAATATATCCGTCGGTAAATTCATCTATAAATTACCGACAGATTTATCGACGGATATATCCGTCGGTAACTAATTATTATTTTACCTACGGATATATCCGTCGGTAAGATCAAATTCCACAAATATTTTATATCCGTCGGTAATTTCAGTCGGTAATAATTATTTTCCGACGGATACAAATCCGTCGGTAATACGCGATTTTCTTGTAGTGATGGTTTTTTTGATTAAAGTTTCCAAATTATATAATTTGATAGTACTCAATTAAAAATAATTATGATTTTTTCAAAAGACATCAAAATTGAAAAGATTTCATCAACAATATTTTACAAATTTTAGAAATAATAATTATTTAAAATTATACAATTTTGGAGAATTATATTTTTAAGAAGAATTTCTATCCCGTAAACTCTTTCTTTCATTTCAATGTCAATTGTGGTTAGAAGTCTTTTTCCTCTAAACACACGTAATAGTTTTTTCTATTGGTTAAAAATGGTATAAATATTCATGCACACTATTTAACAACCCCAAAATTTATCATATTCAAATAAAGTACAAAGTCTACATTATTCAAAGCACAAATATATACAATATATCTACATAATGTTGTTCAAAATATTATTCTTTTTTATAGGATTTTAGAATTTTTACATAAGTATAAATACAATTATCCAAAATATCTAGATAACTCTTCTAAGTTAATTATCCAAAATAGATAACTCCTCTATATTAAGGATCTTAGTCTATTTCCTTTGTTGATATATCCAAAATATATTACAAGAAAAATTGGATTTTTCAACGGATATATCCATCGAAAAATATTGTAAATAATTATTTATTTATTATATTTATCTAGAGACCCAATTATTATCAAATTAAGAGAGTTATTACTGCAAGATTTGAACTTAGTACCTTAGAATTGGAGGTTGATACTCCAACCACTAAGCTACTATGATTTTTAGATAATAATTTACAAATAAATTATATTTATATACAAGTAAATGTATATCCGTGTAAATATATAAATATAAAATATATAAATACAAATATATTTATACATTTTGATATATTTATATATTTATATATTTATATATTTATATATTTATATATTTATATATTTATATATTTATATATTTATATATTTATATATTTCAATATTTCTATATTTCTATATTTATATATTTATATATTTATATATTTATATATTTATATATTTATATATTTATATATTTATATATTTATATATTTATATATTTATATATTCCGACGGAGATATCCGTCGGAAACTAATTTGTTAATTTAACAAATATATCCGTCGAAAACTAATTATTAATATATTGACAAATATATCCATCGAGTAATTTCGTCGGTAATCACTAATTTCGATCGATAATCACTCATTTTTCGATGACTACATATCCGTCGTGTAATTATCCATAGGTAATTAATGATTTTCTTGTCGTGATAGTGCAACACGTGTCACACTTTAAAGTATTTGACATTATATGTCATCAAGTATCCTCATGTGACAAGGTGATCCTATTATTGCACATTTATTTATCATACTAAGATGTTGATTTTCATTAATTGACTCTTCACTATCTGGTTCGATTCTTTAACTAAACACACACTTCAAACATCAACTAATAGTAATATATAAGTGGTAACCACCATTTCACATAACATTGTCGCCCACACTTCATCGTAACATACATTCAATCATGATTTATATATTTAAAATTTCATAAAATACAAAGGAATAAACATCAAAAAAAGTTTTAGACATCTAAATACATATTTAAACAGGGAAATGTCACTTGAACAACAATTCTCCAAAAATTTCATTTTCTTATCAAATTGATTTTTGCTTAAGCTAAAATTTTTTGCTTTAAGCAAAAATTGTCAAAATTAACTCTTAGGCTCATTTTTTCTTGAGCGAAAATAATCATATACTTATTAGTATTTTGTGGCAAGATCTCATACTAGTAGAGTTCATTTTTATATTAAATACTTAGTAAACATTATGTACTCTATTTATATATACAATCAATGCAAGTTACTTCTCAATACAATATATTGTGATAGTAGTGATTTCTAGGATTGTTACAAGTATGATATTAGATTTTATTATATTCTTGTTTGACATGAGGGAAGTGAACTTGTTGGGCTTTGACTTTGAATGTGTGTGCTTGCTAGGTTAGGAAACTAAGTTTGATGGTGTTGATTTATTTTCCTAACTTGGTATTGTTTATCTGTAAAGGATGACACCCAAACCACCTAGACCTCCTATTTCATCTTCTCCCCCAATGAACGTGGATATGTTAACAAATGCCATAGAGATGATGACAACGACAATGCAATAGAGTGTTTGCAATGGCATAATAGGAGTAGGCTACAATCCAATAGTGGGTAATGTTGGACCAAGGATGACAACTTCCTTTACCTTTATCATCATGTAGAGTAGTTGGGACTAACTAAGTTTACGAGGCATAGTCCTCCTAAGTTCAGTGGTAGTGTAGGATCAAATGCAACAAAGTAGAGGATGTAGGAGGTAAAGAAGATCTTTAGGCGTACCTTATATCTTGAAGATAGGGCATTTGCCATTGTAACCTTTTTGTTGACTGATGAAGTTGAGTTGTAGTGGATAGGGACTCAATAAATGTTTGTTGATTGAGGAAAGCTTGATGATGATTGAAGATCTTTAAGGTTTGATGAAGTCAAAGGATTTATGGGATAAGGGATGTAGTGTTTAGTGAGTCAGTATCATTATAAGTAGGTATAATCATCTATCCATTTCTACAACATGAGGTTTGTCGCCGTCGTCTCCCCACGGGGAACAAAAAGGTGCGAGCAGTCGCAACGCGATGGCTAAATCTCGCATTTTCATAAAATATTTTGGTCATGACTTTTAGGATGCTCGATAACCAAACTAACCTTAAAAGTGAGGTTTTCACAAAAATGGATCCTATGGAGTCGCCACCAATGTTTTAACCATAAATATTGAAAAAGGATAAAAAAGGCGTTGGTTAAAAAAAAAACAAACTTTGGCCATTATAATCACAGTTGGGTAAGGGAGTTAGTTACATGTGGGGAAGGTGTTAGCACCCCACAACGCTCCTTTCGGGTTCCCTATGATGGATTAATTCATTAAATAAAGATTTAGAAATTATGCTTTTACCCTTTTCATTTATTTATTTGCAATATTTATCTAAAGGTCTACATGACCCTAATTTCTAATACACATGAAGGAAAGCGATAAAAGATTAAGGGTTTGAGAAGAACCTCCGAAGCGAGCTTTTATAAATCTTTAAACTTGAGGATGCTTTTTGGCAATCCCCTCGCACTACACGAGCACTCCTCCCTCGAACAAAATAAAAATTTAAACTACCGAGAGCATGATGTCTTAAAGGAGACTTCCTTAACCGATTTTTTTCCCAAACGGACAATCAAAATGATCACTCGGAGTCTGAAACAGAGTATAGAGGTGTCCAGAAGTGTAGAAGTGTTTAGGAGTGTGTGAAACAATGAGGTCTGATATCCTATTCATAGGCACGCTCACCAAGGAGGTTGGGACAGTCGTCCCCAATTTTGTCAGGCGGGACTGCCATTTGGGATTTGGGATGGCCGTCTCGGATCTACAAATCAGGTGGGATGACCGTCGGGGATTCGGGATGACCGTCCCAGATTTTCATACAAAATTTTTATTTTTTATTTTTTCTAAGAAAACTCTCCTTTTCTTACATGGAGCCTAGTAAACACTACTAGGGGCTTGATGAAGCCTTGTCCATCTTCAAAATGGAGGATTTTTTAATTTTGTTGTAAAACCGGGTAAGATTCGGGGTCACAGTGGCACCCCCTTCACCTAATCGACCGATTGTTGGCGAATGTGTCATAAGACCAGTTGGCGGGTGAAAAAGTTAACCCTCTTGTCAGGTCGTCCTTCAGATGCTTCTTTGATGTGGTAGCTGACCCTCTAGATGATGAATGTGAATGTCTTCATGTCTTCTCCAAGGTTGTCCACAAGGTGTTCCCTTCGACCTTGTGGTGATGAGTACAAACCCCTATCTGGTTTGAGTCCCTTTTGTAAGACTCATTGATGAGTACGAACCCCTATCTAGTTTGAGTCCCCTTTTGTAAGACTCATCAATGAGTACGAACCCCCACCTGGTTTGATGAGTACCAACCCCCATCTGGTTTGAGTCCGCTTTTGTAAGACTCGTTGATGAGTATGAACCCCCATTTGGTTTGATGAGTACCAACCCCCATCTGATTTGAGTCCCCTTTTGTAAGACTCATCCTCAGGACGCTCCTTTCAATCCTATGGTTGATGAGTATGAACCACCACTTGGTTTGAGTCCCATTTTGTAAGACTCGTCCTTAGGACACTCCTTTTGACCCTGTGATTGATGAGTACGAACCCCCATCTGGTTTTGAGTCCTTTCCTCAGACTAAATTGTGTGATAGCGGCTTATTGATCTTGGTCACACGTTCACTCCATGGGGAGTATTTCTTTTTGAAAATTGTTTTTGACTTTTCTATGTAGTCATCCGGTGTGCCGATGATTCTTTGATTTTTGGGCTTTTACAATAGCCATCCAGTTTTTTGATCGCTGGGGATTTTTGGTAACTACCTCTAAGGTAGGCAAGAATCCACTGGGGATTTGTTGATTTTGATGATGCCTCTGAGCAAGCAGATGCTTCATTGGAAGTGAAGACTTTTGGTTGCACTGCTTTAGCTCTGAATAGGCTGATATTCCATTTGGGGATGCTGACTTTGTGAAGCTCTTATTCCACTAGGGAATGGAATTTATGATTCCTTGGTTTGGTTGCTTTATTGGCCTTCCTTTGTCATGGCCTTTTTCTTTTTGGGTATCTGCTGGGGATGAAGGATTTTCTTTTCTTTTTCTTCTTGTTGAGCCCTTGAGAGTATGGAGATTTGACTCCTTGACTGTTTGATGATGGACTTTCGTGAAGCCTTTATTCTCCATTGGGGAATGTGGCGGAGATTTGATTTAGTATGCTCGATGACTCATGTGTTGGAGATGTTGAGCCTTAGGGTACTATTTTTTATTTATTTTGCCTCTAGAGTAGACAAGGATCCGTTTGGGGATGATTGAGCCTTTCCATCAGCTTTTCTTTGTTGATGGTTGTGCCTTCTCTTTCTTGGGTAGAAGGATGGTGGTTGGAGCTTTGGGTTTTGGAAGCTCTTATTTTGCTTTGAGTTGCTTGATTAATGGTGACAACTTGCTTCATTTTCTTGAGGGGGAGCATCATTTGAAGGCTCGGTCTTGGTGCTTCTTGTTTTCAATCACAAAAATGGAGCCTAGTTTCCTTATATGCATGATTCTTGTTTTTTGCTGTTTTACCTAAAGATATTTTTATTTTTCATTTTTTATTTTGACAGAGTCGTTTTGTTCAACTACTTGTGTGTGAATGTCCTAAATGCGATCTATTCTCTTATTTGATGCATCTAGAAAAGTGACCGGCATTCCCCTGCTGGACTTTCATGATTATGCTGATGGGCTCCTCTTTTTATTCATATTTTTGGTTTATCCCTAACTTTTGTCTAGACCGCCTTTTTGGGGTTTTCAATCTAGCGGGCTGCCTTAATTTTTGCCTAGGACATCTTAGCGGACTTTTCTCTTCTTCTTTTTTCTGAGTGTCTTAACTTGTACCTTGACCGTCCTTTTTTAGGGTTTTTGATCTAGCAGACTGCCCTAATTTTTGTTTAAGAATCTCCTAACAGACATTCTTTTTTTTTATCTTCATTTTTTTTAATGCTTCCCTATTTTAGGTGCATGATTTGATCTTGACAAAAAGACTTTGCACATATTTATGATTTATCAATATAGAGGCATTTCCATAAATTGGTCAAGAGAAAAGAAATGAAAGAGAATTTTATTGATATGCATGAGCAAAAGGTTTATTTCTTCTTTTTGTTTTAAAAGAAAGATTACAAGGGGATTTAGAAGAATAACTGGCCAAGGTTGGCTACACTGTGTGGGCTTCAACAATCATGTCTCTGATATCTAGCCCCCTTGTTCTCCTAGTTGCTTCAGTCGAGATGCTCGAGCCCAGAGTGAAGACTATACAAGCTGCCTACTTCTAGAAGGACGTTACCTTAGCCACCTTTTGGTTTTCGAATAAGATAACCATTGCAATTAGGAGAGTTTATTTTTTTTCGAGACCTCTAAATTTTGCCTAGGACGTATCCTAGCGAGGAATGTGGACCCTAACTTTTGCCTAGGATGCCCTTTGCGGATTTTCATTCTAGCGGGTCTTGAGCAATGTCTTTAAGCATAATACTTCTCCACCGCATCGGAATTGACCGGGTGTCGAAGTTCCTCTCCATCCATGTCGGTGAGGATAATAACTCCTCCCGAAAAAGCTCGCTTAGCCACGAAGGGCCCTTCATAATTTGTCGCTCATTTTCCAACTTTATCCTTCTAGGCTGGGAGCAATTTCTTGACCACTAAACCCCCCTCATGGTAAGTATGGGGGTTGACTTTTTTGTCGTAAGCCCTTTTGATCTTCTTATGATAGGTTTGTCCACGACATATGGCGTCCAACCGTTTTTCTTCGATTAAGTTCAACTAGTCATATCGGCTTTGGACCCATTAGGCTTCTATCAATTTTGCTTCCATGATAACTCATAGGGAAGGTATTTCGATCTCTATGGGAAGTACGACCTCCATGTCATATACAAGGGAGAATGGAGTAGCTCCTGTGGAGGTCCTACGGAAGTTCGATAACCATGAAGGGAAAATGGCAACATTTCATGCCAATCCTTGTAGGTTTTGACCATCTTTTGGATGATCTTCTTGATGTTCTTATTGGATCCTCTACTGCACCATTCATTTTAGGTCGGTAGAGAGAGGAATTATGATGCTGAATTCTGAAGTCTTGGTATAGCTCTTGCATCATCTTTGTAAGAATTAATGGTTGAGTTCAAGAGGGGGGGTGAATTGAACTTTAGAAATCTTTTTCGAAAAACACTCTTTCTTTGTGGAAGAATGATTAATCTTTATCCAATCTTTTATTAGGCAGATTTGGTTTGAAACAAACCAAGAATATAAACCAGAAATGAAAAGAGATAAAAGCAGAAATACAACACAAGAGTTTATACTGGTTCACTCTTCCCAAGAGCTACATCTAGTTCTTGAAAAATCTACCAAGTTCCACTAATATCAAGTGAAAATACAAACCAGTAGATATACACCAATCTACCCCAAGAACTACCTTACAACACCAAAAGATAGACTCTTGAAAAACCTCCCAGCAACCAAACACAGTTACTGTAACCAATGCAGATTCAAACCCAATCTACACAATTATAATTCGTACAAGTATATAAAAAGAATAAACCTGGACTGCAGCTTTTACAATATAGAAGTCCAGAAGCAATTTTTCTAACTCAGAACTTTCTCTCTTGTAGATCTTTCAACAATCTTGATCAAAACGCCTTATGATATGAAATGTTTATGAATGCTCAGATAAAGACACAAATATGAGAGCTCCAAGATTGCTTTCAATCGTTTTCCAAATTGTATGTTTGAAATAGAAATCAAAACTGTATTTATAGAGTAAAAGAGAGGGACTGATAGATTCAATCGATTTAAAATGATGTTTCAATCGATTGATTTCATTTAAAACTCATTCAATTGGTTAATTCGAGCTTTCAATGGATTGAAACAGTTAGAAGAAAAATGGTAGCTCTCTATTTCAACAGAGTAAAATATATTTCAACAAATTGAAATTCTAAGATACCTTAAAATGAAAAATGATATCTCTCTGTTTCAACAGATTAAAATTTATTTCAACAGATTGAAATTCTGAGATACTTTAAAATGAAAAATGACATCTCTCTGTTTCAACAGATTGAACTTGATTTCAAAAAATTAAAATTCTAAGATACTTTTGAAATGAAAAATGACTAGAACGTTTTAATCTATTGATTCTTCAATTCAACAGATTAATACTGCGAACCCCTTAATATGGAAAAACCATCAACAACATTTTAACCTATTGATTCTACGATTCAACCAATTAAAATTTTGGCTGTATATATACATTTCCTATTTTAAGTGATTTTAACAGATTGAAAAACTCAGTTTGTTCTTTCAATGCTTAAAGATTGGCTTTTCATGCAGTAAGATAAGTTCTATGAAATGCAACATTTATAGGCGCTTCTCACAAGATCTACTGAAACTATCAAGAGATTAAATTCTAAACCTATAACCTATCTACCTACACACCCACAAAATGAACTCTATAAACTCTATATGTCTTCATCAAATCCAACAAGTGCTTCAATCTTGTTGTTCAAGCTGGTCCCATTATTAGTAATGAGGCAATGATGTTAGAATCGCGCAGCGGAATGTTCGCGTGGTCAAACAAAAACCAAGAGGGGGGTGATTTGGTTTCTTAACAAAAATTAGGTTTTCAAAATTTTCCCCAAATTTTACCAATTTAAAACTGAGTAAATGTAAATAGAGTAGAGATAGAATCTTACATAGGAGATTTATACTGGTTCGGATCAAAAGACCCTACCTCCAATTGCTAATCACTCAAACAGAGGATTAACGTTGTCACTATAATCACAGTTGTTACAAACAAATTACAATTGAAAAGATAAAGTAAAGAAAACACCTCTCTTGAAATCCACAAGAGATGAAGAACAACTCTCCCTAGAGACGGCACAACACACAATCCACTAAGAACTCCACTTAGTGATTCTTATCGCTTCTAGTCCACACCAGGTTCCAAAAGCCCCTTTTTCTTGCAACAAACAGTTCTCTGGCACTCACAACACTTAACTTTTGTATGAAAAAGGTTGTTCTTATTTTCTGAGTGCCAAGGAGAAGCTTAAGTAGAGAGATTAGGGTTTTGGAATTGGGATTTTTGAAACTAGGGTTCTTGGAAATAGGGTTTTTGAAAATAGAGTTGATTTGAAGTTAAAATTCGAAATCTGACTGAAATAATCGATTAAATCAAGAGTTAATCGATTATTACAGAGCCAAAATCAACAGAACCCCAAAACTCTCTGTTTTAATCGATAAAATGACCTGTTAATCGATTAACAGGCCTGTTAATTGATTAACAGGGGTGTTAATCGATTAAAACAGTGAGCTGATACAGAAAATGGTTTTTTTCACTGTTTTAATCGATTATTTCACCAATAAATCAATTAAAGCCGAGCCTCTTTGATAAATTTGAGTTTTTTGAAGCTTCTAAGGTGCAGACTATGTACCGGCTATCTCAAACTCTAATATTACAGACTCAATCTAATCAAAACAGAGTTATTACACTATAAAACAAGTCTTTAACATTCTAAGTCTTGTGTTCTTGAATCATCATCAAAATCAACAAGCTTTATGTCCATCAAGTTCAACAACAAGTCCTTCAATGTTCAACAATCTCCCCCTTTTTGATGATGATCAAAATTTTCTTTTAAAGCCTTGTAATAACCTGTTTTATCTGTCATACTAACAAACACATTAAACATACCAGATAATATTTAAAAACAATCATAGTAGGCTTTAAATATTTCTCCCCCTATTTTGATTATAATAAAAAAGAATTATTCTATTAAAATCATAAGAGCTCCCCCTCAAAATATGCATAACTTGGAGATAACTCCCCCTCAATCAAAGCATTAAAAGAACACATCATTTTATTGCAGAAATGAAAGATACATTACAAAATAAGAAAATAGCAATCAAATTTAAAATTCTTCACTATCATCACTATGAAAGTGTGCATCAAATCTATTTTCTAAATGACACACTTTATCATCTACATCAGATATATGGCGAATTAATTCCTCATGCCGTACTCCAGAAAGAGTGAAGAATGCTCGCATCCTCCGATTCATATCGGATAACATGTCTTCCATGGATTGACGGGTTTCATGATGAGCGAGAGAAAGTTCCAACACTTTGGATTTGATCGAAGGAACTTTAGCAGGCAGGAGGCATATCTTCATCAGAATCTTCATTATTGTCACCTTCATTTGGAAGATCATCCTTATGAACATAAATATCGTTGACACGCACCATTTGTAGTTGGATTAATGTGTTGTCTAGCATACGATTCAAGTTATTTGTCCGTACAGCTTGTTCACCTTCGACATTTACTCCTTTGTATTCAAGGATGCGAGAGACAAGGAGAGCATATGGAATTTTGAAGGTGGGATGACGTTTGGTTTTTAACATAGTCATGGTGACAAGAACGCCCCAATCTAAAGGCTCATTATTCATTATGGCATGAATAATACGAAGATCAATTGAAGAACATTGAGCATGATTTGTAGCCCGAGGACATAGAATCCAGACAAGTAGATGTAAAATCATGCGTTCCTCCTTTTTCAAAGGTCCAGCAAGAAGGAGACGCCCAATCTCCATGGAGGGATTTCGCAGAAAAGATCGGTAAGCCAAGATCCTGTCAAAATCATCTAACTCACCATACACGTTAATAGCATCTTCTCTAATAGGAAAGTGGGCAACGTTTTCCCAAATATCATCATCAAGAATAATTGTGACTCCCTTTACTCTAGAGGTAGCAATTTGATCTCTAAATTTGAACCTAGAGTAAAATACCCTAACTAAGTCAGGATAATACGTACCTTGCATTTAGATGAAAGGGAGAACTCCTTGAATTTCAAGGAGATTAGGAAAGTTGAATCCCCTATTGATGAACTACTCACCAATAAGGAACTTAGGAGAAATAATAGCACGTTCCTTCCAATAGGACAAAAATTCTTGTCGGCCATCTGCATCAGAAATCCATCCTTCTACATAGGACGGGGATGAGATGAGGGTGCAGATCTTCTTCTAATGGGGATTTTTGCACGAGAAGATGAGGCCATTGAAGGATTAGGAGAGTAACAAGAAGATTTTAAGAGGACAAGTGAAGTGAGAATAAGGCAATATTGATAGAATGAGGCAAGAAAGCTTGATTTCAAGAGATAGAAGTGAGTAGAAGTGAAATGGAGGTCCCTATTTATAGCCAAGCAACTCCAACGGACATATGAAAGTGTATAGGGTGCAAAAGATCCGTTGGCAACGGCTAGGAAGCCAAACTTGCCAGGTTTAATCAATTAATTCTCAATTTAATCGATTAAAGCACTACCAGACCCATTTAATCGATTAAGTTGGGCTGGTAATCGATTAATACTGGTTTTAATCGATTAATGGTCGAGTTAATCGATTAAAACAGAGAGGAATGTCATGTTTTGGGTGTTTTGGATGCAAATAATCGATTATAACGCCAATTAATCGATTATTCCAGAGAGTTCATCAATTATTTGAGGTTTATGCACATGATAATCTATGAACATCCTACATAATGAATTATAACATTATAACCATCCAAAAACTGTCTAATTAAGCAGAATTTAAGCTATTTCTAATATCCCTAAGTCTCTTCTAAGATCATAAAATCTATCCTTGGGTAGAGGCTTAGTAAATATATCTGCTAATTGATGCTTTGTATCAACGTTCTCTATTTTACAGTTTCCTTTGCTGATATGATCTCTCAAGAAATGATGTCTAATTTCTATATGCTTAGTCCTAGAGTGCATTACTGGATTCTTAGTAAGATTAATTGCACTCGTATTATCACACATCAAAGGTATGTCATTTAAAAATATACTATAATCTTCTAGCTGTTGTTTCATCCATAGAATTTGAGCACAACAATTACCAGCTGCAATATATTCAGCTTCAGTGGTAGATAAAGCAACACATGCCTGTTTCTTAGAATGCCAAGATACTAAGGATGAACCTAACAAATGACATGTCCCACTAGTACTCTTTCTATCAATTTTGCATCCACCATAATCAGCATCAGAATATCCTATTAAACAAGTACAAGCATCAGATGGATACCATAAACCAAAACCAGTAGTTCCTTTTAAATATTTTAAAATATGTTTTACTGCAATTAGGTGAGATTCTTTTGGACAAGCCTGAAATCTAGCACACACACAGACAGAATGCATAATATCAGGTCTACTTGCATTTAAGTATAACGGTGAACCTATCATAACTTGTTTTGCCTGAGATGCCATGATAAATGGTTCTTCGATATAACGAGTATTTTTAAGGTTAACCAAGGTAAATCCAAGATCGTCGG
Organism: Sphenostylis stenocarpa; assembly: GCA_963425845.1. Lineage (NCBI taxonomy): Eukaryota > Viridiplantae > Streptophyta > Magnoliopsida > Fabales > Fabaceae > Sphenostylis > Sphenostylis stenocarpa. The sequence continues at coordinate 80,013,313 of OY731403.1, read as the reverse complement.
TGAAGATGCCAGTATTGAAATCAACCCACTTACATTTAAAAATAGGTACTCTGAATATCATGTAATCTATTACCCAAATCTCTTCAATTACACCAAAGTAGCCCATTGACGCCCTTATGGGATATTTATCCTTTGAACTCGAGAAATGCATTGATTCAGCCACCACCATGACTCCACTATTTTGCATTGTGCTTATTTCATCTTCTCCCTTTGTATAAAATGAATAGTTATTTATATCATACCCACCCCAACATATCACATCAAAGTTTGCCTCACATGCTAGCCACTTTAGTGTATCAGAAGCTGTATTGTCACCTTCAACTTGTTGTTTAAACCACTTCAAAAAGCTTTTGTTGTGTTCATTGATCACCCACTTTTTAGGCATACGTGGATTATTTCGCTTCACAATGTATTTATGAGCACTTAAGTAGGGGATGACTTCTTCACTGTTATTCAATATGTACAAATGCGCTTGAAGTACTTCATCTCGACACATTGTCACAACTTTTGCACCTCGAGTTCCTCTACCAAGACCTATTCCATGGTAAAGAGTCTTAGGTAACCCTATAGCTTCAACTTCTGATAAGTATTTTGTGCAAAACTCAATAGCTTCCTCTGTAATATATCTTTGAACAATTGATGCTTCAGGATGATATTGGTTCTTCACATACCCTTTTAATATCTTCATGTATCGCTCAATAGGGTACATCCATCGTAAGAAAACTGGACCACAAATTCTAACTTCCCTGGCTAGATGAACAATCAAGTGAACCATAATATCAAAAAATGATGGAGGAAAGTACATCTCAAATTGACACAATATGACTGCAGCCTCATTCTCTAACTAATCCAAAACATCCGGGTCCATAACTTTACTACATATGTCATTAAAAAAAAAGCATAATCGAGTTAAGGAATATCTAACATTCTCTGGTAAGATACCTCGAATAGCCACAGGTAGAAGTTGTTGCATCAATAAATGACAATCACGAGATTTTAACCCAAGCAATTTTAGATCTTTCATAGATACAAGTCTCTTCACATTGGAAGAGTAACCAAATGGAACCTTCACACCTCGTAAAAACTCACAAAAACTTCTTTTCTCTTTTTTAGACAGTGTGTGACATGCTGGAGGCAAGTATGTTCGGTTACCATGAGGTTGAGGAGCTAATTGTTCTCTTATACCCATTTCAACCATGTCCAAACGAGCATTGACACCATCTTTTGTTTTTCCTTGAATGTTAAGGAGCGTTCCGATGATACTGTCACACACATTTTTCTCTACATGCATGACATCTATACAATTCCTCACATCAAGAACCCTTCAATATGGAAGAACAAAAAGGATTGACATTTTCTTCCATATACCTGTGGCTTTCTTTTGCGTCTTTCCAAACTCAAACGAAATAGCACTTGCTCGTTGATATACTTCTTCCCCACTTAAAGGTGTTGGGGCTGCATCATTTTCTTGAAACCCGTTAAATGATTTTTTTAATTTACGATACGAATGGTTTGAAGGAAGAAATCTTCGGTGTCCAAGGTACACTGTTTTCCTTTCATGTTGTAGTTGATAGTGACATGTGTCTTCTTCCAAATATTTTCAAATGAGCAACATTTGGCTTTCTACCATTTAATAATTCATAGGGAGTTGATTTTATAATTCACCTAATGAGCATTCTATTTAAAACATACTAAATGATCAATTTTCTTTGAATAAATACAAGAGACAAACAATTCATTTAACTATAGGAACCCAAATATATTTTCCTTTAGGAACACCAAAATGTTTAATTTTACATCTATTTGAGGTATGACCATGTTTCATACAATAAAAGCATGCATTTGATGTAACTTTTGAATATGATGAATCTTTAACCATAAATGTTCTCGTTCCTTTTTGTACCCATACTCTTTTATTTTTCCTTTTAGGCTTTTTCAAAGGAACTTTGTAATTTACACTATTTTGAGCTAAAGCAATTTTATCCATCTTAAAATTACTTATCTCCTTTTCGACTTTGTCTAGCAAATGATTAAGAATATCTATGTCATATTCATGCTCTTTACAAGTTGCACATGCTAAGTTCTTATCATCATTCTCATCTAAACATACAATTTTCGTTTCTAAGGATTCCTTTTCCTCTAAACATGCAATTTTCGTTTTTAACGACTCCACCTCCTTTTCAGAACTACTTAAACTCTTCTTCACAACTTTATATTCATTTTTCAATTTCTTAAAGGCACTAAATAATTCATTATATGCATTTTGCAGTTCATCATAGTTATTATCATCATCACTAGAAGATGAGTCAGAATCACTTACCTCAAAATCGGAAGATATATTGTCTTTTTCCAACAAGCAAATGTTAGCTTCTATTTCTGAGTCACTTGATTCCGAAATCGCATCACTATCATCGGTTCCTTCATAAGTTACTCTTAGTTTTTTCCACATCTCTTGAGCAATTTTACAAACAGAGATCCTGTAAAACTCGTCAAGGGTTAAAGCAGATGAAAATATATTTCTAGCCCTAACGTCAAATTGTGCTTTTCTGTTTTCCTCTGTTGTCCATCTAGAAAAAGGTTAAGGAACGTCAACACCGTTCTCAGTAACTTTAGGAACATAAGGACCATTTAAAATAGCGTCCCAAATGCCTCTATCAACAGACTCTAAAAAGATTTACATTCTTACTTTCCAGAAAGGATAATTTTGACCCACAAAAAGTGGGGGTCTGTTGATAGACGCACCTTCGGCAAAAGTTTGATTTTGTCCGACCATTTTCGAAAAGTTTGAATGAATATCAAAGCAAGCTCTAATACCACTTGTTAGAATCACGCAGCGGAATGTTTGCGTGGTCGGACAAAAACCAAGAGGGGGGGTGAATTGGTTTCTTAACAAAAATTAGGTTTTCAAAATTTTCCCCAAATTTTACCGATTAAAAAGTGTGTAAATGTAAATAGAGTAGAGATAGAATCTTACACAGGAGATTTATACTGGTTCAGATCAAAAGACCCTACGTCCAGTTGTTAATCACTCAAACAGAGGATTAACGCTGTCACTATAATCACAGTTGTTACAAACAGATTACAATTGAAAAGATAAAGTAAAGAAAACACCTCTCTTGAAATCCACAAGAGATGAAGAACAACTTTCCCTAGAGACGGCACAACACACAATCCACTAAGAACTCCACTTAGTGATTCTTATCGCTTCTAGCCCACACCAGGTTCCAAAAGCCCCTTTTTCTTGCAACAAACAATTCTCTGGCACTCACAACACTTAACTTTTGTATGAAAAAGGTTGTTCTTTTTTTCTGAGTGCCAAGGAGAAGCTTAAGTAGAGAGATTAGGGTTTTGGAATTGGGATTTTTGAAACTAGGGTTCTTGGAAATAGGGTTTTTGAAAATAGAGTTGATTTGAAGTTAAAATTCGAAATCTGACTGAAATAATCGATTAAATCAAGAGTTAATCGATTATTACAGAGCCAAAATCAACAAAACCCCAAAACTCTCTATTTTAATCGATTGAATGACCTGTTAATCGATTAACAGGCTTGTTAATTGATTAACAGGGGTGTTAATCGATTAAAACAGTGAGTTGATACAGAAAATGGTTTTTCTCACTGTTTTAATCGATTATTTCACCAATTAATCGATTAAAGCCGAGCCTCTTTGATAAATTTGAGCTTTTTGAAGCTTCTAAGGTGCAGAATATGTACCGACTATCTCAAACTCTAATATTACAGACTCAATCTAATCAAAACAGAGTTATTACACTATAAAACAAGTCTTTAACATTCTAAGTCTTGTGTTCTTGAATCATCATCAAAATCAACAAGCTTAATGTCCATCAAGTTCAACAACAAGTCCTTGAATGTTCAACAGATGAGGGATGCCATACCGACACATGATATTTCTCTTGATGAAGGTGGTTACTATTTTCTTGGTCACATGAGCATAGGACTCCGCTTCCACCCATTTGGTAAAGTAGTCAATGGCCACCAAGATGAAGCGATGACCATTTGACGCTTTAGGTTCGATAGGTCCAATAACATCCATGCCCCACATAATGAATGGCCATGGTGTATACAAAATGTTGAGAGGTGTCGATGGGACATGAACATCATCGATGTAGACTTGGCACTTGTGACATCTTTTGGCATATCGATAACAATCACCTTCTATCGTGGACCAGAAGTATCCCGCCCTAAGAATTTTCTTTGCCATGGCATATGGGTCCTGAAGATTCCTTCATGGATTTCTCTAATCAGAGTTTGAGCTTCTTCCCTGTTCACACACCTTAATAGGTTGGAATCAAAATTTTTCTTGTAGAGTGTTTCTCCTATCAACGCGAATCCCATGACCTTCTTTCGAATGGTCCTTTTATCATTGTCACTAATTCCCTCAGGATTTTCTCCCTTCATAAGGTATCGCCCAATGTCATGATACCAAGGGGATCTATCTTCCTCGCTGCCTACTGCCATGCAAAAGGCTTGTTTGTCATGCAGTTCGATGTGGATGATAGGAATTTCATGTTCTTGATCTAAGGCGAACATGGATGATAGAGTAGCGAGGGCGTCTACAAACTGGTTGTCTTCCCGAGGAATGTACTAAAAATGATGCTTTCCATCCTCAAAGTCATATTACGAATATACTCTAGATACAGGATCAATTTAGAATTCATGGTTTCCCATTCACCCTTGAGTTGGTAGATAACAAGGGATGAGTCACCGAACGCCTTGAGTTTGGTTACCACGTGATCTAGAGACGCTTGGATACCTAAGGCGTAGGCTTCATACTCTGTCATATTATTCGTGCAATCAAAGTTCAGCCTAGTCGTTACCGAGATATACTTCTTTTCAGGAAATATTAAAACAGCTCTGTAGACCCCAAAATCTTGCCCGGCCTCATAATAAAGACCAAAAGACCTCCTTTTTGAAGATGGATGAAGCCTAAGAAGCCATTAGGAGAGACTATTAGGCCCCATACTAGGATAGGAGAAATTTTTGGCATAAAAATAAGGATTTTTGCCTTTTAAGGTCGAGACCGCCGTCTCGGATTCGGGACCGCCATCTCGCCTTGCGCAAGTGGCGAGACCACCGTCTCGTTTGGCGAGACGGCCATCTCGCCATTCCTGCAAGGCGAGACGACCGTCTCGAATGACGAGACGACCGTCTCGACCTGACAGGCACGAGATCAAAAACCACCCTCATTGGGTGGCAGGTATGGTTCGCTATAGTGATGGCCTTGTGCCCACCAGTGTGATCAAAAACCACCACTCAAGGTGATAACCTTCCTCTTTTGGCATAAAGACTGACTATGGCCTTAGTGCTAAGCATGGTCGTAAGGCTGGAGAGTGGGGACCCTATAATGGGGGCACCTTGGGGGCCTTAGCCTTGGTGAGAACAGTTAGAACCTACCTTCGCCAATGCACTTTTCTGCAGGAAAACCCTACCTCGTGGATGATCAAATTGTGTGTACATCTGTTTGTTGCATTTGTCTGTTGCATAGCATAACCAAACAACAGAAAAATCACAAAAAAAAACATTCTTTGCAATAAACACCCTTATCTCGGACAGTCTGCCTTTTAGCTAGCCTGGTTTCAGGTTCTTTGTAAGCTAAGTAGCCACGCAGTCTGACAGAAGAGATAAGGGACGTTAACTATTCTTTCGCATAAAGCCATTTTTTTTATCTCGGATAGTCTGCCTTTTAGCTAGCTTGGTTTCAGGTTCTTTGTAAGCTAAGTAGCCACACAGTCCGACAAAAGAGATAAAAGGCTAAAAATAAATCCAAAATAAACAAAATAATCAAAAACATTTATAAAAATAAACTTCTGACAAAGTCGTATCATCCATAATACATCATATCATGAGTAAAGAAATACCAAGAGAGAAAATAAAAAAGAGAGCACATTTAGCATCATCTAAAATAGAATCTCTCATACATAAACATATCCATGTTAGTTCAACACTCAACATGCATTAATAAATTTCTTCCGAGCATTCTAGAAAGTGACTGGTCCTCTCCCCATCCGAACTCGTGCACAAAAGGCCAGAGCAATGGAAAACCTAGAGGAGCAAAACCGTAAGCTCACGGTAGAGGTTAACACCCTCCGCGAGCAGATGGCTCAACTAATGGAGGTCATACGCCAAGGGCAAAATAAGGGCGAAACCCACGCGGAAAACACCTCTCGCCATGAAGAGGAGGAAGAAGAGGAAGTCTTCTACGATAGAAAAGATGCTAAGACTGTACGCATCCTCACCCCGGAGGTCTCTAAGCAACAAATATCCGCCCTAGAGGAAAGGCTGAAGGCGGTCGAGGGGCACAATTTCGACGTCAAGGAGGTAGCGGATATGTGCCTGGTGAAGAATATCCATTCCCTCCCAAGTTCAAAGTCCCGGACTTCCCCAAGTACGCCGGGCTAACCTGCCCCAAGAACCATCTTACGATGTATTGTCGTAAGATGGCCGCGCAGGCTGAAAATGAAAAACTCCTAATACACTGCTTCCAAGAGAGTCTGGCCAATACAGCTCTCAATTGGTACATGCAGTTAGAAAGAGGGCAGGTTCAAAACTGGAAACAACTGGCCGATGCTTTCCTTCGTCGTTACCGATACAATATCGATCTGACCCCTGACAGGTCAGATCTCAGGACCCTAAGCAAAAGGGAAGACAAATCCTTCAAAGCGTACGCCAAAGGTGAAGGGAAATGGCCGCCCAAATAGAGCCTCCACTGACTGATAAGGAGACAGTAGCTATGTTCATAGATTCACTGACTGGAGCGTACTACGATAAGGCAATAGCCAGTACCTCCAATCTTTTTTCGGACATAGTCACTGTAGGAGAAAGAGTGGAGCAGGGGTTGAGGAGCGGGAAAATAGCACGACCTTCTTCTTCCAGTACCTCCTTCAAGAAACCCTTCAAAAAGAAGGAAGAGGCCGTACACACCATCAATTTTGCAACCCCTTCCTCCACTCCTCAAACAGAGAGGCATTCACGAAGAAAGGAGAGGAAGTTCACCCCTATACCCACTTCGTACGCAAAGCTGCTACCCCAGTTGTTACAGGCCAACCTTCTAGCCCGCGTCCCTCCAAAGAAAATGGAGCATCCCTACCCCGAGTGGTACAAGCCCAACGAAAATTGTAGCTACCACTCGGATGCACCTGGGCATTCAACGGACAACTGATTGACCTTGAAATATAAGGTCCAAGAGCTAATTGATGTCGGTTGGATAACCTTTGATGCCTCTGCTTCTGACATTGACGCCAAACCCCTGGCTAAGCCAGAATAACAGAGAGGGAGGACTGGGAGGATCAACCCGTAGGGTGTTCTTTGTTAAGTTTTGTTTCTCGTGTATCTTCTTTTCGGGAGATATTAAAACAACTCCAATCCCGTGTCCAAGCATGTTTGAGGCTCCATCGAAGAACATGGTCCATGCATTATCTTTAGCCTCTTCATGTTGAATATGAATTATATGCTCATCTGGAAAGTAGTCTTGTAAGGACTGATATTCATCTGTTGACTCGTGCGCTAGGTAACCTGCTAGAGGACTACCCTTGATAGCTTTTTAGGTGACATGAATGATGTCAAACTCTGAAAGGAGCACTTGCCACCTAACTATCCTTCCAGTCAAGATGGGCTTTTCGAACAGATACTTGATTAGGTCTATTTTGGAAACCAACCAAGTCGTATGTCTAACCATATATTGTCGGGGACGCTGATTGCCCACATTAATGCACAACTTGTCCTTTCAAGTGGTGTATAACGGGTCTCATAGTCTAGGAATTTCTTGCTGAGGTAATATATGGCTTGCTCCTTTTTCTCCGTCTCATCTTGTTGACCGAGCACACATCCCATAGACTCTTTGAGTACTGACAGATAGAGGATCAGAGGTTTTCCTTCAACAAGTGGCACCAATATTGGTAGATTAGTCAAGCACACTTTAATCTTTTCAAAGGCTTGTTGGCACTCTTCATTCCAAACTATTAGTTGATTTTTGTGCAACAACTTGAAAATGGGTGTACACTTATCTGTTAGTTATGCAATGAACCTTGTTATGTAATTTATTCGGCCCAAAAACCCTCTGATTTCCTTTTCTATTTTTGGTTGGGGCATTTCCAAAATTGCCTTTGTTTTATCGAGATCTACCTCGATTCCCTTTTTGTTAACGGTGAACCCAAGAAGTTTACCTGACCATCCTCCAAAAGTACACTTAGTCGGGTTTAGCTTAAGCTGATACTTTTGAAGTCGATCGAATAACTTCCTCAAATATTGGATGTGGTCCATCTCATTCTTGGATTTGGTAATCATGTCATCCACATATGCTTCAATCTCTTTGTGGATCATATCGTGGAATATCGTTACCATGGTTCTTTGGTAGGTAGCCCCCGCATTCTTGAGCTCAAAAGGCATTACTCTATAACAGAATGTTCCCCATGGTGTGACAAAGGAGGTCTTTTCTCTGTCTTCAACAACCAACTTAATTTGGTTATACCCCGCATATCCATCCATGAAATAATAGAGTGTGTTTGTGGCGGTGTGATATACCAACATATCAATGTGTGGTAAGGGGAAACCGTCCTTTGGACTTGCGTGGTTTAAATCCCAATAATCCACACACACTATGATCTTTCCACTCTGTTTAATGACCGACACGATGTTGGCTAGTCACTCGGGGTATTTGGACACAATGAAGAAGTTAGCATCCAACTGTTTCTGCACTTCCTCCTTAATCTTTAAAGACCATTCAGGTTTCACTCTTCTGAGTTTTTGTTTTATCGGTCAGAATCCCTCTTTCAACGGCAACCGGTGCTCCACAATGCTCGTATCAAGTCCTGGTATGTCATGGTAGGACCATGCGAATACATCCACATACTCTCTTAATAGTTGTACTAATCCTTCCCTAGCGTTATCATCAATTTGGGTACCAATACTTATTTCCTTCTTATCATCTCCTTGCCCCAAATCAATGGCCTCGGTTTCTTCCTAGTAGGGTTGTATAGATCGAGCTTCCCTTTCTAGCAGCCTTTGCATGTCCGGGGAGACGGTCCCCTCCTCACTGTCTGACCCAATCCATTTGCCTTCGGCTTTCAGATCCCACAGAGAGTCCTCAATCACAGATATGATTGTTTTTATGGTTCTGTTTAGGTTTAGATTTTATTATCAATCATTTTGAAAGAATAATAAGGGAGAAAAGAATGGAAAAGAATATGAATGTCATGAACATGCCTCATTGTATTGATAAAAAGGAAATATTTACGAAGCCCTTTTTGAAAGAATTAATGGTTGAGTTCAAGAGGGGGGGTGAATTGAACTTTAAAACTTTTTCGCAAAACTTACTTTCTTTTGGAAGAATGAGTTATCTTTATTCAATCCTATTATTTCGCTGCGATAGAGGTCGGTGTCCACATTAGAGCGGAGCATCAAAAGGGATCCACCCAAAGATCCAACAACTCTGAATCTTATACTTCAAGGTCAAGCAATTCTCCACAGAATGCTCAAGAGCGCCCAAGTGGTAATCACATTTTTCGCTTGGCTTGTACCAATCAGGGTAGGGTAGATCCATCTTTCTCAGAGGGACACGTGCTAGGAGCTTGGCCTATATCAACTTTGGCAGCAGACTCCCATAGGAGGTTGGAAGGGGAGTAAATTTCCTCTCTTGATTACGTGACTGCCTAGCTGGTCACGAAGAGGAAGAAGGAGTAGCAAGGTTGATGGCATTCACGCTTCCCTCCTTCTTCTTGCCAAAGAACTTCTTGAATGATGCACTGGATGAGGAAGGTTGTGCAATCCTCCCACTCTTTAGTCCTTCGCTCCACTCTTTCGCCGATGGTCACCACATCCGCAAAAGGGGAGTCGACGTGTTCCCATATCATCTTATCATAATAGGGACCCATCAACGAATTAATGAACATGGATACTGGCTTCCCTTATCCGACAACGGGGACTCCACTTGGGCGCTCAACTCCCTCCAACGCCGAGCATATGCCTTGAAGG